>OX578146.1:136744158-137289158 GCA_951213105.1 Amaurobius ferox | reverse complement strand
AAAAGAAGATACACAAATTAAAATACACTATTTGACACATCAGGCACATATCCAGAACAGGCCCAGCATTCGTAATGCCTCTAATAACTTCAACGCGCTTTGAAATCAAACGATAGATATGAAATGAATATTAAATTATAATTTTTTATTAATATGCAAAATTATAATTTTTTCATATTTTTATTTCAATTTTGGAAAATAATGTTTGAGAGTCTAGTCCGAACACACAAATAATCCATAGCTATGTTATACATTACTGATTTAAAAAAATATCGCTTGATAAAACAAAAAATTAATTAAAAATATTGGTGGTGACCTGTTTAAGTGGTTCCAGATATATGGAGTCAAAAGTTTCACAGAAAGATACATATTCATCATTAAAAATCCTACTGTTTACTACTGTCTAGAAGGCTTGCTGTTCAAGGATACCTAAATTGTATAATATCATTCAAATTTAATAGTCACATTCAAATTTAATAACCAGATTTCTGAACACATCAAAGCACTTTCTCTTTACATATACAAGCTATTGAAGAGAAAGCTCAAGTCGTTTTTCACTAAAAATATAATAGTTATAAAATAATACGCTAAATCGTACGAATATGAAATAACATTTAAAATTTTGAGGATATATTTTTTTTGTCAATAGACGTGAAGTACCAAGAATGTAATATTGACATTCGATAACTAAGGATTATATTGATTTCAAAATAAAACCATGAAGAAACTTTTGAATAATCGATTGTCAAATTAAACATAGCTAATATTAAACCCATTTTACAATTTATGTAAAAAATTAGCATGTCATCTTCATTGAATAAGTGTATAGAGAAAAGCGCTTTTGAAACATATTTTCGTTTGGGCTACTGATACAGCATATACATAATTTGTATCTAATATTCTTGTTTTGACCTCCATGCAGTGTCTATTGAATTCTTCCCCATTTGCTGTGGCAATACTACAATGATAACGAATGTGTTTTAGGTTTCTATTCTTTGGATGCGCATGATATGTCATTTTCCAATTTTCAATATACTTTTTCGAAATTCATATTTATTTGTCTTACTCTAGTAGTAATCAAATATTGAAAATATTGTACCAACATGAAAAAGTAGACATTTTGATGGAAATGGGCCGATAGTGGCTTCAAATATTGGCACAATATTACTGCAATATTAACGTTTTATTGAAAATCTTTCCAATGTAACACCGACGTTGGCTTAATATTATAATAAATATATTTAGCTAATATAATCCCAATACTTGCCGGATATTTGGATTACATTGGAAATATTTCCAATGTAATGCCAAGATATACAATATATTAGACCAATGTAAAATGCTACTAGGGTAGTTAGGTATTTAGATATGGTAAATTTCTAATTTCGCTACTGTAAACGATGCTATCTGATAATCCATAGTATCTTTGCAATACCTATACATAGCTTTAAGAGTGTTGTTGTTGTTCAGACCAAGACCGTCTGACCTACCAGAAAGGTGTAAGAAAACTGTTTGGACGGCCTGGAAATGCCACCCAATTTAGACAAGAACCCAGTGAGGGAGGCATCCACAGGGACCGTACCCTCCTTCCCCTACCACCAACCTCTCGGAAGGACTTACGGATACACATGTTTAACGTGATCGTACTCTGCGTGAACACGGCGGCAGTTTTGGCAGTGGCGGGGATCGAACCCGGGCCTACCGAGTGAATTAACGCGTGCTAACTACTGAGCTGCCGCGCCCTAGACTTAAGGGTGTTGTTGTTGAGACCCAGACCGTCCGACCTACCAGAAAGGTGTAAGGTAACCGTTTGGACGGCCGGGAAGTGCCACCCAATTTAAACCGGAATCCAGTGGGGGAAGCATCTACAGGGACCGTACCCTCCTTACCCTACCACCAACCTCTCGGAAGGACTTACGGACCCATATGTTTAACGTGATCGTACTCCGCATGGACACGGCGGCAGTTGTAGCAGCGTGCAAATCCAGCGTGCAAACCGCGCCCGAAATGTGCCATCAGCACGCGGTGTTCCCAGGTGGTCACCCACCCAAGCACTAACCGCGCCCGATGATGCCTGACTTCGGTGATCTAACGAGAACCGGTGTTTTCTGCACGGTAGGGCCGTTGGCTGTAGATTTAAGGGTGTCGAAAGCCCAGGCCGACCGACTCGTCCGAAGACACGGAGCAGCAAAAAGATTTAAGGGTGTAGAAAGCCCAGACCACACGACCAACCCGAAGGCTTATGGTAGCTGTTTGTGTTGTTTTTGTTGAAACCCAGACCGTCCGACCTACCAGAAAGGTGTAAGATAACTGTTTGGACGGTCGGGAAATGCCACCCAATTCAGACCGGAACCCAGTGGGGGAGGCATCCACAGGGACCATACCCTCCTTCCCCTACCACCAACCTCTCGGAAGGACTTTCGGACCCACATGTTTAACGTGATCGTACTCCGCATGAACACGGCGGCAGTTTTGGCAGTGGCTGGAATCGAACCCGGGCCTACCGAGTGCAACTCCAGCGCGCTAACCAATGGGCTACCGCGCCCTAGTAGCTGTTTGTGTGGAATTCTTCATCAAAAAATCATTTGGTTGATTTAGACCTTTACTTTGGCCCTCTATACGCATTCTATTTGCTACAGTACAAATAAATAAATGCTTTGGAAATATACCGATGGTTTAATATTTTATTTCTAAATATTGTATTTCTTCCATCAAACTATTGGCTAAATTAAAACACGTTACTTTTATTCTGTAGTTCAGTTATTTACGTATACATTTTCATAGTTTTCTTTTAAAATTAATATACCTGTTTTAATCCCAATTTCCTATGTCTGTGTTTTCATTCCCATTCTTCACGTATATTTTCAATTGAATACAGATAAAATATTTTTTCATCTTTCTTACTTTTCAGGTTTTTCTCTTAAAAACTTGAGAATTTTATTAAAATCTTATTTAAAATTTTTTTAGTTTTTCGTTGAATAAATGTTTTTCTTGGAAATGAAGTTTTACCGATAATAGGAAGAGGAATCATCTGATCAAAACGCACTTTTCATGTTAAAGCAGCATAATAAAATAAATAAATTAAAACAAACGTTATGGAATACCAAAACTTGTGCGGGAAAATATGTTAAAGGGAGAGTACATTCATACATGATGTAGAAAGCACATTGTTCATTAAACTCAAATTATTTTTTTAATGTCTTTCTTTTTTAGTTTTACTGTACACTGTAATGTATA
The DNA here is from genome assembly GCA_951213105.1 of Amaurobius ferox. NCBI lineage: Eukaryota > Metazoa > Arthropoda > Arachnida > Araneae > Amaurobiidae > Amaurobius > Amaurobius ferox. Next base: position 137,285,921 of record OX578146.1, on the reverse strand, counting down.
GATTAAATATTTATGCTAAGCACAAGTTAAATAGCTTTCGTTGGCGATTGTGTCGATTTTTAAAGGACATGGTTCCGAGGAAAGTTCTTAAGTATCCCGGCGATTTCAGAGTTAAAGATTCCTGAATGTACACTTGAAGTCTGTATATAGTAAAGTAGCTATGCCTAATGGATTTTTGCTGTGCCCCTACCAAAAGAACTGAAGAAGTTAGGAACACGATGTTGTAGAGCATTGAGTATTGGATAAGAATCACTATTAGTAACGCACAAAACGTGAATAAAGAGGGCAATAAATAACTGCCATACTGCATTGCTTGATAAATGTGCAGCTACTAATTATAAGGGATTATAATATAACCAGAAGGTATGACCGTCATATGATGGAATTAAAAATTTGCAAAGCATTGTTTGATGTTATTTTTATCAATTGGTGTTATTTTTATCAATGTGGTAACATTTTCTTGAATTTGGCGACATTTTCGTCAATTTGGCAATATTTAAATAAGTCGATAAGTTTGCGACATCCGCCAAATTTTTCGCCAAGCATTACGGACGGGCGGAGACATGGGTTGTTCTTATAGTCGTTTGTTATGTTATTTCTAAGGTATTGAATTTTCACCAATTAGTTGTCATTTTTATCAATTTGGCGTCATTTTTGTCAATTTGGCAAGATTTAAAAATTTCGCCAAGGTGTCGATATTCCGCCAATATCGACACCAAAATTTCGCCAAGCGTTACCCAGAGATAGATAGATACAGATAAATCAAGGTATTTATATTATACAAATTCTTTCTCGAGTTCAACTGTGTATTATCGCTTGCAGAATTTATTTTGAACTGACTCTCTATCTATCAGATTCTTAGGTATGTAAATGCTGTTTAATGTATTATTTCTGAATACAACAGCAGTTAATGTTAAAATCTATGTTATGTACATACAATACAAATGTACAATATATATTATGTTAAACATAAACCTTCAAATCGACTTGGACGATTTGTATTCATTACGCAATGCTTGTACTTGATATTTGAATTTTATTTCACTTTGTTGCCAAGTTCTTCAAATCTCTGCCAGAGGCGTTGCGATTACTTTTATTCGATCGGGCAGGGTCTCTTTACTATGGATAGACCTAACGTGTATACTAAGAATCCTTTTGTTCCGAGGTTGCTGTGATGCCCGAAACTTTACTGCGAACACTAAAAAAAACGTCAACCAATGAAATTATCTCAGAAAACATTGTGTTGGTATAAAGAGAGTGGTTTATCCGAAACTGTATTTATAAATTATTTCTTTAATTAATACATTTAAGAACAACAATTGTTATTTTAGCTGTAAATTTCAGCGGTCTATTTCGAAGAAGAAAATCCAATTTCGATTTTCCAATGTTCACGGAAATGTGATTGCTACTGAAAGTAACTCATAATTTGTTTTTTTTTGCAACATTTCAGGAACAGCAGACGGATAATTTTTCAGTTACAGTGGGTACATAGTGTATTGCACAAGCATATAGATATATAGATACGAAGGTATCGCGTAAAACTGCCTGTGTGTGTGAAAAGTCAAGGAAGGCGTATCTGGACCTCAGGCAAAATGGTGTGGCGATAAGGAGATAAAGTCAACGAAAGGAATAGCAAATAGAATTCAAGCAGCGAGGAAAGCGATCATGAAAAGATTGGAAAGACAAGTCAAACAGTGTGGATCATAAGCAGAATGTGAATACAGAAGTTTCGAGAGTCGTGTTTTCATACAGTGTAATAAGTCGTTATTTAAAATATTAAAACGTTATAGAAAATTACAAAGCTGGCTCCAAATATCAGAAAAAAGCGGCAACAATTCCATTCTTGCTGAACAACAGCCCCCACAAACAGGAGTATGTGTCATTCTACATATATATTAGGTCAATTGTTAGTTTTGGAATAATATTCTAAAAACCTGGAATCACACGATGCATTTTCTCCTCCTTAAGTGTTTATTAAAATGAATGCAGTATTAATAACGATAAGATACGTGAATAAATAATAATTTATTCTAAATATTAAATAAATGGATTTTAATGTGTAGTGTTTTAATTAATGATTATTTTAAAGAACTCGTCCGTGCAAAGAGGTAACGGGAGATTATTACGGCCATGACGCCAATGAATAAACTATACGATTCACGGCCTCTTCAATTAAGAATAATAATTTAATCTACAAAATAGAATTATATTTATAAAGTAAATAAACTCCAAATGAAATGTTTCCTTTTTGTTCACCACAGCGCCGTTGTGTGAAGCAAGCTGAACAAAGGCTCAAACGAATAGGCATCAGATTTAACATTATACATGAACAATGTTTATGGCCTATAATGTAACAATTTGCGATCAATAAAGTGTATGGAGAAATCAATAAGGAGAAATCAATAAGGGGTATGAAAGAGTCTTGATCTCACACTTCGGGTGAAATAGAAGAATTGACGTAAATAAAGGGGAGGATAAAAAGGACCAGCCCTAAACCGATATGGGAGTAAAGCAAGGGCAATCAAGGTAGAGGCGCTGCAAGGAAGGCGTGTTTCCTTGAAGGAAAGTGAAAATTAAGGTTACCTAACGAGAAAAATGACTGGCAGAGTTGTAAAATCATTCAGTATGACAGATCTGTGAAAAAAATTCGAGACATGCAGTCTTGAAAAAGTATTGGACTTGTGAATATATTCGAGGTGTAAAGACTTGTAAAAGTATTTCAAGGTGCTATCATGTATAATGGTGGAAAAGCTCGAGATGAAATGCAGAGTTGAATGACCTCGCTCAATATTTTCAAGTGCCCTACATCAACAGCCATCATTGCATTAGTTGCTATTCATTGCATTATATAAGGAAAGTCATGTGTTGCCCACATCATATTTTTAATTTTACTTCCAAGTTAAAGAAACTTTTCTTTTCTCTTTTGCGATTTGAAGTGTTTAAATTCATTTCTTCTCACTTCAGGAAAGCGCACAGGAAATATCGTCTGCAGCTACGATAGATAAATAAATTGATTTCTTTCTTTCGTCCCAAACCGCCAGACCTACCGGACGGTAGCTTCAATAAATTTGTCGAAATGGCAGAAAATAGGCTACTTTCGCCTTAAAAATTATTCGTTACTTTGAAAATATGTTTTTAAAAACTGCCGAGGTGCATTTGCTTGTGAGCTGAAGTACCTCTGTTCGGAATTTCGCTCCTGTCCGAAGTTGTGATATTCCGTTACAGACGACACAGAGAGGCACACATTCATGTTCTTTTATTATATAAGATATACTGTGCTGCATGACCCCATCTGGCCTGTTCCAAAATATTCCATTCCCGTCTTGACTGGTGTTCAATGCTTTAAACATATATATCCTGCACGCATTTTGCGACGTCGACTTATATATTATTCCGAAATTCAAGTGATTTCAGATTTTACATATTGAAAGAAATATCAGCGATTCAACAAGTAAGTTTTATATATTCTTGCAAAGTCATGTTTACTGAAATATCTGAAAGTAAAATATCTCTGCCCCACACATACTCCCTGTTTTGCCGGAGTCTTCACACACAACCTGCAGCTGAATAAAGCGATGCATAAAAACTCACTATGCATAACAATTCTCTTCCCGACAGAGGGAGAATTTTTCTTCGGCTCCATTTTGACTGTTTTTACAGGTGCTTAAATTTGGCATACTTTACAAGTTGAAACTTTTTCACTATATGCATGCAACTCAAAATACGAGTTTTCGACTTATCTGTAATAACAATTGAAATCGCAAATGCGAATTCCTGTATTTTCTCAGAAATTGCATGAAATACGATTCCAAATACAGGAGAAATTCAACAAAATTATACAAATATTTAAATAAAATTATACAAATATTTTATATGGTATATATAATATTGCAGTATAATGTCACTTTCATAGTCTAAAACCTTGAAATTTGCCTTTTGATGTATGATATCAAGTTTTAGCAAAAATCGTAAAAATTTAGAATAGATGACTAAATCGTATGTATCAATTACTAGATTGCTTTATAGTATATAATTTTTGATGATGAAAGAATAACACTAATACCATAGCTCTAAGTCCAACCGTTCTCGATATATTTCAGTTTTTCTTTTCATATTTACCACGTTCGTCTTTACAAATGCGTCTAGCCGGCCAATAAAACGGTAAATTCTGTGCAATTGCAAGTAATTGTGTTATTTTATGCAATTAAACTTAGTTTTTGATGAATTATGAAAGAGAGAGAAAATGAATATATGTCTGTAGGGAAAGTCGTGTGCTGCATCACATTAGAATCGTTTCATAGAATTGCTTCAGCATATTCTAACGATTATTATTACTAAGTTTGTCTGCCTTTTGGATAATATAGTATACCTCTGCAGAAATTTCGCAGAGGTATATATTATCCAAAGAGATATATACATAAAAGTTGTAAAGGTGGCGAAATGAACACGCAATCATCTTTTAACAAAAATAACCAGTTTATACTTAAAACTGTAGAAAAATAATAAAATAACCATCAATTAACGTAATTTACAAACAATAAATTGGAATGTACATGGTCCACCCCTTTCTACCGTCCTTTATACTGTCGGCTGCAGCCACACACGCCACGTTCCCTCTCGTGGTTAGCACTTCGCATTTTAAGAACTTGGTTGCCAGCTCTGTCTGCCGTCCTCAATCTACGCAGCTGTTATTTAAATTTAGACTCTTCTTTCCCCAGGGAGGACACTGCTTGAAAATTAAGAAATCGAGAATAGAAATTGTTAATCCTTACAAGGTCACCATGTATGAGGGGTGAACAAAAGTTTACGCATAAAAATGTATCTATAGCATTTACCCTTCTGTTAATATGAAATTTGTTTTCATTATTGTGCTACTTAAATACGAAATATTTGTTTTTATAGAAACATTAGTTTTGTTATTTTTCGGGAGAAAAGATTATCTGTGTCGAGAAATACAGGATCCGGCAGATTTATTGTCCTTTTTGGAACTTAAAAGAAAAAGCAATATAAACACACGAGTCACATTATTATGACCATCTGCTAATATCCAGAATAACCACCTCTGGCAGCATGACGCTATACATGGTCCGTGGGAGTAACTCAATAAGGTCTTGAGTTGTTAGTAGAGGTATTCGGAACAGTACAGACTGTAGTGCGTTCGACATTTGAGGACAGGTGAGTGGTGGTGGAACCAGTCGTAGAACATGTTGATAGAGGTAGTCCGAAAGATGCTCAATCGGGTTAAGGCCTGGGAAATTCTAATGCCAGGTAAATAGCTGAAAATCTTGATCATGCTCTTGAACCACTCGCGAACAATTTTGGCATTACGACAGGTCGCATTTCCTGTTTAAAGATCCCATCGGCCATAGGGAAGACCGTCAACATAAACGGGTGTACTTGATCGGTAATGATGGAGAGATATCCAAATCTGTCGCGAGTGCCTTCTACAGAAATCAAAGGACCCAGATCATATCAAGATACCATTCCTCAGACCATAACGCCGCCATCAGCTTGTTTACGTCAAACAATGATTGCTGAGTGCTTCCTACTACCGGTTTTTTGCCTCACATGCCAACGTCCATCCGTTCGTTGGAGTTGAAAACGTTACCCATCAGAAAAGGCAACCATTTGCCAGTCGGTGCAAGTACAATTTAGATACTCCTGAGCAAATTTCAGCGGTTCTTGGCGACGAATCTTCGTAAGCATGGGTGCAATCACCATCCGTCTGCTTTGGAGCACCATTCGCAACAGAGTTCGTTGCACAGCTGTTTTGGGCACACATTTGAGAGCTCCTGGTTCGTCTGTATGATGAGTTGCTCTACAGTAGGTTCGATTCCCGCCACTGCCAAAACTGCCGCCGTGTTCACGCGGAGTACGGTTACGTTAAACAAGTGGATCTGTAAGCCCTTCCGAGAGGTTGTTGGTAGGGGAAGGAGGGTAACATCCCTGTGGAAGCCTCCCTCACTGGATTCCGGTCTAAATTGAGAAGCACTTCCCGGCCATTCAAACAGTTATCTTACACCTTTCCGGTAGGTCGGGCGGTCTGGGTCTCCACAACAACAGTTACCAAGTGGATTGTTCGAAATTGTTCCATTCTTTCACTCACGGTATACTTTAATCACACTAGCTAGCGAACAGTGCACAAACTCGGCCGTTTCCGATGTGCTGCCGCCTTTGGCAAGGTAGCCAGTGATAATGCTATTCTCCACTTCTGTTAAATCACGTTGTTTACCCATGACAACCACGGTTTTTTCCTAGAAATTTGGGGGCATGTCATCTTCTATACCCACTAAGTTTAACCTTGACACACACATTCGTTGATTGGCTATGCGTCCTTGACGTCAAAGGTAGGAAGAGGTCAGAAAAATGTGACTCGACTCTTTAGATACTATTCAAAATTTATTAACTGCAAAAAATAAAGATTTGCTATTTTGATTAGTTATTTTTTTAAAACTAGATATTCTAAATGCGCACCATTACGAACGATACACTTCTGAAGCTAGTTACCTTACTCCTTTCTGGTAGGTCGAACGGTCTGGGTCTCAACAACAACTTTTGCGAACGCTGCAAATATTCTGGGTGAAGCCCGTGAACGCCCATAGAACTCATGGATAGAACCTACAACAGGGAATAGTTGAAGGACTAGTTTATGTGACCTAGAACCCAAAGGAGTGGGAAAGTGCCCCTTGATCTCCCTATGAACGCCTATGGGTAGGCTTTTGAAGGGTACAGCTCTTAAGGGTAAGCATTTACACGATCTAGTCTTTAAAAGATAACAAAACAAAATGGTAAATATTGGTCTTTCTTATTGTGATACACATTTTAAATAGATCTATATTTACTTTCTTTACGTTCTAAAACAGGGGAAACATTCTCTTAGACCCTATATTATATTTATTAAAAGCTAAAGGTTAGGAATAGGACTTTAATAAAAATTCAAAACCTCGGAAAACAAAATTCAAAACTATGAAATCATATAAAAATATATATTTAACATTTTATTGTCAATAGATGTGAAAGACCAGGATGAAAATATTGACATTTGAAAAGAAGGAATGGATCGATTTTTAAATAAAACCCAAGGAATTGAAAATAGACAAACTATAAAATAACAGCCGTTGCTGTTAAAATTACCATATGTGGTTTTTCACATATTTGTAACTTTGAAAATCAAGCCCACATGAATAACAAGCAAACAATTTCATGAAATAACTTTCTTTGATCTTACATATAAAAGACGATATATGTTTGTGTTTGTTGTCTGTAGTGGAAAACCAAAAGTTCGGATAGCGAAATAATTTGGTACAGGGGAATTTCAGGTTTCTGGGTCAACTTGTTGACTTTTGTTATCTTTTGGAAACTTCTAGAATTTTGTAGTTTTGTTAAGACTTTCAAGTACTACGTCGATTTTTGCTAGCGACTGATACGTTTGAAAGAGGTGAAAAATAATTAAGAGAAGCAACTTACGAATGAAATCTTATATTTATATACATTTTTATTGTGATATGCAAGAAATACAATTAGAGTTTAGAAATTTATTAGAAAACGGTAGACACAAATGTCACACACTCAGCTGTATGATATAAATTTGTACAGTGTAAAGCCTAATGTCATGAATAAAGACCAAAATGTGAAAGCTATGTAAAGAATCTGTAAAATATTAAAATACTAAACATATTTTCAATATAATATTTCCAATAAACGAGAAAAGCCGAAAAGTAAATATTTACATTTGGAAAGTGAGGAATATATTGGTATATAAAAAAACTATGAATGGGGAAAATAAACAATTTTCCAAAATGTCATCTATTTTAAACTTATATCCACCCACTATTCATGCAATGCATTCTCTCATAATATATTATTCAGAAAATATTATTTTCTCCCAAAGTAGTGTATTCAAAATTGTTACGAGAAATCACATTTTAAAATCTGAACACATTTTGAATAGTTTTCGAATAATGTACGTCCAAGTGTATGTGCGTATATCTAGAGGGAGTAGGCTGGATAACTCGATGAAGAATGCACGTTTAATCTTAAATTTCTATTATAAATACATGTTCCTATATGATAGTGTTTCAGTATTATGCTATTATATAAGAAAGATATTGTTTTCCGAATATATTCGATTTTGAGATTTTGAGGAAGATGTACACATTTTAAGATCTTCTAGATACGCTTGGAACAATTTTGGAAAAAGCAGGATGCATGTGATTATCTATGTAACCCAATCAAAAACGAATGCTCTTTTTGGTATAGAAATTTATGTGTAGACACATTATGTAAAATTTAAAATTTTGCATTGCATATTTAAGACACAATTTTTCTTTTCACGAGCGAACTCTTACATTACTTTAAAATTCTTTGTGTTGATGCATTGAGTAAATATATTCTGAGTTCATTTGGTTTTGTGAAATATTTTATACGAACATGTAAGTACATTACACATGTGTGAGAGTCTTATTTCGCAGTGTAGTCTTATTCTGTTATATCAAATGGTCTTTAGTTTGAAATATCGAATATTGCGTTGTTTTTAAATGAAGTTTGACACAAAATAGTTTCGCACAGCTTTCCTGTTTGCTTTTACTGAAGTAGTTTTAGTGGACAATATATTTTTGATGACTTTCCCCGCAAACTCATATTCACGTTCTCTTCATTTCTTCAATAATTCATTATATTGAGTTTAAATGCACAAAATAATAACCATAATTACTTAAAATCACACTGAATTTGCACATTTAATTGAATTTTCGTTCTCATTTGGTAACTGGACTTGCTTTCAAAGGTGGCGTAGCGACAATACAAAAAAACTAAAATATCTCGAGAATGGCTAGTCCTGGTGTCATGGGGTTGGTCGTATTCTTTTAATGTTTATAAAGTACGTATAAAACAAGCATTTAATTGATATAGTGCATACGTAGTATTTTATTTTAGATTTTGACGATTTTTGCGGACTATTTCGTAAAAAAAGGCAGATTATGTTTTTTTCAAATCATACCAAAATCTAATTAGCGACAGGGTAAACCACAAATGACTTATCTACTATTTTTTTTATCTATTCAGCTAGAGTGGACATAGGCAAGTTTTGAGGACCATTTCGCAAAGAAGGCAGACTCTATTATCCCGAAATCATACCCAAAACTAATCAGCACTAATTTCGTTCACAATTGACTTACTTACCAAATTTTATGAAATTCGATCAATTAGTTTTTTAGTTAGAGTGGATACAATATCTGCACAGACATACACACAGACTTATCTACCAAATTTTATGAAATTTCGTCCATTTTTTGAGTTAGTGTGGATACATACATTGCACAGACAGACACACATACAGACGTCACGCTAAAATTTTTTTTCGTATTCTAGAGGTCCCAAAACCTGTAGATCGGTCAAAAACTTGAGTTTCGAGTTTCGGTATGATTCCAATTCTTTCCATATATATTACCATATATTGCAGGGGCAGTGAAAGCATAATATTTCTAATCATTGTTGTATTTTATACGGTGTACCACGTATAGAGTTTTTACTTTATATTGTTGTTTTAGGCCTCAGTAGTTAGTAATGGGTTGAGATTTAAAATTCAATATCCGGTTCACATTGGATGTACACATTAAATCAGAACGCAAATCAACCAATGTTTTTGCTTCTTTGTTATTTTTTTGTTATTTTGTTGCTGATTTCACGTTGGTACACAAAAAAGTATCGATTTTTCATAAAAAACTGCTAAAATAAAATATAAAATAGTAAATGCCAGAAATATTTTTATATATTTTTTAAAGAAATTATTTTTTATAACAAATTCCAAACTTGTATGTCATGGCACCTTAAATATCGTGAGAGGATATTAGGAGTTGAAACCCAGACCGTCCGACCTACCAGAAAGGTGTAAGGTAACTAAGGTGTAGGATATTAGGAGTGTCGCGACAGTTAGAGAAAAGTATATTTTAAGAAAGAAATTTAAATACCATATCTGGCATGCTATTCTATCCAAGAAATAGTCACTGACACAGTCTTGCGTAAACAAAAACAGTGGAGAAGAGGAATTAAATAATTTAAAAAACGTAAAACCAGGGATCGAAATTAGCAAATAAGAAGTTTTATGCTCAATATTTTAACAGAGTAACAAATACAAGAAACACACAAACACACACACACACACACACATATATATATATATATATATATATATATATATATATATATATATATATATATATATATAAACTGGATTATAATTAACAATATTAATGATATTTCACAATTTTGTTATTAGAGTGGAACTTTTGTTTTGCATTTCTTTGTGGAGCCAATTCAAAAACGTTAGATGTTAGATGTACACGGTAAATTTTATTTTAATTATAGTATATAAAAATCAATTAAAAAAACAAATATAACACTCACATTTTTTTTCTTAATTTATGATTGACATAGAAAATTTCCAAGCGTAACGAATATGTCTAAACCCCTGTAATTTAGTGATTCTCTAATTCAAATTTGCTTTTAAAATGACTTCCTAGAATCCTCAGACAAAAACACTATTTTTGCGGAAACGAAACAATTGAGATAAACAACGAAATCCAACAGCTTAAACACGTCTGCCCGGGTACAGGCAATTAGGTGATAGAAAGTAAGTGCGCATTTATTTTTCTGTTCCATTCCAAATGCCAGATCTCTTGACGTGTATAAATGTTTAGAGCCATGTTGGTCCTGCAAAATACGCCGAAATGTGTATCAGGGGCCTGTAGGAATAAATAAAATCGGAATATGTCTGTAGGAATAAATAAAATCGGAATATAATTACACAGACAATATTCAGTACATTTATCTCTAATAATATTTAATTAAAATGAAAGTTTTTGGTCAAAAATTATTTGGGTACAGACAATACCTACCTCACGCTTCGCTATTGAACATAATAGTTGATCAATTAAGTCTCAAATCAACTAATTAGAATGTTTTCTTTACTTAAGGTTTCGACTTAAGAAATTAGCCTATATGGAAGCCAAACAACCTATGAAAAACCAGAGGTGTGCAGCGAGTACGAAATCATATTTGCATCAAACCTTAAACGGTTGGGAATCTCTGCTTTATGTAATTCTAGATACCAAAATAAATAGTCCATTCATATTTCTAGGATGAAATTAAAACGATCTCAACATTTTTAACACATTCCAACATAGTTGAAAAGTCTTTATAACTTTGGTCATTCTGTCTGTCTGTCTGCTCGTTCGCACGATAACTACCATAAAAATGACTTTAGCAAATTGAAATTTTAGTATGTTGTTCAGACGGTCAGTGGAACATATGGGAATGTAAATGAATAATATCACACAATTAGTTTTGGATTGAATCCGGGTTCAAAAAGTGAAATACACCGAATCCTATAGCATCTCATATTTTTCGAATAAAGTTGAAATTCGCAAATTGTTTTGAAAATTTCAGGAAATATTCAAATTATCCTATAAAATATGTAAAAAAAAATGTAAGCAAAATATGTTTGACAGTTCTTTAAATAAAAATAATAATTACAAACATATTATATGAAGAGATCACGTGACCCACTTCAAAATAAAACACGGCATCCATCATTTTTAATTTACTTATATACATAATGTATAAGGAAAGTATTGTGACAGGGTCGAAAATACGAATTCGAGTTTTCGACAGGAGACCACGTTTCAAGCATGCATGATCACAATCAATCATTTCTGAAGTGATGTATGTGTGTGTGTGTGTGTGTCAGTGAGTCAGTGGAGATGATAACTGACGAACGAATGGACCGATTCGAACGAAATTTGGTACAAAAATCACAATCCGTAAACACTGGAAGTTTATTATTTTTATACGCAATTGAATGATCAGAACCTCTCTAAATTTTCTAATGAAATTTTGAAAAAATAGTCAAAAAGTAGTAGTTTAAAAATAGTCAAATAGTTTATTAGCGGTTTGATATCAAAACCGCTAATAAAGTTACCCAAATAGACATTTCTTATGTAATTTTTCATTAGAAAACGATTGGCATAAATTTTAAAACGCTAACATAAACCGTTCTCGAGATATTGCACATTTTTCAAAAAAATTATTAAAAAGTCAAATAAAATTAAAAAAAATATTTCCTTTTGAGAAATATATTCACTTTTCATATTTAATACCATGCGATAAATTGGGTGACATCATTCTCGTGGATATAGCTCGTTCCATTCATGAAAATATATACTTTGAATAATACTTTTGTATTTGAACGCCAATAGTCATTTTTCTGCTGTAAGAATAACTTATTTCCCCGACCATAAAGCTTGGCGAGATTTTGGCGACGAATTTAGCGGAATGTCGCCAACTTGGCGACATTTTAAATTGTTTCCAAATTAACAAAAATCTCGCCAAATGGATAAAAATGACACTAAATCAATAAAAATGACGACTAATTGAAGAAAATTCAACATCTTGGAAAGAATATAAGTATCTACTATAAGAATAAACATTTTTTTCAACTGTAAAAGTAGTAAATGCATTGCATTATATAAGGAAAGTCATGTGTTGCCCACATCAGATTTTTACGTGTTAAAATTGTGGTTTTTAAATTTCTTTTAAATTTATATTTAGTATTACATACGTCCAAAATCCGCGTTATTTTCGCGTGTGCAGCTAATCGCGCCAAACAATCACAATGTTTTCTAGTCTAAATAATCATCAAACTTTGTTTATTTCTACAACGAGGCTTAATTTGAACGTTTGCAAAATGTAAAAAAAGCAGGCTGTAAGATGAGTTGTATAAGAATTGCTGAATTTTGTTTTAACGCAAAATTATTTATTTCTGGAGTCTGGAATATAGGAGATATGAATGAAATATTCATTGATTTTATAAAGAGAAGCAGACAATTTTATAGCATTGACTTTTTCGAAGAAGTTTTAAGCATGGAGTTAGAACGTGCTTTTACCTCTATGGTTTTAAGAATTTTAGTAAAATAAATTATTATAGTACTGTGATAATTTTAATTATAGCACCGCTGAATGTTATTACATTTGTAAAAGTTTAAATTAAATTTAATTTCAGTTGGAAAGTGTTTCATAATCAATGCTTTATGCATGCTTGATCTTTCTTGTTTCTATTTGGGGTGAGGGGTGGGGTGGGGAGGTGGGACTGTTAGTTGCAGTTCAAAATTTGTAAAAGAGCCTTATTTCATGGCTAATGTTAATTTGAAAATGTGAGTTGCACGGAAAATATAAAGGTAAGAGAAAGATTACTTGTATGGACTTTCTTCCACCTCCAAATAGGAAATGAGTTATACAAATATGGACCTGCGCTAACACGTTCTGATTTCTTTTGGATTATGAACACTATTACTTTCCCTACAGTCATAGTCATGTATAAGGACAGGATTGAAATAATGTCGAATATCGAGTTTTCGAATGTTCTAAACGTTTTGTGTCTTCTAGAACACGAAATATTCAGCGTTTGTTTGTTTGTGAACCTGTCTGCGTTTTTGAGCAGTGAAAATATCCAATGTAGCTCAAAACTTTTCGACTAAATTTCACAAAATTTAGTGGTTGAGTCACTTGTAGAGTGCCCCGATGCTGATTAGATTTTAATACTATTCAAAAAAGTAAAAGCTGTCGCTTTTGACAAAATGGTCCGATAAATCGTCAAAATCTGAAACAAGAACCAAATATATTTATATGTATTGGCTAAATGTTTATTTCATATGTAATTTTTGACAATGAAAAGAATAAAACCAATCCCATTTCTCTGATAAATTGCTCTATGATAAGTCGTTCTCGAGATAATGTTTTGTATTTATTCTGAGCAAGCGACACGTTTCATAATGAGATAAGTCGCTAGATGAAAAACAAATCTAGCATAGGCAGTACATGACTTACTTTACATGCTCATTTACTTTATTTTTCTATCTTTTTATAATGCATTCAATAAAGTCTAATAGCAAAAAATAGCATATATACTTATTTGACATTATATCTAATTTGCATTTCTAATACATTTTCCTTTTCATTTGCGTTTTGAAACGACGCCAGCTCATAAAGTTCCAAAAAACTAAAAAGTATTGAGAACGATTCATTCCAGAGTAAAAGGGCGGTTTCTATTCGTTACGTCATCAAAAAATTATACATACAACAAGCATTTAATTAAGACATTTAAGCATATTTTATCTTTTTTTCAGATTTATGACATTTGTGGGCACTTTCGCAAAGTAATATCAGTTCTATGATTTTGAATTATACCATAATCCAATATCAGCACCGGGGTAAACAACATGTGACTTAACTGCAAAACTTTGTGAAATTTCATCAAAGGTTTTTCAGTTGGAGTGGATACATACATCGCATAGGCAGATACACATTCGTACACAAATGTCAGACTAAAACAGTTTTTTCGTGTTCTATGTGTTTTCGTGTTCTTTTCGTATATAATGTACAATCTAATCAGAGACGTTGAGCTAAGGCATGCGACTAACCAATTTAGTTATTCCCAACACCCGTGCAGCTCACCGTTTCGATAAGAAAATTGAATTATAGGGGCGTGTAATATATATATATATATAGATATATATATATATATAGATATATATATATATATTTATATTATATATATTATATATATATTATATATATATATATATATATATATATATATATATATATATATATATATATATATATATATATATATATATATATTTATGTATATAATATATATGTATATAAATTATATATATTATATTATATATGTATTATATATATATATATATATATATATATATATATATATGTGCAATCTAATCAGAGACGTTGATCTAAGACATGCGACTAACCAATTTAGTTATTCCCAACACCCGTGCAGCTCACCGTTTCGATAAGAAAATTGAATTATAGGGGCGTGTAATATATATATATATATATATATATATATATTTATGTATATAATATATATGTATATAATATATAAGTATATATATGTATATATATATATATATATATATATATATATATATGTATATATATATATATATATATATTTATATTATATATATTATATTATATATATATATTATATATATATATATATATATATATATATATATATATATATATATATATATATATATATATATATATATATATATATATATATATATATATATATATATATATATATATATATATATATATATGTGCAATCTAATCAGAGACGTTGGGCTAAGGCATGCGACTAACCAATTTAGTTATTTCCAACACCCGTGCAGCTCACCGTTTCTATAGGAAAATCGAATTATAGGAGCGTGTAACTGGATCATGTCCAGAGAGGGACAAGTCCAGTATGTGTCCCGGACTGGTCACCCAATAAAAGTAATAAATAATTGTAAAATTGCAATTCCATTCTTTCTCAAAAAGATATTTTTATTTTGTATGATAAAACTTATTTGGCTGAATATAAATAATAAGAACATATATAGATTGAGTTTTTAATAAAACGCAGGAACTTCTTGCTATCTTTTTCTGTACTTTCGTATGAGGTGTTAGTTTTTCAGTCCCTTAGGGGATGGATAGAATATATATCGAACCATTCTGCCTCCCCTACCTCTCAATCCGTGCGAGAAGGTCTTCAAACCTCACTAGGGCTACTTCCTCTCCTACAGTCATCTCGTGAAATATAAATATCCTTTCTCCTTGTATCCCGGCGTTCGATTTTGCAAGTGGAGAGAGCAATATGCTGTAAGTGAGGTGAAAAAAATCTAGTTTTCCTTAGCGAGTCTCATTTTTTTATTTTAAAGATGTCCCCCATGATTTGGCAGAATAAAAGTTCCTCTACGGAAAAATATCACCGTCTCTTTCGATTTTAATTTTTTTTTGTAATGTGATGACACGATATTAAATTGATATGCTAAATAAAAGTCAAAGGTGAAATTTTAGCATTCAGTTTTCCAAGCCAATAGTTAGGCTGAATGCAATACAACGGGAAGGGAAAGTTGGAGTCTCGAAAAGATGTATGACCCTTGTGAGACCAGAATATGTTCTCACATGAGACATTTTTATTTGAGTATTTATGGTGGCCAGAACGCCGAACAAAGCGTGTAGTCTGGATGGCGCGTTTATGAGGACTTGAACGTTAAGGTCATAATACTATAAATTTATGTGTGCCAGACCAAAGGGGCTGAGAGGGGCCTTGCTATATATGTGAAATGATGCAATTGGGTTAAGAAGAACCAATGAGCGCCAAGGGGAAGAAGGGCGGAGATACCCCCCCCCTCGCCGAGGGAACCACAGCTTCTTGATGGAGATGAACGAAATAAGTTGGAGTGGTAGACAACGAGAAGCAGGATGGAATTCAGGCATGAAAAGAATTAATCACGATTTTGACTAGAGCACGAGTAGAGAAAAATGAAAAACTAACAGATTTGTAAAGGTTCCGTAGATGTTCCAAATTAATGGAGGTAGATCAAATGGCGAGTGCATTAGTAGTACGAGGAGGAGCCACACACCACAGAGTTATGGCAGTATAAGACTGATGTAAGCGAGATGATGAGCCCAAGACTAAACTGGAAGGTATGTGCTCAAAATATGTCACAGGTTCTAGACACTATCGCAAATCTAATAATTCTAGTCGCATATCTCCCCTTGCTAAAATAATTAAATGAAAATTGATAATAATTGATATTTATAAAAATGGGTGTTATTGATAAATTGATGTTGTTAATAAATTATATTGTTTAAGTTTAAATAGTCTAATCTTTTTATATTAATTAGTAATGCTTTTCTGGACTCACAAAAGGTAAAAATAATTGGAGGGTTTATTGCGGCACAACAACGAGCGCTGTACGTTTTAATGTTAATTCAACTATATATGAATTTACGGCAATGTTAATGTGATTTAAAATAACGAATTTAATATTTAAAAGTGTAACTCCTTTAAATACTACGTCCCACAACCCTTTAAATTTTCTAATACGCAGAATCCCTCTCTCTAATGACTTTTACGTTTCATCCATGACTGATGATGAAATTATCAACTATGATGAGCGGGATACGATTGCGAACGTTGATATTGCACGACTCTTAAATTCTTAAATAAATCGACAAATGGAAATGAGGAGATGATCTAGAAGAAAGGTATTTACAGCATATCTAATTTAGTAATAATTATGAGGACAGATTAAAATGCTGTATTTATATCAAAATTAAAATCCGCAGTCTTTGGAGGGTCTGGCATCCTGTTATTCCAGACATTTTATAAAAAGTCATCACAGTGATTATTATTATGAGAATTTTTTTAGAAAGTCATCACTCTCCTTGATTATTGAGATTTTTTTTTAAAAAGTCATCACACTACTTGATTATTGAGAATTTTTTTAGAAGTTAGAAACAAATTGTAAGCAATTGGATGAAAACTTAATAATTTGACTTTTCGTAATAGTAATTTGATTTTTAAAATAAACTAGAATTAATAACCATGCGTTGTTTAGGCCCTAAATAAGCGTTCGCTATTTAAATATTCCAGATACATATAATACCATTCAATTTTCAAGTTGTTTGTTTTGAATCAAAATCATACTCCTTTTCGTTTCAAACCAAATCCTTTAGTTTCCAGTGCATATATAGTGACGGGCAACTATGCTCCACTCATGCCCACATAGTCCACTACTCTCCATACTAATGCTCAGCCATACCGTATAAAGAACAGGATCGAACTCTTTTATGGATTTGACAGTAACTTATTAGTGAATTGGAAAATAAATTTATTAAAAAAAATCTTGGCTTTTTCGTCCCTCAAAATTCATCAAAATCTAAAAAAATCTGATGTGGGTAACACATGACTTTCCTTATATAATGCAATGAATTTACTAATTTTACAGTGAAATAATAGGTTTTTCTTATAGTAGATGCTTATATTCTCTCCAAGATATTGAATTTTCGATGATTAGTCGTCATTTTCATTGATTTAGCGTCATTTTTATCCATTTGGCGATATTTTCGTTTATTTGGCAACATTTAAAAAAGTCGCCAAGTTGGCGACATTCCGCCCAATTCGTCGCCAAAATCTCGCTAAGCGTTATGGATAGAAAGATAAGTTATTCTTATAGCAGATAAATGACTATTGGCGTTCAAATGCAAAAGTACCTCTATTACTCAAATTATTTTTTCTCATGAATGGAACGAGCTAGATCCACGAGAATGATGTTACCAAATTTATCGCATGATATTACATATGAAAAGTGAACATGTTTCTCAACAGTTAATATATTTTTAATTTATGGGATTTTTTGATAAATTTGTTTGAAAAATGTGCAATATCTCGAGAACGGTTCATGCTAGCGTTCTAAAGTTTATGTTAATCGTTTTCCAAGGAAAAATTTCATACGAAATGTCTATTTACGTAACTTTATTAAAGGTTTTGATTTCTTGATGATTTTTCAAAATTTCACTCGAAAATTTAGGGTGGTTCTGAACATTCGATTGCGTTTAAAAACAATAGGCTTCCAGTATTCACGGATTGTGATTCTTGTACCAAATTTCATTTGAATCGAATTTTCGACCCCCTCATATAATTTCCTTATACATTATGTATATAAGGAAAGTAATAACAGACTACGTATGCTCAAACGTATTCATTACGTGCATGTTCTATAAGTAATTTTTGACTATAATATGAATAAGAACAGTCTGATTACAATATAACTAACCTTTCTCGAGATTTCTTTTCTGCAAATTTGCAACGCCACCTTTGAAAATACGTCTCGTAGTCAAATGAAAACGAAAATTGAATCGAAAGTGCAAATCCAGTGTCATTTCAGATCATTATGAGTGCTATTTTATGCCACTGAACTCAATCTAATGAGTTATTAAAGAAAGAAAGATAATATCAATTTGAGTTCTTAAGGAAAGTCATGTGCTGCCCACATCAGATTCTTAACATTCCGATAATGATAAGAAAAAATGAATTAAACTGATATTAAATTTAAAAATAAAAGTAAAGTTGTAGAGTTGTTTATTTTAGTGGAAATGTTGCTTCGATTTTGAGAATCTATAAAACATTTTGTTTATGAAAGTAGGTTGGTTAATATCTAAAGTTCCTCATATATGCGTTCAAATCAATATTTATGTCGATTATGAATTCTTACAGTTACAAAATATTTATGCATAACATTTGTAATCCGTATATTTATAAAAATAGTTGAATAAGCTTAAAATATTCTTAAACAGAAATCAAAGCCACTAGACTTTCTGTGTTTTCGATAACTGGAATCCGTCTGGGAAAAACACAGCAGCAAGACAAAATAATATATGTTAGGCAGGCTTTAAATGGCTGATGCATCGTAAATAACCAGTTACTCGCCTCCATACCCGCACTTTCTATACTGTCAATATTGCCCTCACCCTGTTCCCCCCTCTGTATATTTCGTCTGATGGGGCTCAGCGGGGGCAGGGGCCTTCATATTTCATGATGTACCTTACTTGGGGGGTAAAGCCTCCATATGCCGCCAAATGTTTTCCTCTGTAGATATTTTGTCAGGGTCTTTGGACAGAATATTTCACTATTTATTTTACTGGAAAATGGAAAAACCGTTTATATGCGGTAGTGAGACCGGGAAATGTAATAGAAGGCACTGCGAGGGGGATACATGATTGGAAAACACTTGTCATTTCCTGCAAGGAGGGGGCCTGCAGAAGCTGGAGAGCGTGTAATAAATGCGTGTAATGTCTAAGGAGATTTACTGGATTTTTCTCTGTTAGGGAAACAGTTTAATACAGAAGATTAGAGGAGGTCCTTGCAGGACGTTGTATTTATCAAAATGATGGATTAATGACGGAAGTGAAATCTGGAAAGGGAAATTTTTGGATATTTTTAGGTGGTAGTGGTGGTGGTGGGGGGGGAGATATTTTAATATTAAACTGTTGCAAATTGTGTTGGGGTAGTTTTTATACGTGAGCAGGAGCAAATAATTCAACTACTATGTTTTGTAAAATCGAGTCTAAATTTGATTTTATATTTAATATACAGGGTGATTAAAAAAAGATGGGTCAAACTTTACGAGGTGGTAGTACACACCAAAACAAGCATTTTCGTTATAGTTTACCGAGTCGGAAATGTAACGTAAATCATCGATGCAATGATATGTGTCTTTTGTTTAAATTACAGGAATTTCTATTATAGGAATATTAGGAATGATACGAATGCATGTAGTATTCATAATCGGAAGCTCTATCTCATTTGCAATACTACATCTGAAAATACATATTATCATCTCTCTTGTAAAGAGGGGGGGGGGATATTAAGTATTACGAATTGGCAGAACTGATGCCGGAACAGCCGTAAAAACCAGCGCACAAATATCTTAACATAGAATAGATTGCATAATAGTACTTGACATTCCATTTAAGCCTAAATACTACGTTTAAAGATATTTATTTTCATGTGTTATGTTACATGATTATTTTAATTTTAGAAATCTAAGAAAGCATGGCATATCGATGTATTTTTAACACTTTACAATAAAGTTGAAAAGTGTTTATGACTTTGTTCATTCTGTCTTACTGTCTGTCTGTCCGTTAGTACGATAACTGCAGTAAAAATGACTTTATCAAAATGAAATTTTAGTATGTTGTTCAGACGGTCTGTGGAATCTATGAAAATATAAATGAATAATATCACCCAATTAGTTTTCGATTTAACCCGGGTTGAAAAAATAAAATACATTGAACACTATGGGACCTAATTTTTCAACATTTTTTAAGCAAATTTAAAATTCACAAATTTCTTCAAAAGTTTTATGAAATACTCAAATTATCCCATAAAATATATAAAAAATTTTTGGCAAAATATATGTAGTAGTTTTTTAAATAAAAATTAAAATAATAATTACGTCCTTTATATGGAGAGACCACGTGACCATTATATGAAGAGATCACGTGACCCACATCAAAATAAAATATGGCATCCATCTTGTATCAAAATCGTGATTTTTATCCTTTTTAATTCATATTTAGTGTTGTATCCGTCCTGAAACCGCTTTATTACCTTCCTTATATACATAATGTATAAGGAAAGTATTGTGACGGAGTCGAAAATTTGAATTCGAGTTTTCGACGGGAGAGCAAGTTTCAAGCATCCCTGATCACGAATCAAACATTTTTGAAGTGATGTCTGCGTGTGTGTGTGTGTGTCTGTGGAGACGATAATTGACGAACGAATGGACCGATTCGAACGAAATTTGGTTCAAAAATCATCCATAAACACTGGAAGCCTATTGTTTTTATACGCAATCGAATGTTCAGAACCCCCTAAATTTTCGAGTGAAATTTTGAAAAAATCGTCAGAAAATCTTTAGTAAAGTTACGCAAATAGACATTTCGTATGTAATATTTCATTAGAAAACGCTTGATACAAATTTTAGAATACTAACATGAACCGTTCTCGAGATATTGCACATTTTTCTAAAATTATCAGAAAGTTATATAAAATAAAAAAAAAATCCTATTGAGAAGCATGTTCACTTTTCACATGTAATACCATGCGATAAATTGGGTGACATCATTCGGCCGTACATAGAGCAAATCGATTTCGGCCGTACATAGAGCAAAACCCGTAAGCCTAGTGCCTGGCCATTTGAAAAATAATACTGAAACAACTCAATTGCAATATATTTTAGTTTAAATGATCATCCAAATTTGATTATTTCTACAACGAAGCCTACTTTTCACTTATGGAAAATGCAAACAGCAAAAATGTAGAATGAGTTGTATAAGAATTGTTGCATTTCTTTAACGCAAAATTATTTAGCCCATGGGGTCTGCAATATAGCTGATATTAATGAAACATTCATTGAATTTACGCAGAGAAGCAAACGATTTTTCGATGAAGTTTTAAGCAAAGAGTTAAATTACTTGTACATCCATGGTTTTAAATTTTTAAATAAAATAAATTATTATAGTATTGTGATGAATGAAAGGAATAGAAAATTTTTTATGAATGAAATGCTGCTTTTATAGAGAGAGCCAGGCGTGTTATATTTCGATAACGTCATTTGAATAAATTCCAGTTGTTTTCGATGAAGTTTTCAAATATAATAAATTATTGTAGTATTATGATCATTTAAAAAATATTACAGAGGAATGTATCGCAATTTAGAGATGTTTAGACCAGGCAATTTATATTTCAATGCCGTCTTGAATGAAGTTCATTTTTTCGATGAAGTTGTATAAGAATTGCTGATTTTTTTAAGCAAAAATATTTAACTCTTGTGTCTAGAATAAAAGTGTATGAATAAAATATTCACTACTTTTTCATAGCGAGCCAGATGAGTTATATTTTAACGATGTCATTTGAATAAAGTATCTTTTTTCGATGAAGGTTTAAGTTTTGAAATATAATAAATGAATGTAGTATTGTTATAATTCTTAAAATATTACCGAGGAATGTATCTCATTTTCGAGATGTTTAAATAAAATTGCATTGAAGGTGGATAGTGTTTCATAATCAATGCTTTATGCATGATTGATCTTTCTTATTTAAATTATCTATTGATTGTATAATAGTATGATTTACTGCATAATAGATTGCATTGATTGCATAATAATTGATTGTATAATATATTGCATAACAGTACTTGACATGCCATTTTAGCCTCAATACTACGTACTATAAATAGCATGTAAAAAATTGGAAAAAAGAAGGAAGGCTTAGCGAGAAGCTTACTTAATGGCGGTAAGGGGTTGTGACCTTATACCCCCAGTTGTCGACATGCATGTCATAATTGCCGCGACATTGTACTCCTGGACGCCAGCCCTAGCTGAAGCCAAACTCCGAAGTGACAATAACAATCATCATCAATGAAAAAGAAAAGTCCAATGATAAGGTGCAGTCCATTACTGGTTTGCATACTAGTCCTTCAGACTACTATGACCTTTATATACCTGCATGTTATCGTTCTGCGTTCCTGTTATTCATAGTATGCGAACCTTCATCGACCAAATTGAGATAAAATTGATTTTAACTTTGAACAATATTCATTATTATTACCATAGAAATTATTAATATAATGTTGCATAAAAGGAATGGGATATTGCTGTAAATATGCTTGTTGTAGAAATGTCCTATCAAAATCAATATGGATGTCGTCATTGTTGATAATTCTCTGTATTCTAGCCAATCCCCCCAAGAATACATTCCTAAAGATATTCAAGTGAAGATTGGAATTCCAATTTATCAGACCGGTGATAGGTATATTAAAACTTTTTCTTTTATCATAGATAGTAAAATTTACAGGTATTTTACTGAAATCGATGCTTAAATCTAGAAATTCCACTACATTGTTAAGTGTAGTTGGATTTTCTTGTAGTGTAGTTTGGTGGGTAGAAATCAAAATTCATGCTATAATTCTCATCTTCATATCCAACTATCAAATCATCCACATAACGTAGGTATATGATTCCATTATTAAGATGTGATTGCCTTTCATAATAGTTGAGGCACATATCTACAAGTATAGAAGAGCACCTCCCTCCCATGGGGATGCCTTTAATTTGCAGATAGAAAGAAATTCCATTAAAAAGGTAGTTTTCTTTTATGACAATATTTATTAAAGACTTGTATTTAATGAATTCTATAATTTTCTTCAAGTAATATTCTTCATATAAAAGGTTTAGGATATGAGATAGGTCTTCAAGATCAATATTGTTGAAGAGTTCCTGAAAATCATAGGTTTTAAAGCATAATTGATTTTTTTGATATTGATGATGATTTTGATATAGATGTTCTTCACTCGACAGTGTAATGCCGTGGCGGCTCTTAGGAAATTTAAAAGGCTTCATAACCTGAGTAAAGGTCCAGTGTCTGCTGTAGTACTAAGGGCTATGATTAAAAAATTCGAGGAAACTGGATCGCAAGGACTTAGAGCCGGCAGATGACGAAAGGCAGTATCAGACGATGCAGTAACAGAAGTTGCTAGTGCGATGTTCGACGACACAGGGACTAGTAGTGGTCCAAGCGTTCGGGCAATAGATCTCCAAACCGATATGCCCTATGCTACTGTATTAAAAATCTTACGGAAAACTCTGCATATCTATCCGTATAAGATCAGTCGTGTGTAAGCATTGAAAATAACAGATTATGATAAGCGCCTCACCTTCGCGTTAACGTTTTTTGCCCGAATGGAAATCGACATTGATTGGCCTTGGAAAATAATGTAGGGAGATAAGGCTCATTTTTATCTGAATGGATCAGTCAATACTCAAAACTGCCGAATTTGGGCATCTGAACTTCCCACAGTGATCTAGGAAGTGCGAACCATGTAGTAACCATGTAGTGTCCAAAAGTAACCATGTGGTTCGGATTTACGACCAATTTCATAATAAGACCATACTCTTTTGAGACTGTAACTCGGACAGGTCTTATTATCTGCACCGTTAATGGCGAAAAATATGGGAAAATGCTGCAAAATTTTGTCATTCCTCAATTGCAGCAAACATAATGCTTGGACTCAATAATTCTTATGCAAGATAGGGCACGGTTACATATTCATCGTTCAGTACAGCGACTTCTACTCCAGCATTTCGGTAATGAGAGAATTATCAGTCAATATTTTTGAAGGAATGGCGGTCCCTTTCCCCGGACATTACCCCATGTGACTTTTGGTTGTGGCGGTACCTAAAATCCGCTGTGTATGCTGATGGCGTTCCAAATCTGCATGTCTTGAAACTGAACATAAGACGGGCATTTACAAACATCCAAAGTGACAGTTTACACGCAGCAGCAGAGAACGTCACACGACGGATAAAGTATGTTGTACACATTGAAGGTCAGCACATTGAAAATGTTGCACATGGTCCAGGGAACCCTAATGTTGATGAATAGAAGATTATTTTCTATGAATTTCATAAATGCATTCATTATTGTATGGTATGTTCATTTTTTATTACTGAAACATTATTGAACTTCTGCATACTCCATTTTGCGTACGTTCATTGTAATTATTCACTCGTTTTCGGGCCCAACAGCGCCAAAATCTCCCTTATCGGCGACATTTTCTACTAATTTTTTTTTCGCGGAATTCAACTCCCTATGCCTTCCATAGTCTGTGTTTGAAATTTGGTTTCATTTCGTTCATTAGTTTTAGTTGCAGATGACTCCAAACAGGGAAAGTTATTTTATTATATATATATATATATATATATATATATATATATATATATATATATGTATATATATATATATATATATAGACCTACCGGAAACAATGACGTATGGGTTAAGATGATTGAGAAAATCCACACTTACAAAGATTAAAATTGGAAATTAAGTATTCGCCTTGAGCCTTTCTCAAGCCCAGTTTCAAGGCGAATAGCCTTGGCGATTTCTGAAGATATAAATATATATTGATATAAATCAATATGCATTTTTATTTATTGGGCGATCGTTTGGAAATTAGTTGGAAAAATAATAATAATAATATATATATATATATATATATATATATATATATATAATGTGTGTGTGTGTGTGTGTGTGTGTGTGTAGTTGTGTTTCTACGGGTTTATATTTTCTTCTATATAATATATTTTATTAGTATATGTCTGTAATAAAATGCATTTTTCTCCAATTTTGGCTGCAGTCATGAACATTCTTTCATATATATTTAAAAATACAGTTCATCTATAGCCTTGAGTTACCAGTGTATTTTGGCAACATAGCAACATGCATCATTGAAGAGTCATCCCTTGAATACAATTCTACCATGGCAGAAATGTGTTCAGTAACAAAAAAAATTAGTCATAGAAACTAAAATAAATATTTCATTAACATATTTTCCAGAGAGAAACTCGTTAAATTTTCCCAAGAAATTTTGCTTTTCATAAAAAAACTGCTGCTTTTGAGAATAAAACTTTCTAGCACTTCCTTGAAGAAAGCAGACATTTCTCTTCCTCAAGTCAGAAACAGTCGTCCCATAGTAAACACTGTCATACAACTGTCTCGAAAAAGATACACACACATAATATAGATGATTAGACATTTCTACAAACGCTTTGCTCGGGCGAAATGCTTATTGAAAACTTGACACCTACACACTTAATAAAAGTTCTTAATATATCAACAAGATAGATCATTCGTGCATACAGCATTGGTTATGAAACGCTTTCCAATTGCAAAGCAGTTTTATTTAAATGTCTCTAAAAGACAATACATTCAGCGGTGATATTTTTGAAATTATCACAGCACTACAATAACTTATTTTACTTAGAAACTTAAAACCATGGAGGTAAAAGTACTTTCTAACTCCATGCTTAAAACTTTAGTTTTTGCTTAAAAACCAACCGAACCTATCTTGCTCAATTTTTTTAACACTTTACAACAAAGTTGAAAAGTGTTTATGACTTTGTTTATGCATTTTACGGGATAATTTGGATATTTCAAAAAAATTTCTAAACAATTTGTGACATTAAATTTCGCTTTTTTTTTTCAAAAATGATGTCCCATAGCGTTTTCATTTTATCAACCCTGGTCCAATCCAAAACTAATTGTGTGATGTTATTCATTTACATTCCCATACGTCCCACAGACCGTCTGAACAACATACTAAAATTTCATTTTGATAAAGTCAATTTTTACGGCAGTTATCTTGCGAACGGACAGGCAGATAAAAGAATGAACAAAGTCATAAACACTTTTCACCTATGTTGGAAAGTATTAAAATCCATTAAGCATAAAAATGACACACATTTTAAAGTTCCGTTAACATGGAAATTGTGGTGTGTGAAACATTATTTCCTCTCCGATCACTTAATTTCGCCATTTTTAACGCTTTCAAACAAATCATTAATTATACATTATTTTTCAATTAATTATAGCAGCAATCATATAATTTATTTATAACACTCTTATCTGCTGTAACTATAGATTAAAACATCTCACGAACGGTTGATTATACACCCATAGAGTTTGAAAATTTAGGCTAGTTTTTTCAGCACAGAATGGTATTAAAACGAATGTTGTGTATAAAACCGTTCTGGAGTTTCTAAAATAATTTCAAAATATAAAATTCCACTATTTATAGATTTATCGAACAAATTTCCAAGGTTTCAGATTTTACTCATTATATAGGGATCCAATCCCATGTGTTTGCTAGGATAGCTTCAAGTTTTGAACTTCACTAGTTTGAACTGTGGAAGTAAGCATTAGTCAATCCATCTAACTCAGCTGTATCTCTCCGATTATTTCAAACCTTATTTAATTTATAGTTAGATTTTAGCGTTGACAACACACTACTGTTGAGTTTGCTTAATGATTTTCTGACCTGATGAAGAAAGCTCATAATGGTTTCAAAGCAATGGTAGTTCCTCTATTTGCTTACGCCTGCTTTCTTCAAGTACATACTATTTAGAAAGTTGAATTTTGTAACTACAACCTCACAATTGCTACCCATTCTAAATAGCGTACACTTGCGAATTTTGGTATGTCCGTAAATCTCTACCACAAATGTATCTTTTTGGGAAGGGTACACCGTTTTCTGTCAGTCAACATTTATACTTTTCCTGAAGGAACGTTTTCTCCCACCCCATTACATCGAAAAGGGTAGAAATAATTGCGACAATATCACACCACGATAGGAACCTCTGTAGGACATGTACTTTCAAGCATGTGCGTTTTTCCCCCTCGCTGTGATATTTCATGAAATATAAATATAACTTCCCCGAGCAATAGGAATGATTTCAAGCATGTGAAGAAAAAATAGAGAGGGGAAACTTCAATCAAGAATTTGCTTACGCTGTGAACGATTGCAGACTTTCCTGCAAAAATCGATATTTGCTGTTTTTAAGAAGATATAACTTGTGAGGTCTAAATAGCCCTTCGATTATTACTTCCCTCAGTTGTTAACTAAATTAAAATTTTCATTTTGTCCTGTATTGAGACAGTTTCTTTTTCCTTGGATTATTTCAAAATTTCAGAAATGATCGCATGGGGTTTTTAATCAAGGACGAAAGGGTCGAGTGCTGAGAGTGGAAATGGAAGAAGTGATACCCAGCATAGATTGGCCACTTTGCTCTGTGAAACGAAGCTGTTGATAATTGGGGTCCGGCGGTCAAATCTCACTCCGATGAAATGTAAGTGAGACGGAGTCCGAGATGTTGATATTTGGCTTTTGGCTGTCGAGGAATGGGACGAGTTGAGGTAATTTTGCACTATCGATCCCGTAGGGATCTAGCAGGGAAAATTTTGCTTTGATTGGGTTGATTGATTTTGATGTAATGGGGTGGGAGATCGATTTTTGCTGTGTGTGAGGTCTAAATAACCTTTTGATTATTATTTCCCTCAGTTTGCATTATAATTTATGTTTACTTAAACTAACAATTATAACTGGTTCGGTTGATAGACCAATCACCAACCTAAACAGCATTTTCTGCGTTTCTAATGTAAAATAGGAATATATTTCGGATCGTGAGAGATTCAGTGGAAGATGAAGGATTCGAATAGCAAGTGGAAGTGTCGCGAACGTTTTGGTATACTCGACAGAGAAGACAAAGCTTTGAAATCAAACACATTTATTAAACATGAAATAACAAGGCAGTTGATCGAAAACAGTGGAGTACAAGCATTTCTCGCAATAACTCAGAGTTACACTCGGTAGGGTGACCATTAAGAACACCCCTGGAGGAAGAGGAACCAAGAGAATACACATATTTTCTGATACATAAAATAAACACAATATTCCTCACATTATACTTGACATTTATATACGACATTTGTATACTTTGAACATATACGACATTTTCATATAACATCATCAATGATTCGATACTCACGAGGATTTGACAATTAACACTCTATTCGTTAGGTGGAAGACTAAATATATATAAAACTTTACCTCGTCTCTTTTAAATATAACATTTACAATTCTGTACCATGGGAAAGGATATCAGGATGGACTCTCGGCATAAACTCATCGAGATTCTTGCGCGGAACAAAATCCATAATGGTCGGGAAACTTGACTACACAACATCATGCTGGCGGAATTCGACATCTTGGTTGGTTACGGAGATTGGTTGCTTCGTACCTTAGGACACAAGGAGGAGTCAGGCAAATACAAATCGCTGTAAAATGAGCTTTCCCTCTAGCCCTATTAGCGATTCAAGCCGACCAGTGAAAGAACCATTTTCTCTTTTCACAAGATTCATTATTCCATTACTACCAGGCTGATTCATTTAAAAACACGAGTGACTCATCTCTGAACCGAGCCAAACGACTCTACGCACAACTTGCCGCAATAACCCAGGATCGAATCCTGGTCACGGCACCAATTCTGTCGCGAACGTTTTGGTATACTCGACAGAGAAGACAAAGCTTTGAAATCAAACACATTTATTAAACATGAAATAACAAGGCAGTTGATCGAAAACAGTGGAGTACAAGCATTTCTCGCAATAACTCAGAGTTACACTCGGTAGGGTGACCATTAAGAACACCCCTGGAGGAAGAGGAACCAAGAGAATACACATATTTTCTGATACATAAAATAAACACAATATTCCTCACATTATACTTGACATTTATATACGACATTTGTATACTTTGAACATATACGACATTTTCATATAACATCATCAATGATTCGATACTCACGAGGATTTGACAATTAACACTCTATTCGTTAGGTGGAAGACTAAATATATATAAAACTTTACCTCGTCTCTTTTAAATATAACATTTACAATTCTGTACCATGGGAAAGGATATCAGGATGGACTCTCGGCATAAACTCATCGAGATTCTTGCGCAGAACAAAATCCATAATGGTCGGGAAACTTGACTACACAACATCATGCTGGCGGAATTCGACATCTTGGTTGGTTACGGAGATTGGTTGCTTCGTACCTTAGGACACAAGGAGGAGTCAGGCAAATACAAATCGCTGTAAAATGAGCTTTCCCTCTAGCCCTATTAGCGATTCAAGCCGACCAGTGAAAGAACCATTTTCTCTTTTCACAAGATTCATTATTCCATTACTACCAGGCTGATTCATTTAAAAACACGAGTGACTCATCTCTGAACCGAGCCAAACGACTCTACGCACAACTTGTCGAACTATGTTACATATTTTAATCACATCCTTCCACTTTCAAAATTAATCCACCTTTATAAAATTCGCGATCATACGCGAATCAAACACACACGTCTACATTTTTCCACGACTCCTTCCACACTGCTTCCAAAATCCTTTTTCAAAACGCGCGCGTGCGCAAAACCTGCAAGTTCCCAACTAGCGACTGAGAAGCGAAAATACAAAACTATTACTATTTTCCTGGAACATAAACACTTTTGCGATTTTAGAGTTCACTTCCCTTAAAAGTCAATGTAATTGAAAACATGTAGAAAAGACATTTACATTTCGAAATTGACACTTTCAATCACACAGAAATAAAACAATACTTTAATATACAATTTTAACACAGAGGTGTGAAAGCCTTATCACAGAAGGATTTTAGGAAGAGTTAGGGCGGATTTAGGGCGGGATTGAGCTGGAGTGAAGCAAAAGGCACGATGATAGATTTGGAGGAGTTTAGAAGTTGGCCGGCAGCCTAGTAGAAGGAAACCCCATTCGATACAACGATGACTAGATAGAGTCTAGTATTCGGGATGTGACAGCAATACGGGGCGAAGTTACAGAATGCCGGCTAAGCATAAAAGCTTGAGAACTCATACCTATTTAAGAATTATCACCAGCCTAATATATCGCAGTAACCTTTATATTTGCGATTTATTCCGAGCGTGTGCAATGACAATTAGTATATATGTTAACCGCTGCTTTAAAAAGCAAACTGCTGTAATTTCGGTGAAGTCCCCAATAAACTTAGTTATATTTAAACAGTGCCGTCCTGTGTTATTACCCTTGGACTGAAAAGTCGAAATATCAAGTACTCTAAGTTTGAGTTAAGTCAATTTTGATAGATTAAGTAAAAATCCTCTACAAAGGCATCTAAATAGGATAAAGAGGCATTTTAGTCTTTCCAAACTTCCTTTCATCAGAAATGACACTACGATGATTATTTCTTTAAGAGAAAGAGAAACTGATGAGATAGTACATGACTTTCCCTACATATATCAATGTCTTCTTCTTATATTACATAATGTATTTATTTAAATTTAATAGCATAGTATCACATAATAAGGGTACTTATTTGAAATCATATCTAATTTGCAGTTATACAATAATTTTCTTTTTACATTTAAGAATTTGCGAATTTTAAAATAGGAAACAATTTAAAAAAATGTTTTAAAACATTGAAATAGCTATACGTAGAGTAATGTGGTTGATTTTATTCAGAATTTGACAATTTTTGTGAACAATTTTAAAAATAATGGCCTGTTCTATTTTTACAACTCGTACCCAAATCTAATCAGCATCAAAATAATACATAAATGACATAATTACTAGATTTCACGAAAATTATGTCATAGTTTTGGCGAGAATGCGTCAGCTCAGATACAATCAAACCAGGTTAATCTGGAAAAAGAGTGCACAATTTAGCGTATAATTTGCGACAACGACCCACCTCTAGGGTCTTCCTCATTCTACAATTAAGGAAATATTTACTGTAAAAAGCATTATATCCACAATAAATATATATGTAAGCATGCGTTTATTTAACAAAATAGCATGGAAATACGTCAACTAATTATTACAACCAATAATTAAAGACAACCAAAAAATAAGGTTAAAAGTATTTTATTAAAATCTTCTTTTTACGACTTACAAAAATCACACGGCCATAGCGCTTCCGGGCACTATTATGCCCTTCATCAGTGTGAAGGGCATAATCTATCACTCATGAATCAGTGTTAAGGGCATAATCTAATAATGTGAAGGGCATAATTCATAAATCAGTGTGAAGGGCGTAATCTATCACTCATGAATCAGTGTGAAGGGAACACTGTGACGGACATTAGTGTGATGGGCATAATTATGCCTTTCATCAATGTGAAGGGCATAATCCCCCTTCATCCTTCATCTGATGAAGGACATAATACTGTTTGAAAGCAAGATGGCCGTGGGATTTTTGTACGTAGTAAACATGAGATTCTAATAAAATACTTTAAAGCATATTTTTTGGTTGTCTTTAATTTTAAAGTATGCTTTTATTTGTTTATCACATAGTTGCATACTCTCTTCCTGCTATTCGGTATACACAATGTGGTCTCTATCGCATTTAGGACTTTCGTAGGTGAAATTGTTGAGCAATTTTTTTAACATACACCATCCTCATCACTGACTAAATTTATAATCATATCACCGGTCATCTGTCAGTCATCCTGGTTCATCTAATCTTGAATGTCTTACTTCTGCAACAATAGGTTCTGAAGCTGAAAATATGTTTCATTAACTGTATGAGCGGAAATTATCTTCATAATAATATTCTTCCTCAGATTTACAGAAAAAACATTCCCCAACTTCACGATAGTTGATGTTTTAACTTCATTATTAAAAGTACTGAATCAATGTAAAAATAACTAGCCTTGATGACACACAACTTCTCATTCTCAAGATCCTACTGTATGCAAAAATACTACTACAGTTCTAGAACATATTTTTGCATTGCAGTCTAAACGTTATATATTGCTGCCATATTAGAAAGTAGAAAGTTGACTGTCACTTTTGATTGTAAAATTAACTTAAATAAGTATTAATATGCACTATTTTACTGTCATTTTTTTCCAAATTCGATGGTTTAGGAATTTGATGAAAATAAAATCCTCGCACAAAATATAAAATCACATTAAATCATTTTCCGAAATTCCCCATTGTACCCTTGACATTTTTAAACATATATTCTGATTAAAGTGGAAATCAGTTTTTGCGGACTTCGAAATGCAAGAAATCCTTCATAGATTGCGGAGCTTCTTCGAAAATAAATATTTTCATTTACTTGAAACAATTTATCTTTTCTTTAATAAATGCGCAGTTGACAGCCAGTCATATGAAACAGAGGAACTGAATTTTTCTCTTTCTATTGTAAGAGTTTAGAAGGGATAAATAAATATTTATTTTGTGACATATGTTAGAGGTATTAAAAAACTTGATATTTATTGTGCTATATTTATCACTGGATTCGACGTTAGTATTGATGATCTTTTATTCGTTTGATTTTTTATTGCAGACATGTTTCTACGCCAAAAATAAGAAATAAAATGTCGAGAAACCTGTTCTTTCTTAATCAAATTAAATGTGATCAAAAATACTTTAAAGGAATAAAACCTTCTATTTGCCAAATATCGCTGCGTATAAATTATATTAATCATTTCCACCCCCGCTGCGTATGGGTGGATAGCCACAAAATTAATAAAAGTACTGAATATCAAAAAACGTTTCATATTTTAGCATAAAAATTGTGAACATTATGTAGTAGTGAACATTTTGTTGTTAACATGGAAATTGCGGTACACGAAACAATATATCATCTGCAATCACTTTATGTTGTTTTATTTTCAATGTTTTCAAATATTTTGAGTTAAAAAATCAGCTGATTATATCATTATTTTTGGTGGTTTAATATGAAGAATAGCCAGCAAATGATTACGGTATTTGAAACATAAAAATCGGTTACCTTAGTTTTGGGAATGTAATAAAAAATCCATAGATAAATTCATTGATAAAAATTCGTCTGCTGTAACTATACATTAAAATGTCTTAAGAACGATTGATTGTACACCCATAGAGTTAATAAAGAATATTTAGGATATTTCTCTTGCAGGGTGGTATAAAAACGAATTTTATGCGTCAAGTCGTTAGCTGAAAAATGTTGGGTCCAAAAATTCGAGATTCATAAACTTTTGGAACAAAATTCCAAGATTTTAGATTTTGTTCTTTACTTATAGTTCAAGTCCCAGCATATGCAAAGTTTAAAGATTTTGTCTCCAGAAGCTTGGGTTAATATATCACTTAATTAGTCAGTCTTACTCCTTCGTATGATATAAATTAAAACCACCATAATATTTTGCAAATGACCTGATATCTGTACTAAAATTGCGTATCGGTGGCAGTTAAATGTGCAGATATATGTTACAATAGGGATGTTATTATATGTATATGTTATAACCATTATAGAATTTGATTCCGATATTCTAGTAAAAGGTGGATATTGCGACCATTACTTAGCAATGCACGAGTGAACAATGCTAAACAATAATTGTTCAAATATATACCTGTAATAGCAATTGTAAAACATATCTGCCCAGACCCATTCCATCTCTATTATTTGCTCGTCAGTACCTGAAAAAACAGCAAGAATAATTGCTATGCCCTACAGTTTTGCAAATCATTCTGAAGACTTATAACTTCATCCCTACCACGTAGTCGGTATGACCTTTTGTATGTTGCCACATAGTCTGCACCAGTTGTATGAGATCTTTATGGAACTTTATATTTGCCAAACATAAGTACGTGAATGTCTGTTTTTCTGTGTTTATCCAGGACATCCCTTGTAACTGCTCCACAACCTTTGGATGAGCTGGATAACTGGGTAATAAATAAATAAATAAATAACTGTCTGTTGAGTAGTAAAACTACACCTCTGCGTTTTAATAAAGCAAAATTGAGGCACATAGGCATTTTTCCTGCTGACATTGCAGATATCAACTGTTCCATGTGAACAAGAGAAATAATAATGAAATCGGTCTTTGGATGTTATTGTCTGCTTTGAAGTTTAACCCTACTTTTAGGGCATCCTATAGACGAGTTCTGTGAACATATACTTTCCATAATATTACAAATAAGTTGCAGCATTATAGAGATAAGAAAATACATCTTTAGTGATCCGAAAAATTTGACCACATATGTATACATGGTGTCCCAAAAATATTGAAACGCGCTTTAATTCTTTATCTGTGAGAGATAAGTGGGCAATGTAAATTGCAAAAATGTTGAAAGTAAGGTAGGAAATGAGACTACGTTAATGACATAGCCCTCTCATTTATTTTAAAATAGTTACACATTTGAAATTTTTATACCACCCCCTTAGACAAATTTGGTCAATCGGAAAATTTGTATTTTTAATGCAACAAGATCATTGTAAAACGACATATTTGTATCTTTAAAATCAACTGAATTATGATAAATGGGAAAATCCACTTAATGGACTTATGCCACTTTTCCGTATCATGTGAAAGTCCGTTTCATCAGTGAAAATGAGGATCATAAACAAATTGACGATGGAAATTGTTTAGATAAAATGTACGTTAATATGTGTCAAATTTTTTTATCGCAAATGCATCTAAATAAAGCATTACATAGACAGAGATCATATAAAGGAGTGGTACTCACTACACGGTTGGGTATCCTATGTATTATCATCCAGTTTTATTTCTTGTGATATGTCACAAATTTATATTTCTAATTTGATATAGGGTCCCCATTCACAATGTTCCATTTTTAATTAAATATAACTCACTCAATTTTAAAGATACAGATGTGCGTTTTTTTAATGATCTTGTTGCATTAAAAATAAAAATTTTCTGATTGACACAATTTGTCTAAGGGGATTCTATAAAAATTTATAAACTGTAACTTCTTGAAAATTAATGGGAGGACTATTTCATTAACGTAGACTTATTTCCTACCTTACTTTCAACATTTTTGCAATTTACATTGTCCACTTATCTCCAACATGGAAAGAATTAAAGCGCTTTTAAATCTTTTTGGAACACCCTTTATATTTAAAAATGTTTGGTGAACTGAAATTTAGAACCTAAAGTCACTGTTGCTCCTATTTAATACTGTATAAGATTCTTATAGATTTTACTTCACCTCTCCAACTGTGAAAATTCATGTTGTATTAATTCAGCCATACAAGGTCATACAATATATAAAATCGCATTGCGTTTACTAACATTTAAATTCACAAAACGCATGCTCTGCAAAAAGTACAAATTGCAAAATACAAAGAGGTATTAAGAAGAAAAGAATATGTTAACAAATCTAATCCAGAATTAGCTAAAACTTTTCCAATCCCAGATTAAATTCCTGTCCGCATATGAAATAATACCAAAGTAATGCCTTTGATATTTTAGTCAAATATGCCCTCCAATATGGTTACTCAAGCGAAATTTTATGTATCCAAAAATTATATTACTGTAACCATGGTGTTAGAAAGAAGGAGATAAAACTCGTATGGATTAAACTTTTGAAAATACCACAGTGCTTTGAGAATTATATCTAGGTGTCGCTAGTGTTAATAAAGTAGTTTCTATTGTGAGGTGATACAGCAGAAAGACCAAGTATTTAGTATATGTATTTGTGATTATTTTTTTTATTAAAGGTTCCCTAATTATATGTATAATTAATCAGCATTTTTTCACAGTTGCAGGATAGAGTACATAATATAGGGAGATAAATATAAATTGAAAAGTGAAATAATTTCGAATACTTAGGAATATTTTTTTATTATTTTAGTTCTACCTTGCATTGCGCTAATAATTTTTTTAAAAACATTGACAGCTTAAATAAATATTTTAGGACTTTCTCCCTAGAAATGCATACAATACAAGACTTCTCCGAGCGCACCTGAATAATTGTCTCAAACTATGTTGGCGTTTACATAATATGAAAAACTCATTTTACCTCCTTGCATTCGACTTTTGCATAAGCAAAATGGAATCGTTTAATTATGTGATCCTTACACTGAAATATTTTCTTGATTTCTTTATTACAAAAGACAAGTTTGTAGAAGTATTTTGCCTCTCGTAAGAGAAAACGATGAATTCGAAACGAAAAATATCTAAACAAGAGACTGCTTAGAGTTGTTAATTCAGACATTCTACCTATGGGGGGGGGTCTTTCTGCAATCTCCCAAAGCCCATCTGTGGTTCAGATGTTCATGCTCTGTCTTTGAATAGTTAGATGTTTTCAATTGTGTGTACATGTGGGGGAATATATTTAATCAAATATGAATGAATCTCTAAAGTAAATTCAAAAAGTAAATTCAAATTTATGGAACTGCAAGGTCAGTTGTATTTAATTAATTAACACAAGACATTTCATACTACAGATAGGGGAAGATATGTAATCTCCACGATAGCTAGATATACAATTTTCTGTAGCACAGTTTTTGTGAATATACAATTTTACTGCTTAATTAATTTTTAAAATCAATATAACGCCCATAATTTTGCTTTATATATTAAAACTTTAAATAGAAACCGCATAAAATGCACTAAAATTATCGCAGAAATAGTATTGTTTTATTTTATAATTTATTGTGCTAATATTTTATTACACTCAATTCATCACGAGTACAAGACATATTTAATAGATTTTGAAACCTAGCGAGATTTTCATTTATTGCAAAAGAAAACTATTTATTTTTGGTAGCAAAAATTAAGCACACATCCACAACAGAAGATCTTTATTTTACTTCATATAAGACGTACAAAAATTAAAAAAAAATTGTACGTCTTATAGGAAGTAAAATAAAGACCTTCTGTTGTGGATGTTTGCTTAATTTTTGCTATTATAACATCAGACGTGATGCCAAATTATTTATTTATTTATTTTTGTCTTTTAGAAAAATATTACTTGCTTAAAGAAATAAAATTGGTCTTAAATAAATGTTAAGTTGAAAGGACTAATGTAGAATTTTTCTTTTTGTTCGATATTTTTTCGTGATGGACGAACCGTCCAATTAAATCTGACACTAACCTTTTTTATCGGTTAGGCATGGAATTCAAGCTTTCTTTATTGGGGTGCAGAAGCACTATATACGATTTGTTAAGAGCAAACCAGATCTTTTTTAAAGATAAGGGATCGGGATGATCTGTGGTCTCCGACCAGATCTTTAAAGTTATCGAATGTCAGAGGTAGAGGGCAACAATAGAGGTAAAAGTAGTGGTAATTAATGATTGGTGACCAGCGAGCTTCCACTTGCAATCCTAATCACGATACACACTGAAGATGAGTCAGAATCAATTAACCGTCATGTCTGTAGAAAGGAAATTCTCTAATAGTTGTACAGCAGAACAGTGTCATACCCGTGAAAAATTGACTTAGTAATCAATATTTATCTTAAAATAAAAACTTAACTTCCTTGAAGAAAGTTGATATATGACACAACGTAACGAAAATTGTCTTAAAAGAGTTATAAGTCCCCTTTATCAAGCCAAATAAACAGATAGAACAAAGAGTATGCGCCCTTAATCACTGCTAAAAACAAACTACCTACTGAACTACCTATCTCTCTGTTTGCTGAACTTTCCTTTCAGTTTAGCAGGCAGACAGGTTGAACAGTCAGTATTGTCGAATCGTACTTGGCCCCAAATGTAAAAATGCCAATAGTGGAATCGAACTCAAACGATAATACAGAAGTGGTTAGTACATAAATTTTAACCCAGGAATTATATTTAGTGCAAACATTTCCCAGTCTGGAAGAATTAGATTCCAGATGATAACAAGCAAGAAAGAAAAATGAAGGAATGCGAGAATAAGCACACATTGGTATATCAATCAAAATAAATATTTATTCATTAACTTATTCATCATTTTGATATTAAATTCAATTCAAAAGTACATTTATTCATCATTTCTATAATCACAACTTAATTTCATTTCAATCAATATTATTCCATATTCAATTTATCAAACATTTATCATATTAGAATTTCTATTATATTATCATTAAATTCCAGGTGCCTGTATTAATTATTTAATTCCTTCAATTGGAACTTTAGTTCCAGAAATTTCATACAAAATTTTACCTAGAGTTCCCGTGCAGAACAAAAGAACGAAAAGTTCCCAAAGGTATGATACCGTTCATGAGAAAAAGTAGAAATTCGTTTCCAACCAGGAAATAAGTTCATCAAAAAAAGATTCTCATCGTTCCAAATCAAAACAGGCGAAACTCTGGTCTTCGACTAGTCCTAGGAACCGAAACTAAGCTTACTAGGACAGCCCAGACGGTAGCACAGGAACTTCCTAAAATAAAAAAAAGAAATTTAGAATTTTTGTAAAGAAAATTTGAAATTCTTCTGGAACAGGAGCTTCCTCATCTTCTCAAAACAGGAAAGGTTTCTATCCGAAACAATCATTCCAACCACGAAAATTTAGCCATTTTGGCCAAAGCTTTGTCTTAATCTTAAGAGTTAAGACAACATTTTCGCACGTCCTCCCAGCAAAGCGCCGTCCAAGAGTAGAGAGAGAGCAAAAGCCGAAAAATTCTCACTTCTCCAAAAAGCCGCTTCCTGATTGGCAGGAAAGCGAGCGCCCAGCAACAGAGCCACATCACGCGACGCGACGCCACTCTCCGACAGAGACAGAATTCTTCCTCCAACCCAACCGTTCCGAACAAAACTCAATTTCCCCACGAACGGCAATCCGGACAAGGCTTAGCGAAAAAGAACCGTTACAGGCACGAAGGAAAGAGAGCTTTTCTCTCAGCAAAATAAAAAAGGCTCATGGCACACAGAATGGCGACATGACAGTATACTCCTTCCTTTCAGCAGGTAGAA
The DNA here is from genome assembly GCA_951213105.1 of Amaurobius ferox. Lineage (NCBI taxonomy): Eukaryota > Metazoa > Arthropoda > Arachnida > Araneae > Amaurobiidae > Amaurobius > Amaurobius ferox. The sequence continues at coordinate 137,246,421 of OX578146.1, read as the reverse complement.
CTAAATGTTCTACATGTTCATTTGGAATGCAGAAGTGGGTTTATAACGCAATCGAAATAATTTTCGTCACCTTCTTCAAGGTCTTATTGTCTATTTTCTTCAAGAAGTTTTACAAGTTTTATCTTACACACAGTAGTTTGATTAATTGTAATATTTATGGTATTCTGGAACCCAACGTTTGATGCCATAAGTAAAAATTAAATAAGAAGCGATGATACTATAGAAGAAGTATGCAACGATTTTAAAATGTAATAATTTTTCATTCTTAACGTACAAGAGTGTTAATGTGTAATTAAGTTGTATATCGATGAATTTGACTCCTTTGATAAATAATCTTATAAATGCACGAAATAAAACACACATTAAAATATTCTCAGATATTTCTCCCTGGTTCTCACAGCGTTTCATTTGACTTATCAATGCATCCATAAATCTTGATCAAAGTGCAAATTATATTTAATGGATTTCAATATATGTGCAAAAATAATTATTCCCTCAAAAGAAGTGTTTTCTAAAGTTTAATTGCTGCACTGTTGACAATTAATTTGTGAAATAAAAGGAAATAATTAAACAAAGCAATTACTTTGAAACAAAGGGTCCTAATAAAATTCATAAATACATATTTAATTTGTGACAATTTGCTATCGCCGAAATAGTTATTTTTCCATTGTATATATATTTTCGTTGTGTATTATTTCCATCATATATTTCTACCACTTTTTTTATAATTATTTGTAATATAGAGCTAAATGTTACGAATGCAACGCTGCATTTTCAATTATAAAAATAATTCACAATTAACACTTTCCAATGAAATGTCATTAATCTGTAAGAGGTTCTATGATTTATGTTATATAATTAGGATACCACCAAAAGAGAAAAATTTTGTGGTTTTGACAAGCAGAGCTTTACTCTATGAGATCTACAGTAAACTTTAAAATTATCTTCAGATTTTATTTATTACAAAGTGAAAGTTTTTTGTCTTTCAGAGAAGACTTTCTTATGCAAAACACCTCTTGAGTGACATATATAGGCATTTTACGCTTGGGATATTGCGATAAGCTGCAAGGCCCACCTGTGTCTTTTCTTATCTGTGTCTTTTCGTTCCTTCAGTGTCGGGTTCGTATCTCGGGTAGTTTTTTCGGGATGTTTTAAATTTCCTTTCATATAATTCTTATTTTTTTTATATTTCATTAATATATTTCGTATTCTTACTTTTGAAAGAGAGTTCTGATAGAGATTTTGATTTTTTCGGTGAATAAAAATCTAAATAATAACATTTCATTCTAAGTTTTGTTTTTCTTTTACTGTTTTGTTTGACAATGGTTTTTTTCATGGGTTACTTTATGCAACTATTGTTGACAAATGTCTTCTTGTATATGGAGGTGTCATTACTTTGCCATTTTATTCTGAAGAAGTAACTTCCATCTTGCTTAATTTTAAATCGCCCCTATAGGCTTGTTCTGTGGCTATAAACATATTTTTATTCCAATTAACAATAAGCATTGATATATATTGTACTTTACATTTCTACATTCTCCAAATAATTTTTAGGCAGCAATTCTTACCTGTCATATATTAATGATACGTGAAGCCAACGAAATATCTCATGAATTGTGGAGTGGATTTATTAGTTTGAATTATTTTTTAAATGTTTTCATTTATTTAAGACAATGTATCGTCCCTTTAATAAATGCGCCGTTGACAGCTGACATAAGAAAGAAAGAGACGTAGTATTTTCTTTTTCATCAGAAGAGTTTCATAGAAGGCGTAAATAAATATTTTTTGTTACATAATGGGCTTTAAGTAATAACAATGTATATTTGAGTCCATGAGTTTTCTTTCAATTTGAAAAATAATGGTTGTAATTTAATATGCTCTAAGATGTAGCAAATATTGAATGACGTATAATGGTAGATTGGACAAAATTTGTTTTTATTAAACATATAAAAGTTTAAAGTAACCAACTTTCGGGATGCGTCGCTAAAGACAACATGCCCTTAATCGGACACTGCTCAGAAGCTGACCCAGCTCAATAAAATCCCAGACGGCTCTGTCTACATTGAAGGGACAATTGTAGGCGCCTCAATGGACGTCGATACCTAATCCCACCTTCTGCTAATCGTCTCCGATTGGTATCTTTTGATACAAGATGCACGGAGAATGGCTGATAGCGACTCCATTGGTGTAGACGTGGCTTATCTTCTGACTGCATGATCCTCTTGAGCAGTTATCTGTCTGGGGCGAACTGAGCCTTTGCGATGGTTATCTACGCTTTTTCTGATTCATTGTTGCTGACACTGAGCAACTACCATATCGCTCCGATCAAGATGGTGACTACGTTTGTTGGACCAACCAGCTTTCCCTAGGCTTATGGTACGACCAATATCTAAATCCGACAACTGTTGGTAGCACCGACAAGTAACGCATATTTTTACACAACTTGTAGTATCAAAGCGCAGAAAATCGAGTTCCAACTGATTGTGAGTGAGAACACTGGTCATTTTAAATGTTGCACGGTGCGTCGTTCCACTGCTCGTTGCATCAATCCTATAACATTATTGGCGCTGATAGTTTGATTATTTGTTAACTCTTAAGAAAACTTTTGATTTCGAGTTTCGCGACTGTGGCTCAACATTTTATGGTGCCATATATATTTTCGCAACAGTGTATATAGTGCTTGCCTTTCATCCTGAAAACATTTTATAGTTCAGAAAAATATATATTTGCTTATGTGAAAATCCAACTAAATGCAAATTAAAACTTCAGGAACCCTTCAAACTTGTAAATATACTTACTTATTTGATTCTTTACTGTGCGAAATTATTTTATTTACTTATAATCATGTACGCTTTTATATGAATTCTTTATTGATAGCAGATATATGAATAAGTGGGCATAGTTTTTATGTAATTCTAATAGAGTAGATCAAAATAATGAATACACATTTCATCTCCTCTGTCTGCTTACACTCTCATACATAACTTATTATTAATATTAAATATCTTTGAAATATACCGAAATCCATCTGTTAAAGATTTATCTTTCAGAATTGTTGATTATTTAATGTAACAATTTACACATTAGGGGAATGCGACTGGACGGAAGAAAGAATTTGGATTGAACTTTAAATATTTTCATCTTTTGAAAGGCATTGATATTATTAATTAAATCTTTATTTGTTCAGAAGGCCCTAGTCAATTTTAGTTCGTAAATTAAAGAAAACAAGAAAGATCCATCATACACAAAGCATTGGTTATGAAAATCTTTCCAACTGAAATGCAATTTTATTTAAACATCTCTAAAATGCGATACATTCAGCGGTGATATTTTTAAAATTAATCACAATACAACAATAATTTATTATATTTGAAAACTTCAAATTTCATCGACAAAAAAAGATCTTTATTCAAGTGACGTCATCAAAATATAAATCGCCTGGCTCTTTATGTAAAATCAGGGATTTCATTCATACACTTTTATTCAATTCCTTTCATTTAGCGGTGATATTTTTAAAAATTTCACAAACTACAATAATTTATTTTACTTGAAAACTTAAAATCATGGAAGTAAAAGTACTTTCTAACTCCATGCTTAAAACTTCATCGAAAAAGGCAGTACTATAAAATCGTCTGCTTCTCTATTAATGAATATTTCATTCAAATCAGCTATATTCCAGTATCCAGAGCTGAATGATTTTGTGTTAAAAACATTTAGCAATTCTTATACAACTCATCTTGCGGATTGATGTGTTTACAGTTTGCATACGTTAAAATTAGGCTTTGTAGAAATAATCAAAGTTTGATAATCATTTTAACTCAAAAATATTATAAATACGTTGCTGCGGAATATAGATGTACAGAAGTTATCCAAAAATAAAGCGGTTTTAGGACGGATGCAACACTAAATATAAAGTAAAGAGAATTTTAAAAAAATCACGATTTTGACACTGGAAAAAAATATGGTTGCCCTATTTTATTTTGAAGTGGGGCACGTGATCGCTTCATATAATATGTGTGTAATTATTATTTTAGTTTTTAATTAAAACACTACCGAAAATATTTTGCTGATTTTTTTTTGTATATATTTTATAGAATTATTTGAATATTTTCTCAAACTTTCGAAGTAATTTGTGAAAATTCTTGCTTAAAACATTGATGTTTAAAAAATGTTTGAAAAATTAGGTTTCATAGGGTTCAATGTATTTATTTTCTTCAACCCTGGTCAATCCAAAACTAATTGTGTGATATTATTCATTTACATTCCCATATTTCCCACAGACCGTCTCATCAATATTCTAAAATTTCATTTTGATGGCAGTTATTTTAACGACAGTTATCGTGTGAACAGACAGACAGAATGAACAAAGTCATAAACACTTTTCAACTATGTTGTAAAGTGTTAATAATTACCAGAATAGAGAGCTAAATTCTAAACTTTTTAAAGTAGTTCTATTAATAATTATTTTTGCAATGGGATTATTTTAATATTAATATTCCTATATGTGTCATTTTTCTTTTATCATTTAAATGTTTTTTCGTTCAGTTGATGCTTTTATGTTATTGTGAATTTTTGTTTCAAAACTCACGAAATCAAAATAAAATGTCATACAAAGAAATAATTTAAGTTTGTCATCGCCTCTTATAAATTTTTACAATCAATTATTAGTCGAATGTTAAATTTTGATCGAGATAATGTTTTTAATTTAATCTTCAGATAATTTTTAGTGTAACCTGAAAAATGCGGAATTCTCTATAGACTTGAAGACAATTAATTCCTAATTTGGATCTTTTACGGAACGAAGTACTTTCATTTATCTGAAACAATATATCTTTTATTTATTAAATTGACAGTTGCATTCGAAACCAGAGAGACAAGCTCTTCTTAGTGCAGTAATTGAAATAAAACACACAAAAAAATGTTGTTTTGTAACATAATAAGATTCGAACAAAAGAAATGTGAGTAACTCTTATTGTTTCCACTTTAACAAATACATTTTCCCGCATTTCTATGTGTAGGTAAAAATAGAGTGTAAGGAACAATGAATTTTCTTAATGATATATAATGATCGATTTGACTCGGTTTTCAGTAAAGCTGCGTAAGTAGGAGTGCGATAAAAATCTTGGATTTACGAAGACTTTCAAGTCTTGGTTCACCCAATCAAAGGCTTATATTTGACGAGGTTAAAGCAACACATTTTTATTTAACATTTCTGAAAGTGTGCATGTAAATTTTTTTATGAATTATTCGCTCATGTTTTTACGACAATATACTGAAAAAAAAAATCACATTATTATACATTTAGATCAGAACCATATGAAATTTTAATTTCTGAGTTATAATGTTTTCCTATTTTTTTTCTGTGATACATGCTGTACTTCTACTGATTCATCCATATTATAAGAGGAGAATTGCTATTGTGCCTATTATCTGGTGTTTTTTACTATCTTTCTTCAAATAACATATGAAATAACAAGAATCCAACAGAAAGGATCTAACGCGGAGTTAATACGCTTATCCGATTGGAGCCAAAATTTCAGAAAACACTTATAAAGCCAACATAATTACATATTCCAAACCATAAAAATGTATATCTTAAATTCATGAATTTAGAAAATAGCAAATAAAAGAACACACAAAGCCGTCTTCTGAGCTACGGCTCACATATAACTCGTGCTATTTTATATTTTATCGTCTGATGGGAGATAAATTGATTTTAACGTTGAAATTTCAGCGAATAATTTACTTTAAATCTTTGTAACTTTTAACATAATTTGAATTAAAAAAATATCGCCGAGGTGAATCGTATGTATAAGCGAAGCACACCTGTACCAAATGTTGCCTCTGTAAGACACCTTCCCTTTTCTGATATAGACAGAAACACACACAGACAAACATATTTTATTATATAAAATAACACTGGGCAACAGCCAACATGTCTCCAAGACCAAAGCAGTTATCATTTTACTAATTTGGACACTCTGATCATAAATATGAACTTAGAAATATCGGATTAATTTTAGTTTTCAAGATAAGAGTGGAGGGAGATTATGTGGGACTGGATTGTCTGCACCACTTGTAGAAATCCTTTTGCAGCTCTACCAGAGACTAGAATGTGACTTGCCTTTAATAACATCTAGATATCCTCCCTCGAAACCCATCTAGATATTTTTTTGCATCCAACTAACATGTTTTACCGTCTAGCTGCAATGCTGTTATTGTCGAGTATGAAAAACGATTTTATTAGGACGTACACCCTCGTAAAAAGTACTAATGGAAATGGAATGCAGTAATACGTGGATGCTATTGTTTGAACCTTGTCAGAAATGCTCTGGAAGCTAATTATAAGCGCCAGGCTTCTTATATAATGATTATAATAGAATATATATATGTAAATGCGTCAAAAACGTATTTAAAAAACGTTTGCTATCTCGAAGTGGTTAGGCTACCTGCAAGTGCGGTTGCGGAAACGATGTAATTTGGCTGCCGTCAAGTGCGGACGCGCATTGAGCTACCTGCAAGTGGGCTACCGTCAAATTAGCCGGATGGTTGTTGTCTTACGGCGGAAGATAACAAATTATATTTCTTTTTCTAACGTTAGACGACAGTGTTACTTAAATTGTAATTCTTCAAATACATTTAAAAATAAATTACCTATAAAAGAGTCGAATTTTACGGTTTCTAACTCCTACAAATGTATATATAGCATTAAAATAGAGCTTGAAGAATGGAGCGATTCCTCTTTTCCACTGCTATTTTTCTGAAAATAAAATATAATAATCTTTCCAAACTTTTTAAGGAACTTGACAAGAAGTATTTGATCATAAAATTGTCAAATTAATAGACCCGAGCTGGAGCCACCCCTTCCCGGTGTGTAGGGGAACTCGGCCCGGAAAGAAAAAATTAGGTACAAAAATGAGGGGACGGGGGCCCGGAGAGGTCACTTCCCCCCTCGCTTTCCACGGGCCTGCATGTGTGTGCTTTATTTTGAAGAAAAAGATTAAGAGAAAGGTACAAGTGACATTTTACTCTTTCTCAGAAAAACGCTGGTAAAGTTGTGAAGGAAGAATATAAAATATTTACGCAAGTACTTCTAGTGAAGGAATATGATTTAATAGCACTAAATTTATGCTTAACTTATCTTTCAGCAAATTTTCTCTTCCATTTCATAATATTCAACCATTCAATTACAAGCAGCTATTTTTTTGATATTATATATAATAATATATTCTTAAAAAATATTTAATTATAAACCGGTATTTCATTTTTATAATTATTCAATAATGCATTTTTTTATGTATAATAAACTGAGTAAATTATGTTTTTTTTTTTTTTTTTTTCAAAACGTTTCCCATCGGTAAGTATTTAAAACGAATTCTAATATAATATTTAATAATATATTTTTCAAAAGCATTTTTAAATTTGTTCTTATAATTTAATAATTTACTCTTATTTATATTTAATAATTTACGTTTTAAGAATTTTAAATTACTTTTTCCTGCTATTCCTTTTGTGTAATGATTTAAATTTCTCTTTAAAAAAATCCTGTTATAGATAAAAAATAATTATTTTATAACTTTTCTTTATCAAGAAAATATTTAAAAATAAACTACTTTTAGATCTCAGCAATGATTTTATCAAGAAAGAAAAAATTAAAAATATACTATTTTTAGATCTCAGCAATGCATATATAACATCAAAATAGATCTTGAAAAATGGAATTTTTTCCACCTATATACATATAGGAGGAGGGAATTGGGGTGGGGGGCTTTGATTTTATTGAAATTATTTTCATTATTACATGTTAGCTGGAATAATATGTCCAATGACTTTTTAAAGTATTTATTCTTATATTACAGCTACAGTTAAACATATATTACACAACATAGCTATAAAAAGGGGTTTGAATTTAAAAATATATAAAAATTTCTTATACTTGTATATTGCAGTCAGCATAATATCGACCTAAACGGAATATAACGCTACTTTCCACCGGAAGACAACCGTCCGACTAATTTGACGGAAGTCCACTTGCAGGTTTCCTACTACAACTCCATCCGCGACCGCACATGCAGGCAGCCGAACCACAGCCTTGCTATCTGGGATTTAACGGTTCCTATTTAGCAGACTAGGCATAAAATTTATTTAATTTCAGAGGTACACAAATCGTGAAAATGTGTTGCCCAGTGTAATTAGATGAATGCGGTGAAACAAATTAGCAATACTTGTATATCATGCACTTTAAATATGAAAAGAACAAAATGCGTTCCAATTGATTTTTAATTTGAACGTCCAAATTGAGTTCCAATCATTACTGGCACTGTATGTTAGGCCTTGTGGATGGCTGAGTTCTGAATAATTCTAATATATGAAGGTTTTCTAGATCTTAAAAATGTATACCAGTGGTTTCAGTAAGCTGAATGTTGTGAAGAATGGGATGCTATTCGGTACATAAAAGCAGCAGAGGGATGAGGAAGTTACATATTAGAAATAGCTTTTCGAACTGAAATATAAAGGAACAGAATGCAATTTTCTTTTGAAATATATAAGTGAAGATAATATCGTGTTAGCAGATCGTTAGTTGAGATAATCGGTTGACCAACTAGAGATTGTGTGTTCGATTTAAAATTCCGTTTCAGTTTGTTTCAATTATTTCGCTTATCTTTTCTTTATTTTTGTGATAAAATAATTTCTATTTTTAGAGGATTTCTTATAAATACCTAGACATAATGTACCTTTTACATTTTGCATTTATGGCAAATTAATAGCAATTTATAAAGAAAATCTTCGAATTAGTTAATTTCACAAACACATTTGACGACCTGTTGAACAAACTGAGGATGCCAATTTGTTTTCTTATGCATTTTAGCACAAAAGAAGTTAGCTAAAGATAACATGTTTCTCTGTCTCTATGAAAATGTGGCATTAGTATCACTTTACACGTAACCTTTGGTAATTAAAATATGCAATTAGTTACTTTGGAAGGTATATATTCATGCATGTTAATATATATATATGCAAATATTTTTTGAAAGTCATATATCTTCCCAATTTTCTCTTTTGATGCTTGAAAGGTTTATATTTGTTTTGAATAATGCATTTTTATCCCTTTTTAAACATTCTTCGGACAGCTGACAAACGAGTTAAAAGATTTGCGTTTTTTCTCAATGGTTTAACTTGACAGGCAACATAATTACGTGTCACTTGTTTCCTACAGAATATTTGTCATGCCCGTAATAATACGAGTCATAATTTCAACGAAATGTTTTTACTCCCATGCATGACTAGATTTCATTTTTTAAGAGCAGAAATGATACATCGCTCCAGCCCTCTGCTTGTTGAAAGAAAAGCGCATAAACTAGTACGAGGCTGGACCTTTTCATTTCTTTTATTCTCCGGAGGAAAATAATTATTTTAAATTATAATTCTCACATGTCGTCGCTGGCAATTACAAAGTTTATGAAAACTGTTGATGTGGTTTTAGGGGTATGGTATTTAAAGGAGCGTTTCTATACAACACGCCTAAGCTGTCCGTGCATATAGTAGACAATCGCATTTATATATTCTTCATTCTAAGTCAGAGACCAAGATGTATTTGCACTTTTATAAATATACATTGTTTTGTTACGAACAGAGATCAAGATAACGCCTCTATATGCGTATTTCACGCTATAAAATAGGTAAATATGTTTTGAAAATTATGTAAGGCGTATTTTGACGCATTGATTTTGGAAAAGAAATCGCCCATCACGATGTTGATGGAAGTTCTGGAAAAGTCTTAAAAACGGAAATTGGTCACGAATTTTCTGTAAATGTTACGAATTTGAAAACATACACTCATTTTGAGATCGGAGTTTTCTCATTCTTCGTCTTACCGTGCGCTAGTGAAAATCACGCTCGCAAATGACGATTCCTACTGTGGTAGCGGTCTCAGAACCAACCTGCGAGTACCGATTCCGCTACACACAAGGCCAGTGATCGTAAAATTTACAGCAAAAACAAAAATAGTGGTAATTGTCATATTTAACTTAACATTAACCCAGGCATTGTTATTTAGATGAGGTTTTCCCAGTCTAGAATAATTATATTCTAGATGGTATTCAGTGAGCAAAGAACATGAGGGAATACAAAAAGGAAGGCACATTTCAAATTAAACAAATCAATTTATTTTAATCATTAGCATTTTACTCAACATTTATTTACTTAAATTATCATTCCAAATAATTCAGAGCTTCCTTCATCATTAACAATCATTATTTCAATTTATCCTCTGCTCAGAATATTCAATCATTAATCATTAAATCAAACATAATATTACTACTTAAATCATGAATCATAATGCAATTCTATTTTTCTTTTCTTAAAATTCAGCAAAGCCATTATAATTCAAAATTAAATATTTAGTGTGCCTGCGTTGCATTTAGTTGTGTCAAAATTTCAGTTGGAACTTCTGGTTCCGATTACAAAAGAGGTTACCTGTTCCGTAGATTTAAAACCAAAATTTCACAGAAAAGTTCACATCGATATGCATTACTTGAAAGAACCCGAAATAATTTTCCAGAACGAGTGTCCAAGACATCTCAAATTTCAACAGGGCTTTATGCCAGATATTTCCAAGGCGTTCCTCAAACTCGTTCAAAAAACTTAGGCGACAAAATAGATCCACGAGATATCATCCTAGAATAAAAAAAAAAGAATTTAGAAAAGCGTTAAAGAACATCGAATCTTCTCCAGGTACTTCTTCATTCAGCTCCGGGAATGAATCATGGTTTCATCAGAAACAAAATATCTACATCCAAGAACACTTAGCCATTTTGGCCAAAACCTTTGTCTTAAAAATTAAGACAAATTTTCCGATGCGACCGCTCCAAGCCAAACTTCCAAGTCGAATCCCTGGGTCTCAAGAGTCCAGCAAAAAAGTTCTCCTCCACGCCGCTTCCTGATTGGCAGGCAAGCGCGCCCGGCAACAGCCTTCTCCTCAGACCACACGTCACACAACACAGGCGAGACAGAGATCCTGGCTCGCGCCAACGGTTTCTCGACGAAACACAGTTTTTAATGCAAAATCAATCCAGACAAGGCCTACCGAAACACAGCACAGGCACGGAAGGAAAGAAAGTGTTTTTCTCACAGAAAAACACGAAAGGCTCATGGCGCAGAATTGCGACAGGACACTACTACTCCACACAACAAGAGATGATCGATGTTTATTTTTCGTCCGCTTTTGAAATCTATTTAATCTACTAAAATTTTTATAATAATTTTGTGTTATATAGAAAAAATAATTCTCCCACGTATCATTAATGAAATGAAGGGCTATTTTAAAGCATTATTACGAAAACCAAACTACATTTGTACTCGATTCTTAGTATATTTCGTATAATTATGAAAATATTTTTCGCTTATGTAATCCGTTTGCATGGACTAAATTTTTATAATTTTAACGTTTTGCATAAATAGCCGTTTTTCAAACTTATTATTAATGGAAAGGAGTTACAGTGGTTTTGTGAAAAACTGCATTTTTACACTATCCTCTGTATATTTCATTTTATTGTGAAATTTTTTTTCACTTTCTCAATATGTTTGCATCGCCTAAAATTTGTTGTTTTGTGTGTTATGCAGAAACTATTTTTCAAACACATTATTAATAAAATGAACGTACGTTTTTGAATAATGGTATTAAAAGAATGATTTGGGTACTTAGAAATGCAACCATTCCAGAAACATAAATTAGAATTTGATGCATTTGCATCTAAATTTACATCTTTAGAATTTAAATTAAAGAATATTATTTGTTTTTCCTTTAGTTTAAATATAGTAATCCTAATAACTTTTATTTGAATGAGTACAAGAAACAATGCTGGTTTAACAATAAAATTTACAAAAAATGTTTGACCCTGTCAAACACATAATGTATTTTGTTTTGTTTTTCCAAACAAGTACACACAAAGATAGCATATCTTAAATCTTTTATTTAAACAAATAAAAGTCAAAAATGTTTTCTCTTGGGTCACTCTGAAATTATTTTTATAATAATCTGGAAATTTGAGGATAATTGCTCATTTGTTGGAAATGACTCTTCTAAAAAGCAAAATACTCCTTCAAAATAAGTCCGGGAGTATTTTCACTCTTCTGGAAGAATTGTAGGACGATCCCTGGTTATTAATATCTAGATTATCGCCACTCCATATTGCCCGGACCCAAGGAAAAACGACATTTATAGGTAACCAGTATTATCCGGGTCGCTTATACTTGGAGACAAATTCGATAACCTTGGCGACACATTTGGCGTAAGACTTGGCGAGTTCCAGAAACTTCCAGAACGCCATTCAAACTTTTATTTCAAGACCATGCCACAAAAGGTTACGATTCATCGTCTGGAATTGTGGGTGTACTCTCAGGATACAAGAATGAGTTCAAAATTGTGGATCAGTAAGACTTTTATTTAAAAGTACTAATAATCATAAATCTAGAGCAATATAAAGCAAAGAGCTCAGTAACTATCTCAGAAGTCCGGTTAACAATTTTTAGATACAATAGAATTGCAATTAAATGCTCAGCTGGTACACAAAAATGGGCGGTGGCTCCAGTCCGAAGGAGCCGAAATGGTTTCTTGTAAATAAGAATTTGTAAAATAAAACTCAACTTTCGTAATATAAAAGAAAGTAGCTCTATCCAACATGTGATTATATACACTTGCAGGACTTACGAAGAGCTACTAATTATTGCTTTATGTTTAATGCTAGCTTTTTCAGATTTTGAGACATTAACATTACAAATTTGAAAAACGGAAATTTTTTAATATTTTTTAACTTAACAAGACTATTATTCGAAAACTAGAAAAACTAGAGTTTTTTAAATTTTAGTACCAAATGTTCTAGTACATATTTTTGTTATTTACTATTTATATCTATATTTTATAGTTTACTATAATATTCTGAGTGAAATTTAGGAAAAAGAAAAAAAGAAAAACAAGAAAAAGAAACATTCGCTCGGGAATCTACTTTTTATGTTTTTTGAAAAAAATGTTCAAATTAGTAAAATATAGAATTTTTTTTATATATTCATAATTTGGACCCCACTTCCGACAAAACAAGAAAAAAAAATTATTTGCATTTTTATCCGTTAGATTCGGGGATATAAGCTTCCAAAGTGTTTACATTTTCGTAATGCTCCGTTTTTCTCGCCAGAGAAACCTCGAACTACAGATGTTATTTACACCAAAATAGCGGATAATATTCTCAAAACACTGGCTTATCTCATAATTCAATTTAGTTTGTATCACATCAATAACGTCCAACTGAACGATGCCTCTCTTATATACTTTTCATACAGATTCATAGAATTTCCAAGAATATTCGATGTTTCGAGGAAGTTCTAGTATATTTGAAAACTCGTCAAAAGTCGTATAGTTTGCGGTAAATCACCAAATCTGGCATTCATGTATCGAATAATATGGTAACCCTGTTTTCATGTAATAGGAAAAATAAATAATAATGGGCCTGTAAAGGTTGTTTTTCCTTAGAGATAGGCATAAGGCAGTTGAGTATTTTGCATATTCGTAACGGTATAAGTTGTTCATCATTCAGTTAGTGTGGACGTCGTCGTTAGAAGTGATTGGACTCCAACCACTTCTAAAACTCGTTTCACTCCAACCGTTGCAGTGATACGAGTCAAAGTAAATTGTGCATGCATTAATGCTTTGAGCATGAAGGTAAAGGCAAATGGTTAAATCTCCATACTGGGAAAATGCAATATTATTTTGGATAATAATTCAGGTGACGTTGAGATAAGATAAGCGCCTCTGTATTGTATGTATTTCTATGGCGAAAGGCTTAAAGTATTTATTTAAACTATCAATTATGTAAATATAAATTAGCAGCGCAATGCAACCTAGAACTAAAATAATGAGAAAAATCTGATGTGGGCAGCACATGACTTTCCCTGCAGACTTATATTAACGTTCTCTTTATTTTAATTAAATGTATTTCACTTTTAATTCAATTTTCGTTCTCATTCGGTAACCGGACTTATTTTCAAAGGTGGCGAAGAGAAAATACGGAAAACTAAAATATCTCGAAAACGGCTAGAGCTGGTGTAATGGGGTTGGTCTTATTATTTTCGTCGTTAAAAATTACGTATTAAACGAGCATTTAATGGATATATTTGAGTATACCTAGTTCTTTAGTTTAGATTTTGACGATTTTTGCGGGCCTTTTTTCAAAGAAAGGCAGGTTATTTTTTTCCGAATCGTACCAAAATCTAATCAGCACCAGGGTAACCCACAAGTGACTTATCTACCGGATTTTGTGAAATTCGGTCCAGTAGTTTTTCAGTTAGAGTGGATACAAGCTTTTGCGGGCCATTTCGCAAAAAAAGGCGGGTTCTTTTATTCCCAATCATACCCAAAACTAATCAGCACCAGATTCGCTCACAGGTGACATACCTATCAAATTTTGTGAAATTCGGACCATTAGTTTTTTAGTTAGAGTGGATACAAAATCTGCACAGACAGACAGACACAGAGACAGACACACAGACAGACAGACACACAGACACACACACAGACGTCACGCTAAAAATGGTTTTTTCGTATTCTAGAGGTCTCGAAACGTGTAGATCCGTCGAAAACTCGAGTTGTGATTTTCGGCATGATTCCAATACTTTCCCTATACATTACCATGTATTACAGGGAAAGTAAAAATTCCTGCGTATTCAAAATTATTTTGTCTCTCAATATATTTTTGTCTTCCTATATTCTGAACTCTGTCTTACAACGGTGAAAAACTGACGGTTAAAGTTACTGATAATTGGGAATTTTAATCTGAAAATAATCCAAAATACATATACTCAATACTATGCTCTCTGTTCTAAATGGAAACAAAGGACGCTTCACTAACACTAGTGACACCTAGATATTATTCTCAAAGGGTTATGGTATTTTCAACCGTTTTATTCACAAAAGTTTTATCTCCTTCTCTCCAACTCTGTGGTTTTGAGACTAGCATCTTGTTTTTACGGAATGAGTTGAGCATCAAAGTGCTGTTTATTGTACCTGACAGTTGTATTGTGAGCTTGTAAAATATCTAGTGAATTTATTAGCTATGTGGTGTTGCTGTTTATGGTTACTACTACTTTAAATGAATCGTCAATTATCATCATTCTATTCTACAAACACACCTATGATACAGAGGATGCTTCTCAACAGTATTTTAGACTGCTCTTATTAACTAAAAGGTATGCTCGTCATATGACGGAATTCAAAATTTACAAAATATTACCTCCCATTTGGCGTCATTTTTGTCAGTTTTGCGCCAAATTTTTTTGCCAAACGTCAAGGACGGACTAACAGAGAAATGATTTTTTCTTATAGTATATTCTTATATTCCTTCCAAGATATTGAATTTTCATTGATTTGGTGACATTTTCGTTATTTTATGTGATATTTTATTATTTTTGATATATTTTAAAAAACTCGTCAAAATTGGCGCCACGTGTGGCAATTAGACTGACAGACAAACGCTGCCGAAACATCATTACAATACTATCTCCTTTCAAAACACATTTTATTGATTAGACACCATTTTAGTCAATTTCGCAACATTTAAAAAAGTCGTCAAGTTGGCGATATCTCGCCCCAGAGATAGACAGATAAACAGATAGATGAATCAATGTGTATCACAGTATTTTAGACTGTACCACAGTATTTTAGACTTTTTAATTCTTTTCTTGAAGTGTATTCAAAATTTTATTCATTTCTAGTACCGTGTTACTGAGCTTGTGTTAATTTTCTGAAAAGTTCTGAACTCGATATTTTAACGGCAAATCATCTTTTAAGATCTGAACTCAATTCGACCACTGTAAAAGAACTTTCGTGTCTTCATGCGTGCATTGCCACGACGTATCTATCCTCTGATATCGTGGGTGTACTTTCAGGATACAAGAATGATTCCACATTTCTGGATAAACCCGTTTATTTACAAGCGCAGTGTAAACAGGAAACATATACAGCAAACAGTTCAATAACTATCTTATAAGATCACTAAAAACTGCCAGGTACAGTGAAACAGCAATTAAATGCTCCACTCATTTCACCAATACTATTCCCAAAGCATTGATGCATTTTGCCATTTAATACAGCTCGTATCACGTGAATTGCTCTCCAATGGATCGACGACTCCTTTTATATACTCTCCGTAGAAACATCCTGTAAGAGCTGGTATATCTAAGAATATTCATTATTTCGAGAAGGATTTCGTACCTTCGAAAAATCGGCCATAGCTATATTGGCGATATATCTACGAATGTAGCAACCCTGTCTCGTGTGTTCAAATGTGGAAACAATACAATGACGTAATAGGAATGGTGCCTGTAAATGTGTTTTTCCCTTCTGGTTCTCAAGAGAGCCTCCAGCGAAGGCATTTTAGATAGTCGTAACAGTAGTTTTGGAGTAGACAAAAAGAAGTCGCGTATATTTATAAAATGTGTTGCGTAGAAACATTATATAAAGTGTAGAAATATCATAGATGTTGGTGTATTAAATTAAATTATATTAAATTACTCATTATATTAAATTCAATGCATTGATTGCATAAAACATTGATGCATAAAACATTGCATAAAACATTGCATAAAACAGATGCATAAAACATTGATGCATTTTAATACTCATTACATTCAATTTAAGCTTTCGTATTAAGAATAGTGATAAGTCCCGGAATAATATTAATAGAAGAGTTGCTAAATTATTTATATTTTTTAAAACTGTGAGAAATGTTTATGAAGTAAAACAACTTACCAAAGCACATAAGATGCATTTGTTTTTACTCTGATATATATATATATATATATATATATAATAGTTTGAAAATCCAATATATATATATATAATGTGTGTGTATATGGGTGTGGGTGGATGTATACGTTATAGTCAAACATATATTTTAAATTAATTTACTGAGTAATATAATTGATGAATACCGTAAAAAAGAAATAATGTTGCATTCCTAAAACAATTTTGCATTATTGAAGCAAGCGCGTATAAATATGGGTACCTTTAATTGAAGAATTTATTATTGTAGATTTTTCCCTTTCAAATAGGTAGATCATCCATGTAAGCTTAGCATAAATCTTAGAAACTTTACAATTTAAATATGAAAAACGAATATATAAATACTTACGGCTTCCTTTAATTAAATAAAATTAATTTCTGTGACACCCTAAACCCTAAAACGGGCAGAACACCAATATATGTTAAGTACATGACAATCCGGATTAATATTCTGATTAATTTATTGTCGAGAAAGGGTGGGAAATACCTAAAGAAAAATATTCATATAACCGTGCAGAAGAATTTATAGCATGTGGTTTCACCCCCATCCCAATACTCCCCGAAATATAAATATCCTTTTTCCCCTTGCAGCAGGATGTCATTCTAGATGTGCCCGCGAAAGAGGGTGGGTTGAAATTGATAGAGGATAACAGAGGAGAGGAGGAAATTCAACCGAGTAACTGGTTATTTATAGCGTGCCGAACGCTTCCTGTGAAGAATCTGGGCGTCCGTGGATTTTAAACCACAGCTTTCATTTTGAACTGCTTCGTTTCTTTTGAACTAGATGGCGCTGCTTTTCCTAGGTTTATAGGATTTTCAACTCGAAGCGCATCTCGAACTTTGCAGAGATACCACGAAGGTAGTAATGGGATCTATTTTTCGAATACAATAAATGAAACTGATGTTAATGAAAATAGTTTCCTACTATTTCCGTGAAGAAGCAGGCATAAGAAAATTAGATGATTGCTTATTCTCACCAAATTTTTTATGCTTGCTTTCTTCAAGAATGTATGTGTCTTTATCAAGTTGTACCCTAGTAATTTTTAATTTTAAGTTAAAAATACGTAAAAGAGCAGTTCTTTTATCTTGAGAAATATCGGATTTTATCAGTTTGCAGAATTCCGATATTTTTATTTTTATTAAATAAAAACATTTATTTAAATACATTCAGCAGAACAAGAAGAAGTTAATTTCTTTGACTTGATTGGTCTTCAATGATTTGATGAAATGAGGAGTAAGAGTTATCTTATAAGATGGATTACTTCACTCTTATTATCTATCTTATAGAGATATATAATAAGAGTGATCATTTTATAATGACTTACGTACTCAAAACTTACGTGTATTTGCTAATTCGAAGTAGGTTTGATCCCTAACATAGATAATTAGCAGAATGTATGCAGTTTTTTTATTATTAACTTAACAGGTATTTAATTTTCTATAATTAATTTTAACTTCCACACGTATTTAAAAAATCTTAAACTTAACACCAATTTATGACCTTTTTAAAGCTTTATAACTGATAGAACAATTTAGATAATTTTTGATGTGGAAAATATGTAGATTTAATTTTCTTTGAATTTTTGATAGCAGGACTCTATTGTGGCACATCTTTTCTCCCTAGTCTAACGAGATTTAGTAAAGTAATACTGTTGCTCCGCTGAGCAAATATATCCTGCCAATCCTGGAATAAGCAAGGGCAATTGTGTCTTGACCAAGGTTTGGCGTCATTGGCGCAGTTACTTGGTGGTGCCTGTAATTTAAGGGGGCATAGGACCTTTAAACAGTCGAAATTCATTGAAAATAGAGTTATCTTTACAATTTTTTAATTTCAACCAGGTGTATCCCAGATATTCAATTTTTTTTCACTAAACATATAGAAAACCTTTCTTACTATTCAAATTTTACTGATGTCATATAATTATATGTACATTTTATATTGTTTTCTAAAATTTATACAATTTTGACAGACATAACGGTGTATGTAGCAGCCGCGCGCAAGATATTTCAAATAATATTATACTTATGGACTTCAATTTGATAATAATATACTTATAACTATTACATCTTTAATTTGTACATACTTTTTAAAATTTTGAAAAAAATTTAATATTTTTAAAATTTAAACAAAATGAAATTTTCATTTTCAGTGTTAAAAAACATGAAATAAACCTCTTCACAATTCTTTTTTTATTATTTATGGTGAATTTTTTAAGTACAAATTATGTATATGGATGAAACAAGTAAGTCCAAAAATTTGAAAGTGATTGGTTAAATATATTTTAAGATATGTTGCGCGCAAGGGCTAAAATCACATATCTGAGAAAAACAGCTTTAAAGTTTAAAAATGCATTTAGTCTTACTTATTATCTTATTTTACACCTTAAAATGCCTTTGGTTCATAAATAGCACCTTCCTGTGTCTGTTATGCAAGAAAAATCAAAAAATTTTCTGCCTTTTAGGGGCTACTTGAGCTCTATAGTTTGCTTCGGAAACTCGAACAGACGTTTCGTGCAGTCGTTTCTTGTTAGTCAGATGAAGAACGTTTACTAAATTTTTACTTATTTATGAGGATTTTTTATCTATAAATTATGTATATAGATGAAACAAGTAAGAGCAAAAAATTTGAAAGTGATTGGTACATATATTTTAAAATATATTGTGCGCAAGAGTTAAAATCACATATCTGAGAAATCCGCTTTTAAGTTTAAAAATATATTCAGTGTTACTTATTATCTTATTTTGACCTTAAAATGCCTCCAGTGCATAAATAGCACCTTCCTATTTTTGTTATGTTTGAAAAATCAAAAATTTTCTGCCTTTTAAGGGGTATTTGAGCTTTATATGTTGCTTCGGAAACTCGAACATCAGCTTCGTGTAGACGTTTCTTGTCAGTCAGATGAAGAACATTTACTAAATTTTTACTTATTTAGGAGGAATTTCTTATGTATTAATTGTATATATAGATGAAACAAGTAAGAGCAAAAAATTGAAAGTGATTAGTAAAATATATTTTAAAATATACTGTGCGCAAGTTGTAAAATCGCATACCTGAGAAAAACAGCTGCGGTGGAACATTGATAAACTGAAACTCTAGTGACAAGAAAAGAATTTGAGTTATAGAAAATTTGAATTATTGAAATTGCTTAAAATTACAAAAGTATGTAACAAATATGACTTTCGTACATGGAAAATTTTGAGTTATCGCAGTTCGGCTAATTAATGTTTGGCTGTAGTTTATAATACATCCTGCGTTATATCTAATGTAGCATCAAAATGCACCTGACGCATAAGTAATTCCTTCCTCTTCCTCTTGTCGTTGAAAATCAAATATTTTCTGCCTTTTACGAGCTTTTCGAACTTCATATGTAGTGCTAGAGGCTCGAAAATCTGCTTCGTGTATCCGTTTCTTATCACTCAGATGCAAAACATTTAGTAAATTTCTGTTTATACTCAAATTTAAAGCATTCATAATTTTTATTATACCGTTACCACCATCATTGAATGTTATACTGGCAATATTTGTTGCTATTTGTGCAATTTCTCTCCCAACATTTATATTTTTCGGGCAATATTTCCATATGAGGGAGTTTAAAGACTCATTAGGATTTTGAGTTCTCCCTCCAAGACAGCGTTTCAATAGATTTGGATCTGAAAGGTCTTTAAATATTGGTTTTACCAACTCCATGACAGATTTTGGGAGGGAGTTCTTATGCTTGAAGTTTGATACTGTGTTCGAGTATGCTGCATGGTTGTACTTACGCCAAGTATTTGGTCCCTTAGGACAAAAAAGTGTTGTGGGTCACTGTCAGATGATACCATATGCATCCATACGCTTTGTCGCATTTAAAACAAATCATTTTTGTTTCCACGAATTGCATTTCCATAGTAGGAAGTCAATTTTTGAATATTGGCTTCCGTCAGCCGGCCCTTTCCTCCAATTGTCTTTCCATCTGATAGCTTCTTTCCAGCCATCTGGTTTTTCAGCTTTCTCGAACGAGTTCCCATTCTTTTTTGAATGTGACCTGTGCATTCAAGTTTTTCAACCGCTATTTCATTTACATATGGTTTGCTATTCGATATTTGTGAAAATGTTTTCGTATCACCATCACAAATATAAAATTTGTACCGAACACCATGGTCTTCAATTGATCTGTTGAATATGCGTAACATTCCATTTTTACGGCACTACCCGAATGGTTTTTTGAACACACTATTTTATGATTCTTTTTCCACTTTTCATACCGAGGGCCACTTTTCTTACTTCTGTAGCTGTTGCAACCTTTACAAAAAGAAGACATTACTTCGGTTTCAATAACCTTCCCGCTTTCTGCTCCGATTAGTGTACACACACCTACAAGTGACGAATGCCCCCTGGTTTTCCAACTACCATCTCCACTTACAGTAATATCTTTCGATCCATTTGATAATTCTCTTTCGTCCTGGATAGCAGTTTTCATTGAATATTTAGCTACAACAGATGTGGCATTTAAAATCCTGTGATTAATTTTATTATATGATTTCTAAGAAACAGGCGCTGGAAGACCCATAGTAGAACAAAAAGCAGATAAAGCCGATAAACACTGTCCTATACATCGCATAGAAAACACAGCTCTTCTTTTTACTTCTGGAATATTTTTCTTAACACCAAGCATTTTTGAATTTTCACAGACTTTAGTTCATCACAGCTATCACAATATACAAGAAATGTGGATGCTAAACCCATTGAAGATTTTTCACGTATATTTATTGTTCCATGACATATTTTGCAGCACAAAACATTTGCAAGCTCCTTAAAAAGTACTGATATATTAACCATTCTATATTCATGTTCTTCAGATGAAATATGTGACTTATCAACTGAAAGTTCATCTTTTGAGCTGAACAGTTTTTTACTTGAAGCACTTAGCTTAGGCGTAGAATCAACATTTTGTCGTTCGAACACTTTCGGATTGTTTTTGTTTTTAATTACATACATATTTCCTTGAAAACGTCTTCTTTTCGTTCTTTTACCAGAACGAAATTTAGTTGCCGGTGTATCCATTATTAGAAAGCAAAAAGCAAAAAGTTTATATTAAAAAATTGCACCAAACAGTCTTGTACGTTGAAGTTTACACAAATAAATATGCAAACGTGACGAAGTTTGTAATGTATACTTATAAAGTAGATTAACAGTATTTTAGTTCAAAGTTCTTATGCTTAAACAACATAAATGCAGAAAATCAATCGTAAAAAGTAAGAAAATATAATGAAAAGAAATTGCGAAACTCGGAAGAAATTCTCCACGTTGTAAACAAGTTAACAGCGCTAGAATATAAACAAACTTTGCTAAGCAGTTCAGTAGAGGTGAGTAGTTGCCTTCCTACTGCTGTAGAAATAATTAAATAAATAATTAAGACATGGTGGTGGAAAAAGTATTAGATTCACATGACAAATCAGCAAACTGCAAACGTAAACAAACAGTGATGTCCCTCTAAAAATGGCGGCGATGGCGGACATGAGAAAATTTTCAAAAGTGTATGTTGCATAAAAGCTCATAACTTTGGAAATAATGCGAAGTTTAGAATGCGGTTTTTTGCACAGTGTTCAGAAATGTTCAAATATTCAGAATAAAATAAAATTGAAAAATTGATTTTTTGAAGGTTTAAAGGTCCTATGCCCCCATAAATTTAGGAATTAAAAACATTTCTATTCCTTTTACTTAGGAGTGAAATGTGTCAAAACAAATAAAATATTTAAGTTCTACCAACAATCAAATTTTTGTGTTTTGGAGATGGCTGTATGTATTGCAAGCAGTACATCTGAGCCAAATATGTTTTTGTTGAGACCTAGACCGTCCGACCTACCAGAAAGGTGTAAGGTAACTGTTTCGACGGCCGGGAAGTGCCACCCAATTTGGACCGGAACCCAGTGCGGGAGGCATCCACAGGGACCGTACCCTCCTTCCCCTACCACCAACCTCTCGGAAGGACTTACGGACCCACATGTTTAACGTGATCGTACTCCGCGTGAACACGGCGGCAGTTTTTTGGCAGTGGCTGGAATCGAACCCGGGCCTACCGAGTGCAACTCCAGCGCGCTAACCAATGGGCTACCGCGCCCCTTGAGCCAAATATGTGAACAAATAGAGCGATTAAAAAAATTGGTGATGTTGTGTTGTATGGTAAACTGCAATGTTGAATTGATTGTCAAGAGGAAATCAAACCAGGGGGATACCCATACATTTTTAATATTTTTCGGAATGTGAAAGGACCATATGCAAATAATTTATTAAATAGGTCGATATTTAGCATGAAATTAGTTACTTATAGAAGAACGCTATAATTTATAAAATTCTAACATGCATTTTTATTAGATACTACATTTCTTTATATAAAAGATAAAATATATTATTAAACGAAGAGATGGTTTGTAAGTATTTTTAACCAGAAATAAATAGAAACCATTTTTGATAAGTCATTGTAATCGCCTTTCAAGATGTTAATTTTGCTTTTCTCACAAAAACCAGCTCACCAAAAATTGCTTTATCTCTCAAAGAAATAAAGCAATTTTCATGAACTTCGAAATGATATTTATTTTCAATATAAACAAAAACCTGTGTTACTTTTTCAAGAGCGTGATAAAAAAAAACACAAGATTTTGTAATTTTCCATAAATATGAATTTTTTCAATTTATAGAGAAAGTCATGTGTCACTTAAATAATACTTATGTATTATACAGTGTGATCGTAAATATTTCAACAAAAAAGAGGGTGATAGTACACATTAAGACGAATAATACTTGCAATGGAACCTACGACTACATTCCTCTCATAGTACCAGAAAAGAGTAAAGTTACATATCCACTTTGATAATTTAACAATGAGAAAAAATAGTCTTAACTAATTTAGGAGTTTCACATTTCCATTTGCATCGGATTAACATTCAAACTAGCTGCTCAAAGTGCCGTCCGAGGGCGTCGATGCACAGTTGATACCGGCGAATGAAAGCCTGCCGCATCCAAAGAGCCATTACTCCTCGAAGGTCGCACCCTCTCGCAGACACCTGGTTTCTCAACGATTCCCACGACGAGATCTTCCAGGCAGTCCACAGATGTCTGGAACACCAATGCTTTCATGTGTTGATCGGTGTGTTTCAGGAGTGTGAGGTGGCACGTGCTTCAGAGCTGCTTATACAAATTGTCAAAAAGCTGGAACCGGACCTCTCATCATCCCAGTACCCCTATAGAGCATGGCCACTTGACGTCAGACGGACATTTTTGCCATTACTTTTCCAAAACAAAATACTCGTTTGCTTAGCAGTACGGACATTTTCATTATTTCCATATTAGATTTCCATTATTTCCATTAACTTTAGAAGCTATAATCGTTTAAGCTCTCAGTTTGGTAGGATACGTCTAAATTCATCTCCTTTGATGGATATTTTTAATTAACCTTAAAACAAAATATTCACTTTCGTTAAAATATATACAAGAGTGTTTTTCTTTTTTAACACTTTACAACAGAGTTGAAAAGTGTTTATGACTTTGTTCATTCTGTCTGTCTGTCTGTCCGTTAGCACGATAACTGCCGTAAAAATGACTTAATCAAAATGAAATTTTAGTATGCTGTTCAGACGGTCTGTAGAACCTATGGGAATATAAATGAATAATATTACCCAATTAGTTTTGGATTGAACCCGGGTCGAAAAAATGAAATACATTGAGCCCTATGGGACCTAATTTTTCAAACATTTTTTAAGCGGATTTAAAATTCACAAATTGCTTCGAAAATTTTAGGTAATATTCAAATTGTTCCATAAAATATATAAAAAAAAATCAGCGAAATATATTCAGTAGTTTTTTAAATAAAAATTAAAATAATAATTACACCTCTTATATGAAACGATCACGTGACCATGATATGAAACGATCACATGACTCACTTCAAAATGATATATGGCATCCATCTTGTTTCAAAATCGTGATTTTTTTAAGTTCTTTTTAATTCATATTGAGTGTTGTATCCGTCCTAAAACTACTTTATTTTTGCTTAAATTCTGTGCATCTACATACTGAAACAACGCAATGACAATATATTTGAGTTTAAATGCTCATCGAAATTTGATTATTTCTGCAACTAAGCCTATTTTTCACCTACGTAAAATGTAAACAGCAAAATATATAGAATGAGTTGTATTAGAATTCCAGTATTTTTTTAACACCAAATAATTTAGTCCACGGTGTCTGCATGGCTGATATGAATGAAATATTAATTGATTTCATAAAGAGAATAACGATTTTTTTCGATGAAGTTTCAAGCATTGAGTTTAATTTTTTGTAGCTCCATGGTCTTAAACAAAATGTTTAAATAAAATAAATTATTATAGTATTGTGATGAATGAAATGAATGGTAGAAAGTATGAATGAAATCCTGTATTTATAGAGAGATCCAGGCGTGTTATTTTTTCTATGACGTCATTTGAATTAATTTCAGTTGTTTTCGATGAAGATTTAAAATATAATAAATTATCGTAGTATTATGATAATTCTAAAACTATTACCAAGGAATGTATAACATTTTAGAGATGTTTAAACCAGGCAATTTATATTTCAATGCCGTCATTTGAATGAAGTTCATTTTTTTCGATGAAGGTTTAAATTTTCAAATATAATAAATTAATGCTGTATTGTGATAAGTTTCAAAATATTACCGAGGAATGCATTGCATTTTAGACTTGTTTAAATGGCATTGCATTGAAGTTGGAAAGTGTTTCATAATCAATGCTTTAAGCATGATTGATCTTTCTTGTTTAATTTTTTTTAAGGAAAATCGTTATGTGTGTTTCCTTTCTTGCTCGCATATATATATACATTGCAGAATTTGCTAGTCAATGTATACATCTTTAGAACGCTACTTAATGATTACGGTACAAATGAGTAGTAGTGTACATTTACTTAAAATTGCATAAAGTGCACTTTATCAAACGGAATGTTTGAAATATATATTGCTATTCAAGTATTCTAAATAATTTATTTCATTACAAATATACATTTCGATGTTTAATGGGTTTAGTTTCAACCTTTATTTACCGTCATCATCCGTTTACCATGACAAGCTATGGTAAAAATAACACCTTCTTGCTTTTACGTTTCGGCACATTCTACTACACTGCCTGTTTATTTATTCTCGTGTCCATGCTCTATTATCTGACCCTACATGCCGCATTAACAAGAACTTTGACTCCTGCTCCAAAATATCGAGACGTCACATGTAAGGTAGGCGTTGAGAGTTTTACTATATCTGGACTTAGAAACTGCTGTGTCGAAGGATTGTCGTTTACGAGCTGCACGAGATCGAGACATTGATTACCCGTCTGTGAGCTACATCAGAGTAATGTTCGTGTGACGGGTCATCACAAGCCCTTTAAAACGAAGAGGACCCAAACTGAGGACTCACACTAGTGGAGGACCCAATCTGAGCTCCACTTGCACCTACATTCCAGATCCATCAAGACAAACCTATTTTAATACCTTAAGTACTAAATATTTTGAAGGAAGATTCCAATATCACTAAATGATGCTAGGATAATCCCTATGCTACTAAAATGATGGTTATTTTTAAGTTTTTGAATTTAAAATAAAAAAATTAAATATGTTTGATGTTTTTTAAACAGCAGTCATTTTATACCCAAAATCAGATTACCAATTTTAGACCAGTCACACATCAACGCTTTCCAAGGGAATTGCAGTGTTTTTAAAAATATCGAATACTTATTAGAGATTGGCATTATTTAAAACACCAAGTTCATGAATCGTTTTATTAAAATTTAACTGGAAAATTGATTGAAATTTTACTTATGAGCAGATTTCCAAGATAATATACATATAAGCTTATATTACAGTATTTTTTAAATTTTGGTGGAGAACTTGGTGCAATTGAATCCTTCAAAGCAGATTCGAATATCGTCATCATGTACATCGATGTTCCCCCCTCACATATTCGTTTCCCTGGTCCCCTAAAATACACATTTTAGTACCTTCTACAATTATGGCAATTTTATATTATATTACCAAAGAAAAAACACTGGCTATGCTAAGAAAACTGCGGCATTTTTACTGGACCACTTAAAATTTGAATAAATAAAATTCAGTTTCTTATTTATGTCAATCTATACGTATTTTCACACGTAAAAACGATTTTAGAATGCTGGAACTAATACTTTTGAGATATATCAGTTGGTCATTTTGCAAAATATTTCATGCGGTGGTATTAAAATATTTCGGAATATCGTCCAAATCAATAAGTCTCAAAGGCAGAAGCCATAAATGTAAATTTCCATCTCTGAAGATTATATAGGCATCATTTTGTTTACTTTAGAGGACGTTGACAAGTGCTTAGACTGTTTCTAGATAAAATTTGCTAAGCTATGAAAACAGCGACCATTTCGATTGATTTACACTAAAATTATGTAAGGAATTTAAAACTATTTCTTATGTCACGCAAACCGTTATTTTATATATTTTTTCACGTAAAAATTTAATTATATAGACGCTATATATTTTAGCGTAAAAAATTAGACACCTAAAATGTAAATTTTAAAGGCCGCTAAGAGTTTTACGGTATAATGTGTTCCCACGAATCAGACAGATAGACGTGTGTGTGTGTGCGGGGGGGGGGGGGGTCTTTAATTTAGACGCATTATCTGAAACGATATTTCTAAGAATTTTAATAGTTCGATCAATTATATAAACAAATGTGCAAACATTCCTTAAAACATTAATATTTGATAAAAACACTCTAAAAGGTATAAAATTATTTTTTGGAAAAATACATATACTCGCTTGATGTATTAATGGATATATATTTTTCAGCCAAAATGATTGTCATTTTCGCATTAGAGCCAATATTTTTTTTTAGTTTTCTGGACAAATCCTACAAAGTTTCCAGCTCTGTATAAAATATCCCCGAAGATTAGGGAGGAGGACTTGCGTGGCAAACCCTCTATTTTGAACTTGTTGACGACGATATTCAGGCCACTTTTGAACGATGACATCTCACAAAGTAATCTATATCAAATTTAAAAAATAAACGTTACAATATCTTTAAATTGCTATTTATAGTATCTATGAAGTATGTTAACACAATTTATTGTATAAAATTACATTTATATAACCTTATTTATATAACATAAAAAATACACTTCCACTTCTTTAGTGTATGTATCTTGCAGAGCCCACTTAGATGATAAGAGCTTGCAATTTCGATCCAATCACTCAACGGTAGATCGTCGGTTGGCCTGTTAGGAGATCCTGGGTTCGATTCCCGGTAAGGCAGCAAGGCTCTTCACAATGGCGCCCGGAAAAATCAACCCTGTGGGTTAGTGCAAAGATGTCGGAGGTCTGAAGACCCCAGACCGTGCGATTCATATAGTGGGTCTAGAGTAGCTAGCTGCACGGCCGGGGAAGGATACCTCCTGCACTCAGGAGGCACCAAAGGTCTACCATTCCTTTGTCCCGATGTCGGAGGTCTAATTGTGACCCGAGTACGACTAGTGCGGATTCAGTGCACTCTGGAAGTTTGAGAGCCGATTTCAAATGGAGAGGATAACGACCACGCAGGATACTAACCTGCACAAAAATAGCATAAGCATGTGGCTAACCTGAGATAAAAATAGCAGATTGTGGTCAGTCAGATTGTCAGTTGTATGTCAATCTGAAATTATAGGGTGGAGAATACCGAGTCCACTGCAACAATAAAAGCTTGCAATTTCGTCCCAGTAGCTCAATGGTAGAGCGTTGGCTGCCGAGTTGGAAATTCCAGAGTTCGATTCCCGGGTGGGGTAACAAGGTTCTTTCCAATCGCAGTACACAAAAATATTTTTGAGTTGAACTTGTTATCTTCTGTCTATAATCTGTGTGGTCAAACATCTACAGAATGCTGTCCACCGGCTAAAAGGAGAGTGTATCGAATTCGCTTCGTTCCGAACGTGTTAACAACATCAAACAATATTTAATTTAAAAATTAAAAAAATAAATAAAATGGCTGTCATTTTGGTAGCATAATCAGTTTTCTTCAATAGTAACATCCTTCAAATGTTTTTAGTATTGAGGGGGGAAATGATATCGACTGATGAGTTGAATAAAAGGAGACAATATAAACAGGGAGCCCGTTTGGCTACAAGACTATTACTTACATTTCATCAGGATGTAGACAAACAAGTTAACCATTATTAAAAAGCAACACACATCAAAAGGCAAAGACGTCGATTTCCCAAACGCTTTCTTCTAATGCAATTGTTCCATCTCTACTCTGACGTACAATGTTCTTTTTTTACTGTATTTACAAGACAGTGATACTTTTTAACACTTTACAACATAGTTGAAAAGTGTTTATGACTTTGTTCATTCTGTCTGTCCGTTAGCACGATAACTGCCGTAAAGATGACTTTATCAAAATGACATTTTAGTATGTTGTTGAGACTGTCCTGGATATAAGCGGGAATGTAAATGAATAATATCACACAATTAGTCTTGGATTGAACCCGGATTGAAAAAATGAAATACACTGAACCATATGGGACCTCATTTTTCAAACATATTTTAAGAGAATTTAAAATTCACAAATTGCTTCGGAAATTTTAGGAAATATTTAAGTAATCCCATAAAAAATATAAAAAAAAAGGATTCAGAAAAAAGTAGTTCGGTAGTCTTTTAAATAACAATTAAAATAATAATTGCACCAATATTATATGAAGAGATCACGTGACTCACTTGAAAATAAAATATCGCATGCATCTTGTGTCAAAATCGTGATTTTTAAAGTTGTTTTTAATTTATATTTAGTGTTGCATTCGCTTTTAAAACTGCTTAATTTTTTTCTGTGCTTTTCTATATACTGAGCCAATGCAATTACAATATTTTTTAGTATATTTGTTTATCAAACTTTTATTATTTCTACAACGAAGCCTAATTTTCACTAATGAAGAATGTAAACACATCAAGCTGTAAGATGAGTTGTATAAGAATTGTTAAATTTCTTTAACGTAAAATTATTTAGCTCTGGAGTCTGCAATATAGTTGATATGAATGAAACATTAATTGATTTTACACAGCGAAGCAGACGATTCTATAGTATTGCTTTTTTCAATGAAGTTTGAAGCATGGGATTAGAAAGTACTTTTACCTCCATGGTTTTCAATTTTTAAGTAAAATAATCTATTGTAGTATACTGATAAGTTTTAAAATGTCGCCGCTGAATGAAAGGAATGGAAAACAAATTATGAATGAAATATTCACTGCTTTTATATTGAGAGCCAAGCGATTTATATTTTGTTGACGTTATTTGAATAAAATCCATTTGCTTTCGATGAAGTTTTCAAGTATAATAAATGATTGTTAGTACTGTGAAAATTTTAAAAATATCATCGCTGAATGTATCGTATTGAGATGTTTAAATAAACTTCCATTGCAGTTGGAAAGTCTTCCATAATCAATGCTTTATGCATGATTGATCATTCCTGTTATGAATTTCTTTTGCTATTATATACAGAGCTTTTTTTTTATAGCGGATATAATATTAGTATTAATGAACCATAAGAAAGCCAACGTTGCCTTTCCAAGATTTTTCTTAACAATAATGATATAAAATAGTATCTTTTATTAAAATAAATTATTTTTATGATAACTAAGGAAGTTTATCGTTTTATCAATTTAGCATTAATGGAAAGGATTCGCTGGCTTTGTTGCCGTTAGTTTTCTTTGCAGATTAAATTTGGGTTAAATTTTATCGTCGATCAACAGCCTAAACAACTCACCGCTGATAAAGTACTGCTAGTGACTCCACACCTCCTTGTGCTTTAAATACAAATCAATGTAAAGCTGAATTAAATGGTATTTTGAAAGATATAGCAATAGAAATAAGCCCAAATATAGATTTGAGTATATAATATTTACCTTACTTCCATATTGATAATTATTTTGACACTTGTTTATTGATTTTAATCTTCACATATTTGTTCAAATTTCCCTTTATTGGACGATATCGTACTATATAGCACAATGTCACGTACCGCTAGTTGTAAATGTGGAAAATAAATATTTTACTAAATTTATGGTCTGAAAATATGCAAATAACTGTGTATCTGTGCATGTCTTAGAAATACAACTAGACTTAATCAGTTCTCTTATGTCTCGTTAGAAAAACCTAATCTGGAAAGTACATTAACCTATAGCCTTAAACTTATGTTTTTATTTCTTTACTTGTAAAAATTAATTGGAGTTCAAATAATGCATAAAAACGGCATGTATGTTAAATTGCATCAAACTGGCAGTTTTAAGGAAATTTCATATTTAAATATATTTAAATAAAGTTAAAACAAAGCATCCAATATAAATCTATAAAAATATTTAATCTTTTAACTCATTTAAAAAAATCATTTTTAAAAAAATCAATTAAAGTCTGATCAACATAACGATCAGTGGCTGCGTGCTTGAATGTCAAAGTGCGTTAAATTTGGAGAGATGTTTTAGAGAAACTTTTGGAACTAGGGTAGATACGTAATTGCACACGCACACACAAAAGAGACATACAATCACGCGCAAGCATACACACACAGAACACACACACATACACACACACACATGAACGTCGTCCTAAAAAAAAATGATTCATGTTCTAGGGTACCCGAAACGGGTACATCCGCTGAAAATAAATAATATATTACAATAATTAATATATTTTAAGATTCATAGAAAATAAAAGATCCATAGTCTAGTAAATATTTTCTATTAACAAATAAGCACAAAACAAGTTTTATATATGATTTCTGAAGCTATCAATATATAAAAATATGTTTGATTTTTGCGGATGGAAGTTGATGAGATCAGTATGCTTATTCGCAAAAATTTTAATAGAAAATGTAAATTAAAAAATTAAAAATTATTTACCTTTAGAATGTCTAAAAATTTAAAAACGTAAATAAAAAAAGCCAACAAATCATATTTATAATGTTTAATACGTTTTAAATAATTCAAATATGTACGCACTTATGCTAAAATATTTTTTGTAATTGCTTCAAAAATTTAATTTAACTTTTGACAGTTGTTTTTAACTCGCTATTATTATATTTTAAATAAATTATTATTACATTTTAATGTTAAAAAATTATTATTACATTTTAAATAAATTGTATCGTAACTGCTTATTGTCGAAAAGAAAGTGATAGATCTGTTGCATTTATATCTTCCTTAAATTATGAAAATAATTATTGATTCGAAATGTTTAGAGGTAGAAATACACCAAAAAATACTCGCAAATTGTAAACCGAATGGTGTATTTAATAATTGATTAACTACACCTAATCATACATTAACAATTATAATTCAGCAGCAGGGCATTTGATGATTTCACAGTCACGAAACCTTTATACTGACATATACATTTGCAATTAATGTTAGCTACGATATGCTAAATTGAAACTTCATTAAATACGGCACATATACAAAAATAAACTGGTAAACCCGTTTTAAAGGTGTGTTATACAAAAAACATAAAACTTGAATAAATGAAAAGCGCATTTTTACTTTACAATAAATCATTTATTATTATTACTCTCTTAATTATTAAATTATACATTAATTGACATGGCCGTAAATTCCTACATAGTGGAACATTATTAAATTAAACATTGCGTTGTTTGCCACTATTAAAAGCCACCATTATTTTTTCAGTGCGAGTTCTGTTAAGGAATATTAAGTATAATTTAACAATTAAGAGAATTTTAATAATGATTTATTATAAAGTAAAAATTCGCTTTGCATAATAATAATTCAAGTAACTTTCCTTTATGTTAAAAGTGCACCACAAAAGGCAAACATAAGACATTTCCTACAGGATCGACAAAAAGTTAAACCTCGTTTACAATTGGACGATTATTTGATTGTTTAACTACATTATTAATAAATAATACTTTATACTATACTAGCAGTATACCCGTTCGTCATACGGAATACATAATATAAAAAAAACTTAAAATTCCTATAATATTTTAAATGTCATTGTTATTCAAAGCATTCTATTAAAATATTTAAATAAATGTTCCTAAAAGGAAGTATAAGAATCTCTGTTTTTGTTATACAAATTTATATTCACAGCCAGATCTAAAGAATAAAATATCCTGGTCCTGTTGATAAATGCATTTACAAAACGATATGAAAGTAAATCAATATATGCCAAAATAAGAGAGTTAAAACTGCATGGGACGGTATACCCGTACTACTATATTCCTGAAATTTAGAAGATACACCTGTGTATTAGTAGAAAATATAATCGTGTATTAATAGTAAATTACCAGTACTAAAATATATGAATTTCAAAAATTTTTAAAAGTCAAAATAAAACAGATGAAGTAATAAATTGAAAATATCAATTATCCCCGCAAACTTTAAACCTGAGGACCGTAATCGATTTCAATATATGCCAAAATAGAAGTCCTAAAATTGTATGGAAATATATAACCGCTCTACTTATATTCTCGTAGATTAAAATATGTACCTGTGTACTAATAGAATATTACCCGTACTAGAATATATGAGTTTCAACCATTTTTGTCAAAACCAAACTGATTACGGAATAAATTGGAAATATTAGTACCAAAAAGATCAGTAGTATTTTAACTTGCATGCCGTACTCTATATAATCTAGTTAAAAATGCAATTTCGATAAAAAAAAAATTATATAAATTTCTTTATTATTTAAATCGGAAAAGATTACACAAGAAAGATCAATTATGCATAAAGCATTGATTATGGAACACTTTCCAACTCGAATTTTATTTAAACATCTTTAAAATACGATACATTCAGTAGAAATATTTTTAAAGTTATCACAATGCTGAAATAATTAACTATATTTGAAAATTTAAAACTTCATCGAAAAAAACGAACTTAATTCAAATGACGTCATCGAAATGTAAATCGTCTGGTTCTTTGTGTAAAAGCACTAAATATTTCATTCATACATTTTTATTTCATTCATCACAGAACTATAATAATTTATTCTACTTAAAAATTTAAAACCATGGAGGTAAATGTAATTTAACTCTATGCATAAAACTTCCTCAAAAAAATCTGCCATTAAATCGTCTGCTTCTCTGTGTAAAATTAATGAAGGTCTCATTTATATCATCTATATTGCAGACTGCAGAACAAAATAATTTTGCGTTAAAAAAGTCAGCAGTTCTTATACAACTCATATTACAGCTTGCTTTTTTTACATTCTGCAAACGTTAAAATTTTACAGCTCATTTTACAGCCAAATTATTTACATTCTCCATAAGTAAAAATTACGCTTCGTTGCAGAAGTAATCAAATTTGGTTGATCATTTAAACTAAAATATATTGCAATTGTGTTGTTTCAGAATACAGATACACAGAAATTAAGCAAAATAAAGCGGTTTTCGCACAGATACAGCATTAAATAAAAATTAAAAAGAATATTAAAAATCACGATTTTGACACAAGATGGATGCCTTATTTTATTTTGAAGTGGGTTACGTGATCTCTTTATATAATGGTCACGTGATCTCTTCATATACTATGGGTGTAATTATTATTTAAATTTTAATTTAAAAAACTACTGAATATATTTTGCTGAAATTTTTTTCATATATTTTATGGGATAATTTGAATATTTCCTAAGACTTTCGAAGCAATTTGTGAATTTTAAATTAGCTTAAAAAATGTTTGAAAAATTAGGTCCCATAAGGTTCAATATATTTCATTTTTTCAACCCGGGTTCAATCCAAAACTAATTGTGTGATATTATTCTTTTATATTCTCATATATCCCACAGTCTGTCTGAGCAACATACTACAATTTCATTTTGATAAAATCATTTTTACGTCTGTTATCGTCCTAACGGACAGACATACAGACAGAATAAACAAAGTCATAAATACTTTTCAACTATGTTGTAAAATGTTAAAAAAGCACAGTTAAATCTTACATAGACATAGCATTGTGCAGACGATAACTTTTCCAGTAAATGTATTTGAAGAAAATGATATCATGTCGCTTAGCGACCGATTTAAATCTAATGTGTTTCTGCAGCAGACGATTCTTATTAACACTTTACAACATAATTGAAAAGTGTTTATGACTTTGCTCATTCTGTCTCTCTGTCCGCCCGTTAGCACGACAAGTGCCGTAAAAATGATTTTATCAAAACGAAATTTTAGAATGTTTTTCAGACGGTCTGAACGAATTTAAAATTCATAAATTGTTTCGAAAGCTTTAGAAAATATTTAAATTATCCCATAAAATATATAAAAAAAATTCAGCAAAATATATTCAGTAGTTTTTTAAATAAAAATTAAAAGAATAATTATACCCCTAGTATATGAAGAGATCACGTGACCATTATATGAAGAGATCATGTAACCAACTTCAAAATAATATATGGCATCCATCTTGTGTTAAAATCGTGATTCTCAAAGTTCTTTTTATTCATATTTAGTGTTGTATCCGTCCTAAAACTGCTTTATTTTTCTTAAATTCTGTTCATCTACATACTGAAAGAACGCAATTACAATATATTTGAGTTTAAATGATCATCAAACATTAATTATTTGTACAACGAAGCCTAATTTTCACTTTTGGAGAATGTAGACACCAAAAGATGTAGAATGAGTTGTATAGGAATTGCTGCATTTCTTTAACGCAAAATTATTTAGCTTATGGAATCTGCAATATAGCTGATATGAATGAAACATTCATTGATTTTACACAGAGAAGAAGACGATTTTTTCGATGAAGTTTTAAGCATAGAGTTAAATTACTTGTACCTCCATGGTTTTAAGTTTTTAAATCAAAATTATTAAGAAATTACTTCAGTATTGTGATGAATGAAAGGAATGGAAATAAGTTAATGAATGAAATGCTGCTTTTATACACAGAGCCAGGCGATTTATAGTTCGATGACGTCATTTAAATGAAGTTCATTTGTTTTCGATCAAGTTTTCAAGTATAATAAATTATTGCAGTATTATGCTAATGTTAAAAATATTACCGAGGAATGTATCGCATTTTAGAGATGCTTAAACCAGGCAATTTATATTTCAATGCAGTCATTTGAATGAAGTTAATTTTTTTTGATCAAATTTTAAGTTTTCAAATATAATAAATGAATGTAATATTGTGATAATTTTAAAAATATTACCGAGGAATTTTTCGCATTTTAGAGATGTTTAAATAAAATTGCATTTCAGTTGGAAAGTGTTTCATAATCAATGCTTTATGCATGATTGATCTTTCTTGTTAATTAATATCTAGACATCCCGTAGTCTTATTAACTTGAAACAGCGACTCAATTAATTGGGACTATTCCAAGGCTATCCACAAATTTCATGAGATTCTATTTAGCCGTTCTCCGGTGATGATGAGACAAACGTACAGATGGACAGATAGACAGATTTTCAATTTTATTTATATAGATTAAATAAGTAGTCATTTACATTTTATGTTAACATATTTTAAATACCTAATATGCGTTATTTTCTGTATGTGTGTTATTTGAACTGATTGTTTCTTCCTCATTGCATTCAATGTGCCGCCTCTTTATTTCGTTTGCCTGTAGATGTCGCTTCTTGGCTGGGCTACTATCGCAGCAGAGAAAGTCTTGAATTTCAATTCGGAACGAATACAGAATATTTTTTCAGAGATTTTTTTTTCAGTGTTCAGTCATTGTTACAAAATATAGAATGTGTGTATTTAGTGAAATATTGATAATGTAAATAAATGGGGGAAAATTCATATTCACATACGTAGTGGTTAATAGATATCAGCATGGTAATAGTATTTATGAAAACACAATATTATTCCGTTATACTTTGAGTCGATCATAATATCTGATTAAATTGTGATGTATATAATTTGAAAAGAAAAATTTTATTTAGTATGATGACAGATAATCGTTATCCATAAATAGTGGATATGTATAATTAATTGAAAGTTATTTCAGATATACACTAGCTATTAAGTTTTTTTATTTAAGCAATACTAAATAGGATAATAACGGTCAATTTTTATATAGGAGGCGCAAATTTAACATTTTTTTTCTGAATTTTAATATTATGCAGGCAGTACTCCAAACTTTCTGTGCCGTAAATGATTAATGAGTCTTCCATTAAACCACAAAACTCTTTAGTAGAGTGTTTAATGAATAAAGATTTGGCTATTAATGTGTTGAAAAAAATCGATTTTATTTTACCATTGTTTAGATATTTATGGTGATAAAAATACTGTTAACGGCATCTAAACACTGAATTAAAGACATTAATTATTCAAGAGGTAAATAAAAATAACTAAAAATTATAGTAGAAACAACAAGCACACAACTATAATAGAAGGTCTTTATTTCACTTCTTTAAGACGTACAAAACTTTAAAAAGCCAGAGGGCTTTCGAGCGTAAAAAAGCTCTTCATCAGTGGCTACATGGAAATAGGAATGATCGTTCATACATAGACCAGAAAAGGTGACAAATTTGCATAAATACAATTATCAATAAACTTACGTTTGTCTAAGGAGAATCCTAAAATACAAAACATTTTGCACAGATTCAAAAAATCGAGCATAAATCACAAAAAGAACAGTAAAAATTTACAATTTTATTACAGAATTTTCAAATTCAAAAAAATTTAAAAAATGGGGGGCAATCTGGCCCAATCCCCGAGAGGATGGCGTCAAAGGTAACTAAGAAGAGACTTGAATTGCATGGAGTCGAGAATGAGTCGCCAAGCATAACTTAAAATCTGAACGGGGTCAAAGTTACAAATCGACTCGCGGTAAACATAAATAAAGAGGGACTTAAAAAGGAGAATATTACAAGGGTTATTACAACGCATAAGAAGGAAATTTCTTTCAAAAATGGACCGGAAAATTTCTTTAATAACAAAATGAGCAAGGGCCGTAGAAAGTTTACCACCTTTGACATCCCTAGCATGTTCTGCCAAACGGATACCAATTGTACGTTTTGTACTACCAATATAAAATTTAAAGTTACCATCGATGGACAACAGGGGAACCACATACACCCCAGCAAAGCTTTTAAAATCATCCTTATCACCCAGCTTATCTGACCGAATCCGGTTAAATAAAGAAAAAAAATTAGAGTGAGCAGGCCTGAAACCAAATTCAGAGCAGAACTGAATAAAGGGACGGAAAATCCTAGGATGGTAGGGGAAACTAGATTTATGAATCAAACGATCTTTTAAAGAAATAAATTTAGTATCAATTTGAGAAAATTTACGGTGAACATGGGAATTATACTTGTGTGCTTGTTTCTGCTGGTTAAAATCTGACGTGATGCCAATTTTATTTATTTAAAAATTATAGTTTTCAAATATTTACAGATAGTGAAGAATGCGCGTAAAAATGTTAATACAAGTTAATTTAAAATATTTATAATTTTAATTTCATTTATAATAAAAAATTATAAAATATTTTAGTCAATATAATATTACATGCATTTTTATTGTTTTTAATGTGTATATATATATATATATATATATATATATATATATATATATTTTAACATTATTTAAAATTTTCCACGCCCTACTCTTCATATATTTTTTGATAACTTTTTAGCATCCTTTGATCTGTGATTTTAATACTTTGCAACATAGTTGAAAAGTGTTTATGACTTTAGTCATTATGTCTGTCTGTCAGTTCGCGCGGTAACTTCCGTAAAAATGACTTTATTAAAATGAAATGTTAGTATATTGTTGAGACGGCCGGTGGGACATATGAAAATGAACAAAATTATCCAATTAGTTTCGAATTTAACCCGAGTTGGAAAAATGAAATACATTGAACCATATAATTTTTCAAGCAGTTTTTAAGCCAAGTTAAAATTCTCAAATGCTTCAAAATATATAGGAAATATTCAAATTATCACAAAAAATGTGTAACAAATTGTTCAGCAAAATATGTTGGGTAATTTGCTAAATAAAAATTAAAATAATAATTACACTCATGGTATAAGAAGAAATCATGTGACTCATTGCAAAATAAAAAAATATAGCATCTATATTTTTCCGCTGTGTAAAGATGGTGATGTTTAAACATCGTTTAAATTTATATTTATTGCAGCATCTGTCATATAACTGCTACATTTTTGCGTATTATCTGTGTATATATATATATATATATACATATATATATATATACATATATATATATATATATATATACATATATATATACATATATATATATGTATATATATATATTTATATAATATATTTATATATATATTTATATAATAATCTTAAACGGATTTGTCAAAATTACCAATACCCGGAAGTATTTGTAAATAATATTATTAATAATTTCAAATATACCACGTAATGGTTTTACACATGCATTATTTGTCTTTGATTGGTTTACTCATTTTTGAAAATTCACCCATTCTTATCACCTCACTTACCACTTGGCCTGAGTCTGATACTGTTTGCTATTTTCGAATGACTATTTTCCACTTGTCCTGAGTCCTATACTGATTGCTATTTTTGAGGGTCTCCATGCATATTATGTATCGTTCAAGTGTATTCATTCCGGTGCCCACTCGCATTGACGAAGTGAGGTGAAATGCTCAGTCACTAGTTTATCTTACACGTGGTGCTATGCTTGTGATTTCGTGTTTCTGTTCGAGGAGGTATTGTTTTTCAGATTTGTATAATTCATTTGCTTTATTTTTCTCCTTCCACTAGCCAGTAGACAGTTCCAATGGTGTCTATAGTTAAATACTATTGCCATTGTCAGAAACTGGCTATTCTATCGGTTTTAATTCGAATTGTATGGCTGTCCTGATGAGAATGCAATTTCGAACTAACCGCCATTTTTTGTGGGGTTTCAATTGATTGTTATCTATTCTTAATCTCTTATCTTAAGCTGATTGTTATTGCCTATTCTCATTTTTGCCGAGTTTTATTTTTATTTTTATATACTTTTAATTGTGATATTTGAATCCTAATATTCTTCTCATCCCCCTTTCCATTGTAGTGATATGTTACCTTCTCTCTTCATCCTTAGTCTTGGCCTATAGTTACTCATTTGTAACATATATGCTAGAGATGGGTTTTTTTGTACATACAGTAGTTTATGCATTATTTTCGATTAAAATCCTTTAATTTTTATTTATATATATATATATATATGTATATATATATATATATATATATATATATATATATACTTTTCATGTTTTTACTTGTAAAAATTGATGTAAGTAGGACAGAAGGAAATTTAATTTACTTGAAAATAAAAATATTGATTAATTATTAACATTAAATGGTAAGCATGCTATTCTTTAACTTCTTTGTTTCGTTAAAAATATGGAAACATAATTATGGGTAAATCAAAAAGTCGTAACTACGTCGAAATGAAAACTTTGTGAAGACTGAATTTTCATCATTCTAATTTTTGTCTAAATTTTCGGATAGTAATACCCCTAGTAGCAATCCAATCTTGACATAATATTGTTAGCCAATATTGGAAATATTGGATAAATATGAAAAGTGGACATTTTGATGGAATTAGCACAATATTGGCTTAAAATATTGTGATAACATTACGCTAATATTGGCGTTTCATTGAAAATATTTCCAATATAACACCAATACTGCCGTAATATTGTAATGAAAATATTCAGCCAATATTCGAGACCAATGTAACCCCAATATTGGGATTACATTGAAAATATTTCCAATGTGATGCCAAGATATACAATAGTCCTATTGAATCAATATAAAGTGCTATTAAGGACTATATTTTGTAACATATAACTGGATGATATTGTAACATAATAATAATATATAAATATTATATTAATAATATATAAATAAATATGCAACATTGCTGCTTTGCAACAACTATTCAGCAGTATGTTTCATTTATAGGATTGTATAGTTCTAAAATACTGTCATCATAAATGTAATCTAAATTATTATGAATTTCATTCAAACTTATTAAATAGAAAATGTAAACACTTGATCGATATACTCTCAAGTTTAAAGGCACTACCTTTCATTAGGAATGCAAGCAAAATAATATATCAAACCATAGTGACACCATACCGTGTATTGATATCAACTGTCAACGCCGTTAGATTCTCGCGGGCCTATCACCAGAGGGCGCACCCTCGCTAGGGACGTTTAAAGCATCCTCTCTCCAAGCTGAGTTCAGCTTTCCTTTCTGGATGCTCAGCTGAGAGGGAGGAAAGAAAGGAACACTCCACCGATACGCCTCTGCTCTCCTCTTGTTCTATGCAGACGATATTCATCAGATGATGGGTA
The DNA here is from genome assembly GCA_951213105.1 of Amaurobius ferox. Taxonomy (NCBI): domain Eukaryota; kingdom Metazoa; phylum Arthropoda; class Arachnida; order Araneae; family Amaurobiidae; genus Amaurobius; species Amaurobius ferox. The sequence continues at coordinate 137,205,256 of OX578146.1, read as the reverse complement.
AATTTTCGAAGTTTACAGAGCGTGGAACATATGCTAGTTTTATCGGAATAAGTAGATATTGATTTTTGGATAATGGTGTTAACTGTATTAAACTCGAATTTGTTTGATGTGCATTCATGTTCCGTCAGTAATCAACACAGCGTGTAGTGACAATATTGACGTTTAATTTTCAATTAACCGTTCGTAGGAGTTAAACTCAATGTTATGCCCACCCATAAAAGTATAATGTCAGTTAATGTAGTGATGTCGCTTACAAGTGTTTCTCGTTAAACTAATACATGCAATAACAATATAGAAATAAGAATATTTTGAAGCATAAATATGTAATACGTTCATTATTAAGTGTACTTTACGTCCAGATTTGTTGTAGATCCAAAAATATATTGCTGTTTATAAACAAAAAATATATTTTCAAGGGCTCATGGATTGAACAAGATATATACGGTGAAAATTTACTATTGCATTATAAGTGATCGGCGGTTTGATTGATTACTGCTTTCGATGTTTACACAGGAGATTATCCTCAATTTCGATTCATGTCTATTTGTGCAATTGTGAACCTCGGAAGTTTGTGAACTCGAATTTTTTTGTAGTGAACCCAATGGAAAATTCAGCTTCTGCTGGTGAATATTTTTCTGCGATGTTGTGTGGCATTTTCTTGATCTTCGAGGTCTTTATTTCTCTCTTGCAACCTGCTGACTCTGCAACAGCTTTGACAAACACGGAAATTCTTCCAGGTAAGCAGAGTTTGCCTAAACTATACACTATTGGATACTATAAAGTCACATGGATTGTGAGTTTGGGAATATTTATTAGTCATTTTAAAAATGGGATTTATAAAATGTGCGTGCTCTATATATTTTATGTAAATAATTGATGTTGCCAGACCACACTTTTCGGTAGACTTTATATGAATTATTTTCATTTATTGAGAATATATCTATTTTCATTCTCATTTGTACTCATGTTGCTATTACACAATTCAGTTCTGAAACCCTTTTGATGAAAAAATTATTATTTTTAAGTTCAAAATAAGTAAAAATACATACGTGTTCTTAATAAAATATAGATTTAAATAAAGAACATTTGGTGAAATAGTTGATATTGAAACACGAGACTAATGAATTTTTTAATTAAATTGAACGTGAGAAATCCAGAAAAATATTTTGAATTGCATGATATTACATACACATGGAAAGCGAAACTTTTTATTACTGCTTCTTTAATTTTAATAATTGTCGATAAATGCATTCGAGAAGCATTGTAATATTTTAAGAACTGTTAGCATACCAGAATTCCTAAATTATTAAATTCATTTTCTTATGATATATTATATAAAAATGGTTGACTGTTTTTCATCGTAAATGACTGTTTTAATGTTTTACCATTTTTTCAAGAACTTGTTGAACAAGTAAAGGAGCTTTAGAATATTTTACCATGTTTATAAAAACGCTTTTAGCATGTGTTGATTATGAGAATCGTAAGGATACTCGTATGATCGGAGTGATAATCGTTATGATAATCGTAAATTCAATTTGAAACTATCCGTAAGCGAGTGAAATATCACAACTACAAACTCACACACCCACGATAGAACTCACACGCACAAACATCATTCGAAAAATCTTTGATTCGATTACAAGGATACTCAAAGATGTAAATTCATCAAAAATGAGATTTTGCTCAACGAAGATGTGTATGCAGGAAAAGCAGTAGTTGCCGCATTTCACGAAGGTATAAAACACGTATTTTCCAGACTGTCGATGAGTCCTGAGTAGAAAATACGCAACATAGTTTTCTAATTTGTTAAATGACGTCAAAAAATAACCTATCAAAGAGAGTTTTCACTACGTTACTTGACGACATTATATAGTTTGTTACTTAATTATATATATATATATATATATATATATATATATATATATATATATATATATATATATATATATATATATATATATATATATATATAATAGAAATATTATGTGAAATTCGAATGATAGATTAGAGATAAATTGTAACACATATAAACATAACTTAAAATATAAGATAGCCAAGTATAAAGCTAAATATAGGCACTTACCAAACAATTTATAACTAAGAAAAAGTAAAACATTTCATAATTGTCAAATTACATACTATGCTAGAATAATAAAGAATAAATATCGTTTATAAAAGTCCGAAGATATTTTACAGATTTTTTAAACACATAATAAAACATTATCTAATAAATACCATAAGTCGCAATTAAAACAAAATTGAAATAAAATCCTATCGTCTACTACTACGTAAAAGGAAGAATCACCTCACTTTATTATCTTTAATTTATCTAACTTTTTATACTTGTTAGCCTTCTGCTTAAGGGTGGAACAAAGTCCATCTCAAACGAAGAACCACTCAAAAAGACTGGTATTTGATATATCCTATCATAACCAGTTTGATCCCCCTTTGCAGACATTGGCGTCCAAGGACGCCACTTTAGTAATAAAAATGTGGCTCAATACGATAGTTATACCAGAATTCTCAAACTTATAGTGCGCTGTCTTGCAAAATACAATAACATTTGAATTATCTAGATTCTTGGGAGTACAAGCAGTCATCAACTGGAATATTAAGTTTTTGATACATAACTTTTTTTCAAAAAATTATCAAGTTTCCATAGTTTTATGAAAAAATAAAAATTAAAGATGTATGTGGACACAATATTGCTCGATATCAAGAGGTTTATAATATTTCTCTGATTCAAATAAACATACCAAATTTTATACAAATTCTTGATTCTTCATAGAGATACATATCTTTCGAATGGAGGGGAGGGGGAAGTACACATGAACGGCTTTTAACTTTTATATCATTTCTGGTTTAAAGTACTTATCTACCATAAACCCATTTGATTATTATAGTCATATATTTTACTTTTATGTTTTTTTTTCATGGTAGCTTAGAAACGTGCAATATCTCCTATCCGACGTAATTTATAGTCCTGGAAATAATTTCAGAACTATTTGTTCACGAATATTTTACATAACTATTTTATATATTCTTCTTCAATTTGAAAATACAATTGTTCGAAACAATGAGATCTTTATTCCGGTTTAACCGCTCTGACAATCAATGGGACTTTTGCATTTGGAATAATCGTACTAAATTTCATTCAACTTGTTAGGACAGTTGACAGGGATTGTGCCCACAAACACGCAGGAATACACATACCGTTAAAAAGTCATTGTTTCCTATTCAAAAATCACCAAATTGTGTCAGTCATACAATACCTGAAATCAATTTTTTTGTGTTTGTGTACATGTTTTTGCCCTCTGAAGGATTTTCTCACAATTGATCTTGTTTTGCCGAATTGAATTTGGTAAAACGGTCTCATTTATTCAATCATTCATACTGCATATCCCCCTACCTACTGATTAATTTTGCCCAGTATCTATTACTCCGAGGGAGAGAATGCGTTTTACCAGAAGTACTGGGTAAGTGATTAAAAGTAGGCGTGACAAAAGTTGGTTTTACTTTACTAGAGTAAAATGAAAAACTAATTCATTATTCTGCGTCACTCAATTGGTGGAGATTATTTATTATTTTTTATACAATACTTCCAAATTCAGTTCCAAACAAGCCCGCTCTCGTGGTTGGTCAGGTCCAGTTAACGGCGGACTTTGAGATTCGGCATTGAAAATGAGAGAGAAATTAATCTGCAGTCGAACAGCGAATGCTTGTCAGTTCGACGTATTCTGCCGCTGGACCAAGGGTTCGACCAATATTAAGGCCAGTATGACGCGTGTGTGGATCATCGGGATGTTAGTTGTCGTACCGTAAGTTATTGCATCACTTCAAAAATTGATTTTACTTTACTAGAATAAAATAAAACAAGAATGATCAATCATGCTTAAAGCATTGATTATAAAACACTTTCCAACTTCAATGCAATTTTATTTAAACATGTCTAAAATGCAATACATTCCTCGGTAATATTTTAAAACTTATCACAATACTACATTAATTTATTATATTTGAAACCTTAAACCTTCATCGAAAAAAATTAACTTCATTCAAATGACGGCATTAAAATATAAATTGCCTGGTTTAAACATCTCTAAAATGTGATACATTCCTCGGTAATAATTTTAGAATTATCATAATACTACGATAATTTATTATATTTGAAAACTTCATCGAAAACAACTGAAATCCATTCAAATGACGTCATAGAAAAAATAACACGCCTGGCTCTCTCTATAAAAGCAACATTTCATTCATAAATAATTCCCCCATTCATGTCATTCATCACAATACTATAATAATTTATATTATTTAAAAATTAAGACCATGGAGCTACAAGTAAGTAAAACTCTATGCGTAAAACTTCATCGAAAATTATCGTCCTTCTCTTTCTAAAATCAATGAATATTTCATTCATATCAGCCATGCAGACTCCATGGACTAAATGACTTTGTGTTAAAGAATTACAGCGATTCTAATACAACTCATTCTACATATTTTGCTGTTTACATTTTACATAGGTGAAAAATAGGCTTAATAGTAGAAATAATCAAATTTGTATGAGCATTTAAACTGAAATATATTGTCATTGCGTTGTTAAAGTATGTAGATGCACAGAATTTAGGCCAAAATAAAGTAGTTTTAGGATGATACAACACTCAATATGAATTAGAAAGAACTTTAAAAATCACGATTTTGAGACAAGATGGATGCCATATATCATTTTGAAGTGGGTCATGTGATCGTTTCATATCATGAACACGTGATCGCTTCATATGAGAGGTGTTATTATTATTTTAATTTTTATTTAAAAAACTACTGAATATATTTCGCTGAATTTTTTTTTATATATTTTATGGAACAATTTGAATATTGCCTAAAATTTTCGAAGCAATTTGTGAATTTTAAATCCGCTTAAAAAATGCTTGAAAAATTAGGTCCCATAGGGCTCAATGTATTCCATTTTTTCAACCCGGGTTCAATCCAAAACTAATTGGGTGATATTATTCATTTATATTCCCATAGGTCCTATAGACCGTCTGAACAACATACTAAAATTTCATTTTGATTAAGTCATTTCTACGGCAGTTATCGTGCTAACGGACAGACAGACAGACAGACAGAATGAACAAAGTCATAAACACTTTTCAACTTTGTTGTAAAGTGTTAAAAACAGCTTGATTGAATCCTCTACCCCATTATCTACTAATTGTCTTTATCTATTTACTAGTATAAGCCCGTGTTTTGCATGCAAATGCGTGTGTTGTTTGCACATAAAATGTACACAGACGATAAAGTAAAAGGCAAGATAATTATACAAATGTCGATAACTTCATTGTTTATAGTCCAATTCGGATGAAATAAACTGTCTTGTTTTAATCTATTAAAATAATATTATTAATCTTTTGCTTACTGGTGGGACAGCGTCCATCCCAAACGAAGAACCTCTAAAAAAGACAGGTATTTGACATACCGTATCCCAAACAGTCCGATTCCCCGACAGTTTCGACAGTTGCAGGCATTGGCGTCCATGGACGCCAATGCCTGCAAAGGGGGCATTGCAAAGGACGCCAATGCCTGCAAAGGGGACAATATCAAATTCTTAAAATCTTGCAGAGTCCACTGAACTCGTACTAGTCTTTCTAGGGTCAATTTCAGACTTTTTGACTAACCTACAGGGTTAATTTGTTCGGACGCCATTGTAAAGAATCTTGCTGCCCCAACCGGGAATCGAACCCTGGATCTCTTAACTGGCCAGCCGACGCTCTACTGTTAAGCTACTGGGACGAAATTTCAAGCTCTTATTGTCGAAGTGGATTCTGTATGTTGCCTAGCATTAGACGTATTCTTCAATGAAACCGCCGATATTTTTAATGCATTTTTTTTCAAATTTCAAACAATGATTGATGAGAGATTATTAATAAAACATAGACAACGATTGTGGTCGTTGTTTTCATGGATCATGTTTACATGAGATATTTTAATAAAATGTATTTTCTTCTGCTTCTAGAGAGTTTCTGTGTATTCTATTTTCAAATTTGTAAATTACAATAAAACTTTCCAGCAACATTTTATTTTAAGCACGCAGCCACCTGCCGAAACCTTATTTCGTTATTTTTATAGCGTGATGACATTTAATTTCAGTTTTTGTTATTTCGCGAACATCAAATACAAAATAATCCTCTAATCTTTCAAATTATTTTATAAATGTTCTGGACGATAAGTAAAAACTGTTTTCAATCAGTGAAGTGATTTTTAAATAAGTGTTCTTCCTAACACTGTATCATTAAAGTTCGTATTAGAGAAATACTCTGGAGAATGAAATGCAAGTGGAGAAAATTGTTAAGAGTATTGAACTTATTGAGTCGCTATTGTATGAAAATTTTAAAATGGATTTTTTTCTGTTTTATTTAAAAGCTCTGAATAAATATATTGGGGCATTTATAGTTTTTACAATAGGCGAAATACTTTTCGGCCTGATAAGATTTCACTGATTTCAATATATAATAAAATTTCAGTTTTCAACCTTTTCCGAAATAGAATGACATAAATCCTGGAGCCTGCACTGACGTGCATGCAGAGAATAGCGAAGATACATATTGGACTCTTTTTAAGTCGTCTTTAATAGAGAAGGTGCATATTGGATTTGTTACACACACACGCACTTGGGGCGCGGTAGCCCATTGGTTAGCGCGCTGGAGTTGCACTCGGTAGGCCCGGGTTCGATTCCAGCCACTGCCAAAACTGCCGCCGTGTTCATGCGGAGTACGATCACGTTAAACATGTGGGTCCGAAAGTCCTTCCGAGAGGTTGGTGGTAGGGGAAGGAGGGTACGGTCCCTGTGGATGCCTCCCCCACTGGGTTCCGGTCTAAATTGGGTGGCACTTCCCGACCGTCCAAACAGTTACCTTACACCTTTCTGGTAGGTCGGACGGTCTGGGTTTCAACAACAACAACACACACGCATTTATATATATATATATATATATATATATATATATATATGTATGTTCCTGTATTTATATACATATATATATAAATACAGGAATTTTAAGATTTCCCCAATAACGCGCCCTTTCTTTTATACTTATTATTCCAAAATCCTATTCCATGTCCAGCACGTATTGCAACTATATTAAATTCTATCCCAGGCTACTAATATTAACAAAGTCTGCCAGCATTTCCTCTTTTCCTCGACCATACCATATTAGGTCACTGATGTTAACCTCTGCGTAAACCTTCTCATATGAAACTGCTTCCCATCACATATTTAAAGCATAAAGAACGCAAAGGCAGCAAGTGCGCCATGTCGTCATTTCCCTCCCCCTCCGATGTAATTGTACATTGTGTGATCCAACGCAAACTGCATTGGTATTTCTGGAGAATTGGTCGCTTACGTGGAGCGCGACCTTATGTAACTTATCATGATTTTCGAGTGTCATATAATAAAGTAGATTTTTGGTAATCTGAAAAGTCGCTTCACTGGACTATTATAAGTGTCATTACACACACACACACACACACACACACACATATATATATATATATATATATATATATATATATGTGTGTGTGTGTGTGTGTGTGTTTAATTATAGCTGCCATAGTGGCTTCATTTTTATCTATCTTGCAACGCCGGTTCTTATTTTCGTGTATTTTAATAGATTAAATTATGTTACCGGATTATTTTTACTATGTACTAAATTTCAGATCTGTAGTATGTTAAAAATTCCATAAAAGAAGTTTAAGCAGACAGACAGACAGCCATTGGTCATGACGATTTAAATATACCATTTTAAAATTAGATGGCAAAGATTCATTACATTAGTTTAATTGGATCATTTATTACTTCGTCATACTGTTGTACAGAAGAGGTATTGTTTTCCAAATATTTTTTTTATTTTAACACTTGGACGGATGATGTGTATGTGTGCTCTAACGTGTGGAATGCATGTGATACCGTCAAATTTCTATTTGCAATGCTGAAAGTCTCGACTTGAAAACATACAAAGTTGTGATATAGAAGACAACGAAATAATTTTGTCTGGAAGAAGTAAAAATCAGATGTCAAGTCATCTTCCGATACTGACACCGATGGGAAAGTTTTCAAAAACTCATAATAAAATCGTACAGTCAATATGTTGAATATTACATCTTATGGATAAAATTAAAGAAACTAGACTGGTTTTTGTGTTTAAAATAATTTGTTTGGTTGCTTATAAATAAACGGATATATTTAGAGAAGGTAACACGTAAGACTATTAACGGAAGTTACTGCGAAAGTTAATAAAGTATTACATTTTTTATCTTATGTTAATATGTTAACAAAAAAAATTAATTGATTTCCCGATTACCACATAGAAAATTTTTATATTTATATTTTAGGAAATTAACCGGTAGTTAAACTGTTATTTCTACTTTTACATAAATATATTTAGATTAAGCAGCTAATGGGGAGAAAAATTGACGAAGTTAAATAATAAGATTAATTCTTCTTAAACGTAACCTGACAGTAATGGTCAATGTAGGCAATCAAACAATCCCTTCCTCCTTCCCCTAAGTACGTTAGGATAAACATGTGTTTTTAATGTATGCATTTTCCTTCTATATTTTTCTTAGCTTTTCTCATCTTGACTTTCGAGTATTCCTGGTCAAATATCAATAATAAATCATTGAAAATATATGTTCATGGCATTTTTACATGAAATTAAATACTGTTCAGTTCCCTACGAAAGCCCTCAATAAACGGTTTATCCCTTTAAAAGATTTTTCGTATAATATATTTGTCTAGCATTCCTTTCCGTGATAATTATCACATTTTTGGGAAAAGCACTGTTTAAATCTTGATGATTAACACAAAACTCTGAACATAACTGTTAAGGTATAAATAATTTGGATAACTTAAAAACACATTTTCTAAGCTAATCTAAACTTTTTGCGTTTCCAAAGAACAACTTCTGTCTTTGATATAAAGGATCATATTTATACATGGATCTTAACAATATTTTTGTCGATTTGCATTGTGAACTCATCTTTGAAATGTAAAAATCCTGAAAAGGGTTTCAGAATTTTATACTCATCATAAGTTTACTCTGTTAAAAAATGTTTTTTTCGGTTTGAAAATTTCTTAAATGATCGCTGTTAAGAACAGTCAAGGATCAATGCAACATCTCGAGAAGTATTGAGGTTATATATATATATATATATATATATATATATATATATATATATATATATATATATATATATATATATATATATATATATATATATATATATATATATATATATATATATATATATATATATATATATATATATAATAAAAGTTTGAAAGTCCAATGAAAGAAAAGTGAGAAGCTGCAACTCGAAAAACTTAACATTCTAACAAGCCTGCAAAACAAAAGTATCTTCAAGCAAATGGGAAAAAAATACAAATTTCGAATCATCAAGCTAAAGAAAATTATCAAAAATTAATGATATGGAATCTGTAAATGCAAAACAGGTGAGAGAAACTGAAAATATATATATATATGTATATATATATATATATATATATATATCAGTTTTAATTCATATGTGTTTCATTTGGCACCTTAATGCTCTTTAAGGTCCTCAGTTCTTCAACATTCCTACTAACTAAAATGTCTTGAGAGCGGTTCATCCTACAGTCATGGGGTTAGATCTATGCGCTGTGTTTGTGATATAAAGGATCCCATTTATACATTGATCTTAACAATATTTTTGTCAATTTATATTATAAACTCATCTTTGAAATTTGAAAATCTTGAAAAGGGTTTCAGAGCTTTATACTTATCGCAAGATTACTTTATTCAAAAATCTTTTGTAATAAAAATAAAATATGCATTTATATTCTATTATGTATGTATTTCATATGTATTTAAATTATTTTATTCATTGTACACAAGGACATGTTAATGTTTGTCTAAACTATTTAACAGACCCAAAACATTTTATATAAATATATTTATAAATTAGATTCATAGATGAAGCGCGTATATATTTAAATAAGTATTTTATCCGTTTTTATTCAATACCCTTATATATTCCGAATCCGTATATATTTAAATAAATATTTTAATAATCGCATTTTCGTAAAATTTACATTTAAGAACATTTGTTTTCAATCTCTCATATCAAATGATTTTTATGCAAACTACAGAATTTTTATTATCATTTATTCATAAATATTTTATTTGGCCCTCATTTAACAATATCTGAGACTTATAATGAATTCCATGGAAGATAAATAATATTTTATCCAAATTTAAAATTACTTTTTATATGAAACAGGATCTTTTGTAATTAGAAACGCTTAAAAATATAAGATTGCAACATAATTTATAAATATTTAAGGAATATATTTATAGATAGGAAAAACAAAATATAACCTCCAACGCAAGTATTAAAATAAGAATTTTAGTAATTATGTTTTCTTAATGTTTACATTTCTAAATATATATTACTTTTCCAACATACATAGTATATTATACAGGGAAAGTATTGTAACTGGGTCAAGAATTCAAATTCCAGTTTTGAAAGAAAGAACACGTTTCAAGCATCCCTAAACTCGAATTGAACGTTCTCGCGGTAATGTGTGTATGTGTGGATGTGATGTCTCACGAACAAATTAGTTTCGAATAAAATTTGGTAAACATATCGGTGCATGCTGGAATTCTATTGATTTTCAACGTGATCTAATGTTCAGAACACTTCCAAATTGAAAATAATCATCTAAAAACCACAACATTCAATAATGTTACGTAAATGATCATTTCTTATGTAATTTTCCATTGTAAAATGAATGGCGTACACTTAAAAATGCTATCATAAACCGGTTTCGATATATTGCACATTTTTCAGATAAATTTATCATTCTTAGGAAAATAACTTTCAGAACAGCATTAGATGAACAAAAAAATGGTTATTATATTCAACAGTTTGTAGTTAATTTTTATAGAATATAATTTAATATATTCATTTATAATTTAATTATTCACAACGTGTAAATTAAATGTTTGTAGTTTTATACTATTTAACAACATATTTGAAGATTAAGCTTTATAAAAACACAGGGCTAATATATTATTGATAGATTGCAAGTTCGTTGTTATCTGTCAGCCATGTAAATAATGCGTAGTTATTCAGCGATAATATAAATCTACAGGCACGGCAGATACTTTTTAACAACAAGTAAATTAACACTAACGAACTTAATTTAACGCATGCTGAAAATAAGAGTGTTGAGAATGTTACGGTATAATTATAGTTTTTACGAAAAGAGGAATGTGTGTTCATAGAATGGTGTTCATATAATATAAATTTGTTATAATTTCACGTAATAATTATAAAATACCAGAACGAATTATCCGTCGTTGCCCGCGATCTGAATAAGCAAATGCTATTTAAGTATTACAAAATACATGCAATACAGCTTAAATTCAAAATCGCCCGTTTTAAATCACGTCATTACCACTATTATTTTCAACAAGAAAATGTACCCGACATTTCCCGGGATTGAATGTGCAAATCTTTGAGATTAAAATCACACCGAAACTCGCAAAAAATTCCCCAAAACCAAAGAACGCTTTAACCATATAAATATAACACCAAAAACAAACCGTTGTGCAAATGGAAACTGCGACAATATCTCGAAGGCCTCATATCTCCGGAGATTATATATATATATATATATATATATATATATATATATATATAATATATATATATATATATATATATATATATATATATATATATATATATATTATTAAAAATTCACAAAAATATCGTCTATTAATAATATGGATTCCGTTTAAAGTTCGCTTAAAAAATAATTTTCCATCTTTAAGTGGTGTTAAAATGGAAACTCTGCGATAATATTTTCGGTCGCTGTGTGAAAATCGCTCCAAATCATGCAAAAACAATAAAATAACTACTGAAAGAATTCAAATGTTAAAAGAAAAATCTTTCCGAGCCGCATCGTCCCAGGTCTTGAAGTACCTGTGTACCAAATGTCATGCCCCTACAACGATTTGAGTTTTTGCTAAATTCAACACGAACAGACAGACATATTTTTATAATTTTATATATTAAATAAACGTCCGCTACTTAAACAATACTTTTGAACACAATTTAATAAGGCTTTCGCCTGGAAATTACTCCAAATCGCACATTCTTTTCAAGAGCAAACACACACACACACACACACACACAAAAGAAAAGAACAGAAAATAAAAACTGAGAAGGGAAGACTTGGCTTTAACTCCTAGCCGGACATGCGCAGTAAAATTTACAGATAGAAAGGTCGGATCCGTGGAACGTGCGGGGACTTCCCAAAAGATGTTTTGTAATCGATCACCCAATGCGATTAAATAAAATATTACAATTTTTTTTATTTGAATGCTAAGATATATGCGGTTTTTTAGCCAAAACTATAGAAATATGCTAAATTTTTCAGATGCGAAAGTATATATACCAGATAAAGTAAATAACGTAAATTTCGATATATTTAAATAAATAAATAAATATGAAGGACTTATTTTACGTTTTTCCTTTAAACGTCGTTGAAAAGAACGTTTTCGTTCTTTTTAATGGTGTCAAGACGGGAACTCTGTGATAATATTTTTATTTGCTAAAAGAAGCAATTTGTGTGAAAATGCTAAAACATGAAATGGCTAAAAGACTCAATCGAAAATTTAAAAAAATAATAACACAGAGGTGCCCCTTCCCTTGTGCTGAAGTACCTGTGTAACACATTTTATGTCCGTACGACGCTTAGATTTACTGCTACAGATTACAAAGAGACAGAAAGACAAACGTATTCCTCTATTATGCAAGAAAATAGGAACGGAAATGTAAAGATGAAGAAATAATATGATTCATTTTTTTTATTCAAATATAGTAGAAATATATAAAATTCTCGAGTAATTAATTTTTTAATCAAATTATGGCGTGAAAAATTGCGTATTTTAAGCCAGTTGTACTTAAAACATGCAGCGAATTTTGTAATTATTAGAGATAAGCTTACACATCATTTGAATTTACATAATTTTGCATAATTGTTTCATAAGTTTTGACATTTTATTCCCTTGAAACCTTTCCATAAAAATTATTTTTCTTCAAAATTGTGAACCATCTTTAACGTTGTATCCTCCAATTTATTTAAATAATCCTCGTCTAGGTTTTTTACTGGAATTTCTCCGCACACGTATAGCAGTTTTGGATTTCATGAATTAATGTAAAGAGAAATATATTTCTTCATTTTTACATTTTCAGTATATCAGTTTTAATAAATACTCCAAAATTTACTTTCAGGAATTTTATCACTGACGTGCTGTTTTTAATGTGCGACTTGTTTTTACCTTTTACCAATACAGAACATTTCTCGATATAGTATTTATTTGTCATTTTTATTACCTATTTTTAATATTTATATTTTTTTACGGATGTTACGTTTTCATTACCTCAGGCGTATTCGATGTAAAAATCGTTCATATATCTCCACATGGTAACATTTCACGTTTGTATAAATGCAAATCATTTTATTGCATGAACGATATCTGCTCATTATTTTTAGCTTGTGAGTGATTATCTTCTATCACCAAATAGCTACCACAATATTATATTTATTAAGCTTAAATTAATAACATTGTGGAATATACGACCTTATAAGCAATACTATAGATCTGTTTAAAATGTTCATAACCGAACGAGAATAGTGACGCATAGGGTTGTTCTTTCTATATTAAAAATAAGTCAGCTGAATCCACCACCTCCGGTGTTGACGCTGACAAAATACTCTTAAAAATTTCTGTCAAGACTAGAATCCGATCTATAGCATGAATTATTCGAAATGTTACATGATGTTTTAGATTACTGTGCCATGTGTCGTTACCTGTTTTGCTTACGATAAGACAATAGGAATAAAAGTTCTACCCTGTATACAGTTTTGAATGGAAAATTTTATTTTCATTATTTTTTGTAGTGAAAATTTATTTTCTTTTATTTATCTTCAAAATCTAACATCTCATTTTCAGAAAGGCCGTTGTCATTTCCAAAGAAGTAATATTTTGTAATATATATTGAAACTATTGAGACTTTCTTTATCGTTGGCCATCGTTATATTTTAAATTTCTTATAGTTGCAAATATGTAACTCATGAAAGTAAAGCGAATAAGTTAACACTTCATATTGAGGAAACTTCAAAATCTTTAAAGACAAGAATCTATGTGGCATTGGTGTAAGATAAGTATCACCGCATTTTGTGCATTTCTATGGCAAAAGGGTCGTACTGAATAAATCATTTTGAAGAAAAATATTATCAATAAAAATACAAATTGTATCTGAAAGAAATAAAGAATATTACTAAGTATTTAAATTTATTTCAAAATATTTTTGTCTCCCTATATTTTTTATCCCGTTCTACAACTACGAAAAAATGTTTATTCCTTTTACTTATAATTATGGTACACAAATTAAAAGTAATCAGAAGTGCATATATTTAATACTACGTTTTACTGTTGTGTCAAATGAGAAAAAGTAAAATATAATATAAAAGTAAAATATCTGATGGGGGCAGCGCATGACTTTCCCTGCAGACTCAAATTCATTTCATTATTTCTTTAAAAATTAATTACATTGAGTTTAATTGAATAAAACAACATTAAATTTGTCTTTTTAATTCAATCTCTGTTTTCATTTACTAATTGGACATTTTTCCGAAGCGACATAACAAAACTGCGAAAAGTCTCAAATATCTCGAGACCGGTTAGTCATACAGTATTAGAGTTGATCTTATTCTTTTCCTCGTCAAAAATTACGTATAAAACAAGCATTTAATTGATACGCTTGAACATACGTAGTCTTTTTATTATATTTTGGCGATTTTTGCGTGCCATTTCGTTAATAAAAGGCACGTTGTACTTTTCCGAATCGTACCAAAATCTAATCAGCACCAGAGTATCCTACAAGTAATTTAACTACTAAATTTTGTGAAATTTGGTCAATTAGTATTTTATCTAGAGGGGATACATGAAATTTGTACAGGCCATTGCGCAAAAAAAGGATGGTTCCGTTTTTACGAATCCTGCCAAAAATTAATCAGCACTAGAGTCTCACCCAAATGACTTGCCTACCAAATAATATGAAATTCGCTACACTAGATTTTAAGTTAGAGCGGATACATACATTGCGCAGAAAAACTGACACACAGACAGACACACATTCATACCTCACGCTAAAAACAGAGTTTTCGTATTCTAGAGATCTCGAAACGTGTAGATTCATCGAAAACTCGAGTTGTGATTTTCGGTATGATTCCAATACTTTCCCTATACATTATCATGTATTGAAGGAAAAGTAAAAATCTGATGTAGGCAGCACATGACTTTCCCTACAGACTTATATCCGTGTTCTCTTTATTTTAATTAAATTTAATTCACTTTTAATTCAATTTTTGTTCTCATTTGGTAACTGGGCTTATTTTCAAAGGTAGCGTAGAGAAAATACGAAACAAACTGAAATATCTCGAGAACGGCTAGTCCTAGTGTTATGGGGTTGGTATTATTCTTTTCTTGTTAAAAATAACGTAAAAACAAGCATGCACTAGATATATTTGAGTAACGTAGTTTTTTATTTTAGATTTCGACAATTTTTGCTGGCCATTTTGTAAAAAAAGGGCGATTATTTTTTTTTCCGAATCATACCAAAATCTAATCCGCACCAGAATAACCCACAATCGACTTATCTGCCGAATTTTGTAAAATTCGGTTCATTAGATTTTCAGCTAAAGTGGATACAGGCAATTTTGTGAGTGCCATTTCGCAAAAACAGGCGGGTTCTTTTATCCCGAACCGTACCCAAAACTAATCAGCACCAGATTCAACTATAAGTGACTTACCTACCAAATTTTATGAAATTCGGTCAACTAGTTTTTAGTTTGCGTGTCTGCGCATATTTTGTATCCACTCTGACAGACACACAGACACACACGCAGACATCATGCTAAAAATAGTATTTTCGTATTCTAGAAAGTCTGTAAACGCACAGATCCGTCGAAAATTCCAATTGCGATTTTCGGCATGATTCCAATAATTTCCTTATGCATTACCATGTATTGCAGGGAAAGTAAATATCTGATGTGGACAGTACATGACTTTCGCTGCCGAATCAAATTCATCGTCTCTTTATGTCATTAATAATTCATTAAAGTTAGTTTAATTGTACTAAATAACACACGTAAAGGATGGACTCAAAATTGGCATAGCAAAAATGCGAAAAAACACAAATTTCTGGAACGCCTTGCATAACAGTTTTCTTGCACAAAATAACGCCCACAATTATTTAAAATGATATTGAATTGGCATTTTAAATTCAATTTTCTTTCTCAGTTGGTAACTGGACGATTTTTCAACTGAGGGCGCAGCATAAATGCAAAAAAACCAAAATATCTCGATAACGGCTAGTCCTAGTGTAATGGGGTTGGTCTTATTCTTTTCATTGTTAAACATTATGTATAAAACAAGCATTTAAATGATATATTTGAGCATACGTAATTTTTTATTTTAGGCGATTTTTGCTGGCCATTTCGCAAAAAGAGGCATGTTATTTTTTTCCAAATCATACCAAATTCTAATCAGCACCAGGGTAACTCACAAGTGACTTACTTATATACCAAATTTTGTAAAATTTGATCCATTAGTTTTTCAGCTAGATTGGATACAGTCATCTTTTGAAGGCCATTCGCAAAAATTGCGGGTTGTTTTATCCCGAATCGTACCAAAAACTAATCAGCACCAGGGTCATGTACAAGCCTACCAAATTTTCTGAAATTCGGTCCATTAGTTTTTAGTTGGAGTGGATACATACATTGCACAGACAGACAGACACAACACTGACATACACATACAGACACACACACACACACACACACAGACGTCACGCTAAAAATAGTTTTTCGTATTCTAGAGGTCTTAAAACGTGTAGATTCGTCGAAAACTCGAGTTGTGATTTTCGGTATGATTCCAATACTTTCCCTATACATTACCATGTATTGCAGGGAAAGTAAAATATCTGATGTGGGCAGCACATGACTTTCCCTGCAGACTTATATCCGCGTTCTCTTTATTTTAATTAAATTTAATTCACCTTTAATTCAATTTTCGTTCTCATTTGGTAACTGGACTTATTTTCGAAGGTGGCATAGAGAAAATGCGAAAAAAACTAAAATATCTCGAGAACGGCTAGTCCTAGTGTAATGGAGTTGGTCTTATTATTTTCTTCGTTAAAAATTACTTATAAAACAAGCTTGTAATGGTTATATTTGTACATAAGTAGCTTTTTATTTTAGATTTTGACAATTTTTGCGGGCCATTTTGCAAGAAGAGACAGGTTATTTTTTTCCGAATCTTACCAAAATCTAATCAGCAACAGGGAAACCCACAATTGACTTATCAGTCGAATTTTGTGAAATTTGGTACATTAGTTTCTCAGCTAGAGTAGGTACAGCAATATTTGCGGGCCATTTCGCAGAAACCTGCGGGATCTTTCATTCCGAATCTTGCCCAAAACTAATCAACACCAGATTCGCCCACAAGTGATTTTCCTACCAAATTTTATGAAATTCAGTCAATTAGTTTTTTAGTTAGTGTGGATACAAAATCTACACAGACAGACACACACACACACACAAACACACACACACAAACAGACACACAGAAACACACACAGACACATACACAGACGTCACGCTACAAATAGTTTTTCGTATTGTAGAGGTCTCGAAACGTGTAGAACCGTCGAAAAATCGAGTTGCGATTTTCGGTATGATTCCAATACTTCCCTATACATTAACCATATATTGCAATAAAGTAAAAGCCCACAAATTAGTGTAATTGTGAAAGATCAAAAATTTTTGGAACCCTGGCAGAAAAAGAACGAGCAGCTTGAGAAAGCTCAATCTGGATTTGCAAAAACTTCTTAGGTAGTAAACAAGCTCTTGATTTTAAACATGGTGTTCAACAATTGTTATTAATATGAGACAATGGTATGGCGAAAGAGGGGAGAAGAGGGTTATCGTGTACACTGGCCAGCTACAAAGAGCTCGCGAAGCTCAAATTTTATCTAGAAGAGTTTTAGACTGTTTGGAATGTTGTCTTCCACACAGCAAACTGTGCTAAACAAGTTAGTTACCCATGGGACAGCGGATTGGTTTTGCCTAATATTTTGCAACTCAAAAGTTTTCTTTATTTATATTATTCACAAACATTGACGTCGTGCTACGTGACCCAGATCTGCAGATATTCATCGGACAGAAATACTGTTACGGATTTAAAGATGAAAATAGAAGCAGGGACTTCCGTCTGAGATCGTTGATCTACCAACCTTCACCCTTCAATGGCTAAATTATCTGAGCCCAAGGAGTTTCTCCGCGGGCAAGGGAGACAAGGATTAGCTCTGAAAAGTGAGGAACGTGACCGGGAATTTAAATGTGAGAGTTTCTGATTTTATATAGAAGTAAAGGAAAAATCGGTAAATTCAAATGTCGATCTAGAAGAATAGAATTTCACCCATCTTTTATATCTATATCATATAGTAGAGTGAGGCTGACTAGTTGAGTGATAAATTTACAACTCAGACAGCTGATAATAGAAAATTTGCATGTACTTAGGATTTAATCTTTCAATAGTGAGAAACCTCTAAAGTTATGGAATTTTGTTCGATGCACTTATACATTTTTAAATATGTCGTTCTAGCTCATTCTTCCAGCTATAGCCCAGGACACACAAAATCATTCTTGTTAAATGATATGCAGAGGAAAAGATCATAAATTTCTCAATTTACTTTAGCAGTATACAGCCGACTATTCTTGAGATATTTTACTTCATAGTAAATGATTGTTTATTATATTTTATATTTCGCCGAAGCGATGGCCGAGAGGATCAAGGCGAGCGTTTCCAAGCGATCGTTCGACCGCCGCGTTGAGGGTTCGAGTCCCACTTCAGGCATGGATGTTTTGCTGTTGGGCGCAGTGTGTTCCGCCTCCCACTGGTGCGCCTAGGGCAACGTCCTAGGATGGCTAAATGGTTCACGTTCCTAGCCGATATATGGGCGAATAATGGAAGTCAAGTGCCTGGTCATTTGATAATATATGTATATATATATATATATATATATATATATATATATATATATATATATATATATATTTCAATTCTTATGCAAAATGTTATTTCATTTGTTACCATAGCGAATGAACTGCTCTTCAAAAATTTTGTAATGGCCAGGGAACATATTGTTAATCATTCGCTCATACAGAGGCCGAACCGTGAAACAATGTTCTCCCACGCAGTATAGGGGACGGAACACATTACATCCTCTTTCCGACTGCATTATATCACGTCTACATACATTACATTCATTCCCGTAGTTGGGATTCGAAGACACGAACCCAGCAGTCGAGTGGGTGTACTGGCCTCCCCTTTCGAGTTGGGTTCGCCTGTCTGACCAATAATATCCAATAAGAGTCCAATGTTCAGTTTTGCTATTATATATATATATGTATATATATATATATATATATATACATATATACATATATATAATATATATATATATATATATATATATATATATATATATATATATATATATATATATATATATATATATATATATATATATATATATATATATATATATATATATATATATAATGTGTGTTTGTGTATGTGCCTTAGCGAAGCTGAATATTTGACTATTTTTAAACTACCTTAAAACAATAGTTGTTCATATCGCCAATGTTGTAAAGAAACCACCAAACTAAATGGATTTGCAGATATGTGAAAAATAAATACATTCTATGGTGAGCAAAGACGGGCACATATGGTATCTTGCACGGTTGATTTTTCAATGTCTTTATAAGCTAGTAGCTAAATATAGTTTGCAACTTTTAACTCTAGTTTTTTATTTCAGTTTAAATAACCAACAACACACGAGTTTGTAACCAATGTATTGTGCCAGATCCACAGAAATGTTTTTGAAAGTCACTATAAAACTATTTTGCACTTTGTACTGAATAAGAAGTGCTAATAGTGTGTATATATTCGTATAAATTTCGACACACACTTGGTGCATTCTTAAGGTACAAGCATGTTTTCGGATATCTGTATAATTAACTATTTTTTTTAAAACGCCAGTAAGCTTAAACACGAATATTATATATCTTATAACTCTCTCTATATATATTTAAAAATTAGAAATAAATAAAACAAAAAGTATATACTTAATTCATAAGACAGAAGATTGTATTCTCAAGACATTGACGTTCACAATTCAATTTCATTCCATATGAATGATGGATAGCCTATGCACCATCCGTGGAAATTTCTAAAACACCCCGTACCTCGAAAAATCCTTAACCAAATGTAAGCTACTTTGATTTTCAAATTTAAGATATTTTGAAAACTCGCCAAAACTCAAATAGTTGGCGATATTTTACCAAAGTTATCGAATGATTCGCGAAAGTCAGACGATCCGAATCTTTAAATAATAACTGTGATTACCTGTAAATGTCGTTTTTCCACAGGAGCATGCAATATGCCATGGGGATATTTATTTGCGGCACTCGTAACAATAATTTCGCAGTGAGTTTGAAAGTTCATATTTTTACATTTGTCAGATTCTCGGGTAATAAAGTTAAAATGCAATTTTAGGGAATAATAAGGAAGATAACAACCGTCTACATGTTCAGTTTATTTACAACGAAATACAAATTAGTTATTGAAATCAGTCACAGAAAAAAAGAAAGTTTTATTCGAAAAATGGCACTATTGACATAAACGAAGATTATTTGCGTCAAAATACGAAGAACATGTTAAAACATTTTATACAAACTGGGGTTCTTATAAAATAAATTGAAAACAAAAGGAGCTACTATAAGATACATTTTACATATGTGAAGTTTAATAACGAGATATTTGCGAAAAAATAATGTAGAATCAGACATTTATTTAAAAGCCACGAATGTATGACCCCAAATTAAAATGTTTGATTTAAAATGTTCGTAGTTTCAAGTATCCGGTTTTCTGCTATTGATATTTTTGGCCTTTGACTGTTTACAGCGCAAATTAGATCGATATCTGCACATCCCGGTATATAAAATCCATTTTTATTGGGGAACCATTTTACAGTGCCTAAGCAGCGAACTAAAGCAGAGGATCTCCGTCCGAGCGTAACTCCTTGATATACCATCGCTCGCACTTTAATGGCTAAATTATCTGTACCCAATGAGGTTTCCCAACAGGGAAGGGAGACAGGGAGCTCAACTCTTAAAAGCGCTGAACGTGATCTGCAGATTGAACGCGATCGAGATCCAGATTTCTCACAGAAGTAGAGGAAAAGTACGAAAAAGAATTTAAAAATCGATTTATAAATGTATTTTCATTTCTTTTAATTTCGGTAAATCTTGCATTCGCAAAACTTACAAAGTATCTTCTTTCGTGAATGGAACGATTTAGATCCACGAGAATGATGTTAACATATTTGTCGCATAGTAGGAAAAGTGAACCTATATCACAATAGGTCATACTTTTTTAAATATATGTGTTTTTTAATACATTTATTTATAAAAGTGATATATCTCGAGAACGGTTCATTTCAGCATTCTAAAGTATGTGCCAATCGTATTGTATTAAAAAAATATTACATACAAAATTATTATTTGCGTTACATTATTGAAGATTTCGAATTTTTGATGATTTTCTTTTCAAGATTTAATTTAAAAATATGGGGGATCTTCCGAACATTCGATTGCGTTTAGAATTAATCAACTGCCAGTATTCCCTGATCTTAACTTTTGTACCGAATTTAATTCAAAACTCTCCATTCGTTGATGAAATATCGTATCCGACACACACACACACACACACACGCAGGCACGCACACACACACACACACACACACAAACACACACACACATACAGGCTTTACCTCAGAAATGTTCTATTCGACTTCAATGATGCTTAAGACGTGCTTTTGCGTCGATAACTCGAATTCGAATTTTCGACTCCGTCCTTTTATATTTATACTATGTATATAATTAAAGTAAAAGCATTAAAAATGATAAACGGTGCAATTGTCTAAAATATTCGTAGTCATTTTTTGCAATTAAAATGTTGTAGGTCACATACAGGCAGGATGAATCCTATCTCATATACCTTGCCAACTATTCGGGCAACACTAAGCAAGTAATTTAATTGATAGGGATGCGATTTGAGCAAATTATTAGAATGTTTTTACGCGGAATTATTATTTTATAATAACTTCCTTTCAATTTTACAAAAGAAAAACACCAATATTTGAAAAATTATGGGCTATGTTTTAGCTCTACCGATTTGAAAATTATTGACCCTTGATGTTACAGTTTGTAACAAAGCATTTAAAGGCGCACAGGGCGCACAATAAATGCATAAATACATACATAAGAAAAGAATCTTGAACACTTCGAAATTTTAAAGAATTTAAAATTTTACGTTTTAAAACCTTTTATCTCTAAAATAATTGCTGCACTGCTCAATAGGCATGATTCTTTCACTTTTATGCAGAACACATATTATTAGTGATATTTTGAATAATTTTTTAAGTAAAAAGAAGAATCATTTTAAGCGTGTTATTTGCTTTGAGGAAAATGTCTTCAAAATTGTTAATCGAAATTTAAAATCCTTATGACAATTTATTGCAAAATAGAGCAGAGGGAGTTTGTATAAAATGTCATGTCTATACCTTTGAAGGAATTTAAGATATATATTTCTAATTTGGCAAATTATAAAAAGATCCATTCCGAGATAAATGATTTAAATACTCATCTATCAGCGATATAGATAGTACAACCTAAAAATTGTTAAATGAACTGATGTAATCCTTGTAGAAAGATGCTTGCGTTATTTGATTCTAAAATCTCTACATTATTTTTTTGCTTAAAAAAATAAAAATGTCCTTTTTCACAGAATTTTGTGTCCCGAACTTGTGTAATGAAGAACCTGCTCTGCGTTCAAACAATGCGCGGTATTTCAATATAACCTTTCACCTTTACTGGGAAGTAGAGGTGATTCCTGTATTGTGGAATAATTAGAAACGCGCGTAAAAGCCTTTAGCGTAATAAATCATACTTCATGACAGGGAGTTGACAGGGGTGTGTATCATTTTACTCCTCGAAAAACCTTGAGGTGACGTGTCAGAGATACGCCCAAGAAACGAATTGACTGTATAAAAAAATTGATAACTTCATTGTCTTTTTCTTACCCGAACGCATATCTGTCTTGTTTTGTCAAAACATTTGGTATATCAGTGCTACCTTTTATTAGCCTTAATATTACTATACATAGCGCAAGTATGGAGAAAACGTGTTATATGCTCTAAAATAGGACTATGGATTGACGATATCGTAGAATACGAATCGAATATTTTTAGCGTGGTAAAGAAACATAAATGCTCGTTCGAGCTCAAAATATATCTGATCAATTTTCATAAAATTGAAACGACAAGTTAACCATGCGGGATCATAGTATTTAGAAGATTAGAATGCAAATTGGAAAATAAACATTGATTCAAGTAAACAATAAGTAGTCTAAAGAAATGTCCCAAAATATATTAAAATAGAACGATAATCTCGTCATAAGACGTGTTGACATGTGACAAAAGATTATCTTAGATGCTCTATTCATAAGGTTGCAAAATATACCCCTCAAATTCAATATCATTATTAACACTTTTCAACATAGTTGAAAGTGTTTATGACAATGACCATTCTGTCTATCTGCCTTACCGTTTGCACGATAACCACCGTAATAATGTCTTTATCAAAATGAAATATTAGTATATTGTTGAGACGGTCTGTGGGATATACGGTAATTTAAATGAATAATATCGCACAATTCGTTTTGGACTGAACCCGGGTTGAAAAAGCGAAATACAATGAACCCTATGGGACCTCATTTTTTTAAACATTTTTAAGCGTGAGTTAAAATTCACAAATTGCTTCTAAAATTGTATAGGAAATATTCAAATTATCCAAAAATATATAAAAATTCAGCAAAATAGGTTCGGTAATTCTTTTAAATACAAACTAAAATAATAATGACACCCATATTATATGAAGAGATCAAGTGATCCATTTCAAAATAAAATACGGCATCCATATTTTTTCCCAGTGTAAAAATCGTGATTTTTAAGGACATTTTAAATTTATATTGAGTGTTGCATCCGTCTTAAAACCGCTTTATTTTGCGTATTTTCTGTGCATCTATATTCTATCTTTCATTTTTTTTCATCTTCAGCCATGTGTGTTTTCTCTTCCACAGACGCCGAAGTTGCTTGAATAAGTCCGGTTTTGCTTGTCCTGAAGAAGGCTCATTTTTGTCCTCGAAACTGGTCTATCTCACATTTTTATTGTGTACTGCATTTGAACGGATATATTATATTTATTAGGTTCTTGTATTTTGTTGGCGGAACTCGAAGCTTTAGTCACATTTGCATTGTATAATGCATTTAAACGAATATTTTATATTTATTATAATATTTTATATTTATTAACGAATATTTTATATTTATTTTATACTTATTTTATATTTATTTATATTTTATATTTATTATTTATTTTATACTTATTCTTGTATTTTATCAACAAAATTCGAAGTTTTAATCGCAGGGTAATTGTTTTATGGTCTCTTTTGATGAAGTCTAATAACTAATGTCCTCGATGAAGGTTCTATGTTATTCTTAAAACAATTTAGAAATTTCATTTTCATTTTTCCATACTATAATATATTATAGAGAAAGTATTATTTTCACGAAAAATTGAAAATCGAGATTTGGGTGCAAATATATGACCTCCGGAACACGTTTTAACGATGTTTGAAGTGAAGCTCGTGAGTATGTCTATGGTCCATTTCTTGTGTACATAATATCATGCACAAATATTAAAGGATTTTTACGAAACTTTATATGTTTAGATGCATTTTAACTGCAGCGCATTTCAAGGCTGAAAATGCCTCCTTTAAATAATTGCATAAGCACATTAGACAATATGTACATATATGGCACATTTGGGTTTATTTAAAAGCAAGTAGTATTGTATTTAAATTTGATCAGCGACTGGGGTACCTATGACGTTCTCGACTGTCAAATTGAATAATATTCAGACTTGCATTATTTGAGCTAAAGTGAATATATTATTATAGAGATGCCAGACAAAAGTTACGCAGTTACAGTCATCTCATAATCATAGTCCTCAAAACGTGTAAAGTTATTGAAAATTAGATTTCCAATATTCCAATCCTTTTCAAAAACGTCCCTACATATGCCATTCATGGCAGGGACTATCAAAAGGAAGCCTCCGATGCGTGTTACACATAAGCAATAAGAACAATTACTGCCAATTTCTGATGGTCGGAAAATGATTGAATTGTTATGTAAAGTAATTCAGCAAACTTCCAGAAACAGATTTTTTGGAATTTCAAAATAATCCTTCGAAAACAAACTAACTTCAATTTTGTCAAATATTCCCGACGTCTGGAATCCGTTCCAACATTATTATTATTCCAGAGCGAAGAAAACCTTGAAAACCGAGCTTTTCTTTGAAATAAAAAGGATAAACTATATTTCAAACGCATTTTGCATTTTTTCGGAGCTGTCATCTTTCAGAGTAAAAGACGTTCTTCAGATTTTAATATTAATACGTTATAGTCGAACTTGAACATATACATATTTATGCGATGCGAGTCCCTAAGATTCGTTTAAACCGCTCTACGTTTTCTTTTCTCATCAATATGCATATCTGAAAGGTATATTTTAGGATATACGGATAATCCAATGACAGTTATGCTTTATTTTGCATAACAAGATGTAAACACTCGATTTGGGTTTGTATTTATTTGGACGCGGATATATATATAAGAATAATTTATAGTTACGATGTTAGAGCTGAAATTATATAAAGTTAGAGTACATAAATATTTATATAAAAATTATATAAAATTAACTCAATTTCAAGCTTTAAAATTACTTTCCAATCCTAAAGTACTTTGTAATACTACTTTGTGATGGCCGTGGATATAAATATAAACAAAGTTTATAGTTATAGTTAAAATTATATATATATATATATATATATATACATATATAACGCTAAGCCTTCCTTCTTTTTTCAAATTTTAAATGCTTTTTATACTTTTTATATTGGGTTGGAGGGAAAGTTATGTCGTATTTTAAATAGGCAGGTGATTTTTCTTGTAAATAAAAATAACATCTGTAACAAGTCGAGAAATTGCAGAAGAGTTTGGCATTCATCATACAACTGTTGGAGATCACATTAAATCTCTTGGGTTTGTGTTAAAGCAAAGTTTTTGGGTTCCACATGAATTAACGGAAAAGAATTTGTCTGATCGTGTAAGAATGTGTTCATCACATCTGATTAGACACAATGTGGAACTGTTTTTGGACAGGCTAGTTACTGGAGATGAAAACTGGATTCTTTACGAGAATATTAAGAGAAAAAAATCTTACTGCAAGCCAGGAACATCATCAGCAACAGTTTCGAAACCAAGTATCCATCAACGAAAAGTACTGCTTTGTTTGTGGTGGGACAGGAAAGGTCCAGTGTACTACGAGTTGCTGAAACAGGGGAAAACCATCAACGCAAATCTGTACTGCAATTAGCTGGATAAATTGAATGCAGCTATCAAAGAAAAAAGGCCAGCATTAGTGTCCAGAAAAGGAATAGTGTTCCACCACGATAATGCTCGCCCGCATACTGCAATGGTGACACAACAAAAATGATTATTACCTGTTCAGATCTCTGCAAAATTATCTAACGGGAAAACAATTCACGACTTTTGAAAGTGTTTCTAAGGCAGTTGCTGACTATTTTAACTCCAAGGATGAGAACTTCTACAAAACAGGAATTCACAGGTTACCTGAAAGATGGCAACAGAATTGATTAATATTAAACACATATTTTTATAAATGATTTCAAATATTTTCTTTAAAATACGACAGACTTTCCCTCCAACCCAATATTTATGTATATATATATATATATATATATATATATATATATATTATATATATTATAGTTATTTAAAATATATAAAGTTTTATGTAAAAGTTTTACAAAAAGTTAACTAAATTTCAAGTTTTAAATTAGTTTGTAATTCTATTACATAGAGAAGTAATTCTTTTCATTTTATTAGATTGTGACGCATAAGCACAAATGTTACCCCTGGAAGGGTTTAAGGATGGTCTGAAAATTCTTTTCGACCCTCTCACTCCGTTATTTTGTTTACTTTCGGGGTTGAAATCGAAAATGTGACTCCGTTAAGTTTCCTCATGTAGTTGATACTGGCACACACTGAGGAAGCACGCTGCATCTTGCAAAATGCGGTTAGGTTTCTACAATTATTGCTACTTACTGTCCATACACTAAAGACACATACCACACTCTGCACTAGAGACGCAATAACCATGAGAAAAACTGGTTCCTATATGATATTTAGCAACATACTATATGCAATGCACGGCGTACAGTACTTCCTGTTGTGCATTGTTTAAATTGTTTAATGAATGAAAACATATATTAGTAGAAATTATTCTTAAAATGGGCGTTCTTATATATTCGGCTAAAAAAATTAAAGCAAATCATCCACATATATTCAACAGTAAAACTAGAAACTAGCTCTGATTCGCCTTCAGTAAAATCAAAAGGACTTCGATTAATTTCAACTAAGCATCTAATTATTAAAATGTGTGCCCTGTCTAATTGTGGAATGCCCCAACCTTCTGAATCATAGGAGGGTGTCTAGAGTGTTTGAAAAATATTTTTCGAAACTCCCATTTTCTCCGTTCCTGGAGAAAATAATTGAAAAATGTATAGAATGCAAGAACGTATCCCGTGGTCGATGATATAAATTTCGCAGAAATTGAGTTTTTTAAGTAACCTGTACAGTTCGAAAAGATACAGATATTATATCGATTTAATATTTTGCTTCTTTTGATTGGCTTCTTTTATTTTATCAAAGATTTGGAGTCATACTTATTTATTTTTGTCATTTGTTACTATATTTTAAAACTTCCCTAATTCATTATTTTTAATTTTTAAATAAAATATTAATAAAAGAAACTCGCTTAACAATAAAACTGGGAAACATGCAAAATTTTGTGAAACACTCGCTTATCCACACCATTTTGAATGTGACTCCTGTTTGTATCAATCAGGCTTGATCAGTTGCAGAAATTATTTCCCGGATATTACCATTTGTAACTCCCTTTTACAGCATCCAAAATCATAGTGCATTCAAATATTTTATTAGGATATCACGCAGATATTTATCATTTTTTACAACATGTTATCTATCCATCAACAAAATCTCGTTTCTTTGTAAATTCTCCTTGATAGACGTCTTTCCTTAACAAAATGTTGTTATACGAGTATTACCTAAGAAAAGTCCTATCTTTTTGCGAGGTTTCAACCTTAGGCCTCTATGCAGCATGCGTCACCCATCACTTAAAGGCTGCAACAGTCATCGGTACGGCATGTGTGAGGAATGCCACCGTAAAATACATGTGGGATGCGACCCAACTGGCATCGGTCTGTACGTAGTTTCCTCTGGTCTAGGAACTGCTGGGTCAATCGACCATTGGGAGGAGGATAGTGTAGTGAACTGTGATCACCGATTCCGTGACAATCCGTGGTGGTATCCAGAATTCAGAGATATCTCCAATAAACCGTGCATCCTTACGGACTGTGTTTTATTGAATACCCGAGATCTCGTCACCAGGATCTGTGACAGATCAAATGAAGGATTATAAAGCATCTCATCTAGGAGGAGGTATAATAGTATTTAAGTTTAATTGTAATGTAATGTGTTATTTGTATGTTAATGTATAACCAAAGTGTCAGTGCAAATTTAAGCTGTGGAAATTTCCCGTGCTGCACAACTTGCATGTAAAAAAATTGAGAAATTTAGTAGCAAATATATTAATTAGCCTGCACACCCCGAGGTCAAGCTTGGTAGATTTGAGTGTAGTGTAACTGGGTTATTCTATTATTATTATTGTCAGTGTTGAATACTTTATGTGTTTAATAAATGTGTTAGTGGCCACAAAATCGACTGGTCATTTTAGTGAAACGCAAGTGTACTTTGATCTTTTCAGATCCCATTATACTGTTGCAGGTTCAACTGGGGGACACTATGGGTAAGGAGTAGTAGTGTATTTATGTAAATTTCACCTCATCACATGTATGTCCATCATACTTGGCGCCAAATATAGCGATCATTTGGCAAAACTAGAACACATTTATCAATAAATTTTGCACAATATCTATAACTTGGCAATTTACAAGGAATGCTGTCATGTTAACGATAAATCAATATCTCTGGATATTAAATCCATTTTCTTTTATAACTCTTATTATTTCGTAGGTAATATTAAATCAGTATTCTTTATTCAAAATATACCAAGTATTACAGTTAGTGGGACAAGTACGTTTTGCTGTGGGGGGTGGGAGTTTCCCTTTAAACTTAAAACTGCTAGCCTGTACACTATTTACCCATTTTGAACTATTTTAAACAGCTTCCATATATATTAAACTACAGAATACGTCAATTATTGCTGAAGTTTAATTATCCTTAACCAATCAGCAGTGGCAGGCAATTATGTAAATGGCCACTTCCCATTCCCCTATTGATGTCTCCCGAAGAAAACCATTTAATGATGAATGCTGAAGCAGAAATTAACATCGATAATTAAGAGCAATCTTCATTAATTGATAGATAATAACCGGCAGGAGTCGCCGTTGCTCCATTCATTATTCATCACTAAACTCTTTTGGATATTATTTAGAATTGTTTGGCCGAAAATTTTCGCTACAGCTTTATATAAATAGAAGATTGTACTGGGCTCTTATTATTGGTATAAGCATAGGAAGTATTTCATATCTTCAATATTTTTGAATGGTTGCTTGTGATATTTCGATAAAAATGTGTAATGGATTATTTATAAACTAAATGTACAGTAAATATAGCACATGACTTAACGGACAGCCCAAAAATGCACTTTGCACACAGAACGCACAAAAGTGCTTAAAACTATATAACAACCAAACTGTGACTATACGACCAATCTTAATATAATTGTACTGCTTAGTTAGACGAATGGGAAATAAAATAAAAAGAAATACGAAATAAAAACATAATTATTATACAAGAAAAATAAAAGACAGAAAATATGAACACAGAAAAATTGGACGTTATCTTGCCATACCTCTATGAAATATTCTAAGATGTCAGTAATTTGGGCAGTTATCAAATCCTTGCCAATATGTACTATCATACAAGTCAAACTAAACGACCATACAACATCGGTTAATAGAACATCAAAACTGTATAAAAAAAGAAACTCATAAATCGTCAATCACTAATCTTTGTTGGATGATTAGTCACCGGTTCGATTTTTTTGTACTTCCGTTATTCAGAAGTGCTCTTCAGATTTCAATTTGGATTTCTCTTAATCTTTTTATATCAAGAAAAATTCTAGTAATATGGTTGATGATTTGTCCGGGACTCCGCATTTCTCTTAAGTATAGAATGGTCACTATTGTTTTTTTTTTGTTTTTTTGTGCTCATATTCTATAATATTTTCTCGTTTACATCTCCTGTTCTTATTTCCGTGTTTTTTTATTTTATTTCAAATTCGTTACACTAGGTGGCGCTACCAAATTATCTATCATTTAGCTTTAGCCACTTCAGTTTAGTTGATATAGTCTTGCACATATTTGGGCCTTTAGGGCCAGGCTTTTTGCACTGAATACTGAACTTCAGTGATATCCTAAACGTACGTATCTGGATTTGCGCTGCATTTCACGTTTTAAACCAGTTTTATTATTAAATTGATCGAATTAATATGCTAATTTTTTCAGAAAAGTTCTTAAAAATTGAACATATACTCTAAAATCTCAATCTCTTTGTTTTTTTAAATATTTTTATTATCAAAAAGATATAACACCATGTCTTTGAGACTGAAAATAAACGCAATATACTTACCACGTAATTTGTTTCAGAATGTTTCATTTTGGAAATAAACACAAATCGAACAAAAACGTTTTGCTTGATACGGTAAAATGATTTGTCTTTTGATTAATAATTTGACTTCACTATGATACGTTGTCACACTTTATACAATAGGAGAGCATGTCGTTTATCGTAAATTCCCATTAAATAAAACTGCCATAAGTCATAAGGTTCAGAGAATATATGGACTTTAGTCACCCATTTTACTTAAAATTCAACAGAAGGTTTTTCGGGTGTATTTGTAAAAATTCGAACCTTAGTGTTGAATCAAACCACCAATCTTTGTTCATGAAAAGTTCAGTCCCATGAAGTTAGAAAGAAGAAGATAAAACTCCTGTGGATAAATCGCCTGAAAATGCCATAACTCTTTGAGAATTATATCTAGGTATCACTAGTGTTATTAAAGTAGAGTGTTAGATGACACAACAGAAAAGGATAGTATTTAGTATACGTATTTTTGATTATTTTTAAATTTGTGCTTCCCTAATTTTGAGTATAACCAATTAGACATTTTTTTCACAGCTATAGGATAAAGTACACAATATAGGGATATAAAAAAAACAGAATGGCTATATAATTTTGAATACGCAAGAATATTCTTTATTGTTTCAGCTCTACTTTGCATTGCGTTAATAATTTATTTTTACAGAATTCACAGTTTTAAATAAGTATTTTAGGTCTTTCGCCACAGAAATGAATACAATATAGGACTATTTGTCTTATTTCAGCGCCATATGAATTATTGACTCAGACGATATTGGCGTTTTCTTAATATGAAGTTTTAACTTCTTGCTTTTTCCTCCATGTTCTGTCCAATTAACAAAAGAAACTGTTAATTTTCCTCCATGTTCTGTCCATTAAACAACTGAAACTGTTAATTTCCCTCCTACATTTGATGTGGACATTCATTGTCTATTACATTGCTGTTTCGTCTTCCTCAATCTATTATTCCACAATCAAGTATTTTAGAAATGACAGTACCTCTCAAACATACATCTGTCAGAGTGTATGTTATATTTTTTTTTATTTTACTTGATCAATTAATTTCATTGACCAAGAATAAATTTGTAATCATAAGTATCAGGTAATTACGGGGAATGTTATTTTCCATTTGGTGATTAATGCTTGCTTAAGCATTCATCATAGAATGGATTTCTTAACCAGAAATTAACGCTGATAATTAAGGATAATTTTCATTAATTGGAATCAAATAAGCGGCGGGGGCACCAGAGTTCCTTCAATCATTCATAATTACACCCTTTGGATATTAATTGAAATCGTTAGAATGAGAAGTTTACGCTATAACCCGTACATAAATGGAAACTTATCACTAACCTCAGATAAGACGCATAATGAACGGACACCAGCTAGAAGTGAAACTAGGAAAATAATACATCTGTTTAATATTGCAGAATGGTTGTGTTATTTAAATCTGCAATCGATAATGGGTTGTTAATTGAATTATTCTTTGAGATAAACAAAAATGTATCAACAGACGATTTATATTTTTCTGTCGCATCTCATTTGAGGGATACTATAAATTCGGTGAAAAAAATTAGTGGTTGTGGTAATATTCCATCTCTTAAGAAAAAATGAATACGTTTATAATTTTTAAATAAATATTTTAAATAAACAAGATAAATAATTAAAGAAATATGTAATAACGTTGCAATTATTTGTCCAATATTTCCTTCTTTTGACTTTAAAAGGAAAACATTATTTATAGTTACAAATAAAAATAATTTAAAATGAAACCTAACCATGATATGAGGGATAAATTATAATTTAAGAACACTTATGATAATTTAAGAACACTTATGGGATCTAAATAACATGCATAAGCTGAAAATGACTCTTCCTGTTTGTGATACTTAAATCGCGTGTAAAAAGAGAGTTAAAACTTCAAAATCGAATTTTTGACTCTTCCTTAATAATTATTTGAACGCTTTGTAGGCAAATAATAAAATTGCTTTTAAAAGTAAAAGGAAACAAAGGATCTTTAGAATATTTCGAATAAATACCCCATAGATATCAATAACAACTGGAATCTAACTCAATATTCATGAAAATGGTATGTTTAGTATCAACACCTATTAGACGAGCATAACTATAGCAATTAAATCTATAACTATATCTGAATTTTAACAACTGCCAAACTTTAGAAACCCCAGAACCAAGCAATTAAGCAGATGGCGATTTTCCCTCTGTAAATTAATGACGTCTAAGAATACATTTTATTGAATAATGTAGACAATTTATTAACACAAATGATTAAGGCTGAACAGTCTTCATAAATTGGAAGCTAATAATTGACAGGTGTCAAAAGAATACATCTAGTTATTAATAAATTATTTTGAGTATTGGTTAAAATGTCTGTATTCCAAATTTTTCAGGTTTACAAATAGAAAATTATCAGAATAAGCTAACGGCTATACCAAACCCATTATACCGGTTCTCGATAAATCATCATCAGATAAACAGAACCAGTAACTATAGTAAGTTGGTGTGTGAGTTCATGGAAAAATAGATTGCTGCTGGCAAAGATTGCACAGCTGATCAGTTTGGGTACTTCATCCTGCCTAGTGTTTCTTTATACAACAATCATTTGCAACCTTTCAAAATTAAAACTATGTTACTTTAAACAGGATTACGAGCATAGGTTGTTAAGTTGGATAAAATTATTTCTGGGGCAAAATAATTGGTGCAAATGGAATACTTTATTGGACAGTTGATAGTCATGGACAAGTAGTTTGAAGATTCTATGTGGATTTTCTTCTGCTTCCCGTGTTCCACCGTCCGTCTTTATGATGTAATCAATCATCCTAGGTGACTGCTTAGATTTTACACACAGGGTGATCTTGGTTCAATATAAAAATGGAACGCAGTTGCCTAATGTGTATCAGAGGCTGTTTATGTCAACGAAGATGGTTGGTTATCAACGTGGATGTTTGACGGCTTTTAAGTTCTTAAGAGACTCCGGTTTACCCAGCTGTCATGGATATTTAATGAACAAATAAGGATGTAGCTAGCTCTTGCTTACTTTGACGCCAATACATGTAGTGTTACAATATTTTTTTTATTTTTCAAAATATATATTTTAGTTTTAGTGTCACTTACAAAATATGTAATGATCAGAACTTTAATAAGTGAATCTTGTTAAATAATCAGATGTATCACAAATGATGAAAAAGAATGGGAATCAGTTTTTTAGTACAAGATAAATCATATGTATATAACATGTTTTCTAAAGATAATTATTAATCCTTATCACCCCACTAAAAAAGCGCGGAAGTGTTTCATTAGTCTTTAAAACAATTTTTAAAAAAATCAGAATACATTTTTGAAGCCAACAGGAGATCTCATTTTCAAGATAATTGGTGCAACAACCAAGTGTTTGAAATTTTATCAAATGTGAGGTTTTTCCACAAATTTTATATGCACATAGGTGGGATGCACATACAATTTTTCATACGCAATTTTCACCACGTTGAAGTCACTTTGTACCATTTACAGCATGGTAATGTCGGCTAAAATTTAAGCAATAGCTGTACAATACACAAAATTAGTTTCAATGTAATTACGATATTAGGTATATCAAAACATTTTAATTTCTCAGTAATAAGTAACATCTATGCTCATGTGTGCGTGCTGCTAACGCTGACAACATGCTTTAGATGCCACTATATTAAAGGCAATCTTTATTAATAAGCACATTTACCACTGTAACTAACGCTGAATGACGACAGAATGCATACACTATATATATATATATATATATATATATATATAATTATATATATTTATATATATATATTATAGTAAATACAAAAACAGATTTAAAAAGGGGAGGGGCAGAAATGAAGGGTGAAAAGAAGGGAGAGTGTTTACAGAAACGACAGTAAAAAGGCCGGGGGAATATATATATATATATATATATATATATATTATTTTAAAAAATAATGTATAAGATACACGGTACTTTGTTTTCCCCATTGAATTGCACATTTGGTGATCCTTTGGATGACAACATGTAAAACTATTTCAAAATACCCAATTAACTTTCGCGAAACTCTAAATAAATAATTATTGATATCATCCTCAATAAACCATAGAGTCCTTATGTTAAAATATTTTAATAATGAATTAACCAATTAGGCGGCAGTTTCATTATGGCAACTTTATTTTTGCAATCTTGACGATATTTTTGTCAATCTGGTTTGAAACATCACCAAGTAACGATACTTCGCTAGATTTTTCGCCAAGTTCGTCACATGCAACACCAAGTGTTACCAACAAACAGAAAGGTGAGCATTTCTTATATACTAGAAG
Organism: Amaurobius ferox; assembly: GCA_951213105.1. Classification (NCBI taxonomy): domain Eukaryota; kingdom Metazoa; phylum Arthropoda; class Arachnida; order Araneae; family Amaurobiidae; genus Amaurobius; species Amaurobius ferox. The sequence continues at coordinate 137,169,776 of OX578146.1, read as the reverse complement.
ATATTCTCGTCATATAGACGGAAATCAGAATTTTCAAAATATTATTTCCTATTTTGCGTTATTTATTATCAATTTGGTGATATTTTTGTAACTTTGGCAATATTTAAAAAAGTCGCCAAGTTGGCAACTTCCCGCTACACTTCTCGCCAAACGTTACGGATAAACGGAGGAATAAATGGGTTATTCGTATAGTCTGTTTTCATGTTCTTTGCAAGATATTGAACTTTCATCAATTAGTCGTCATTTCATTGACTTAGCATCAGTTTCATCAATTTGACGAATTTTTTTCATTGATTTAAGTTTTTTCATTGATAAGTTATTCTTATAGCAGATAAATGACTATTGGTGTCCAAATACAAAAGTATTATCCGAAGTTGCACCCCTCATAAATGAAACAAGCTACATCCACCAGAATAGTGTCACCCAATTTATCGCATGATATTACATATTAAAAGTGAACATATTTTACAATAGTTCATAATTTTGTTATTATTTTATGCAATATTTTGATACATTTATTTGAAAAATGTGCAATATCTCAAAAACTGTTCATGTTAGCGTTTTAAAGTTTATGTCAATCTTTATCGAATAAAAAATTACATAAGATGTTATTATTTGTGTAACTTTATTAAAGGTTTTGATTTTTTGATGATTTTTTTCAAAATTCCACTCGAAAATTTAAGGAGGTTCTGAACATTCGATTGCGTTTAAAAACAATACGTTTCCAGTATACACGGATTTTAATTTTTGTACCAAATTTTGTTCGAATCGCTCCATTCTTTCGTGAGAGGTCGTCTCCACAGACTCACTGACACACACACACACAGACATCACCTCAACGTCTGATTCGCGATCAGGGATGCTTGAAACGTGCTCTCCCGTCGAAAACTCGAATTTGAATTTTCGACCCCGTTACAATACTTTCCTTATACATTACACTATGTATATAAGGAAAGTAATAATACTTAAATATTTAATTATGCCGATTTTGTGGATAATCAGTAGCAAGCAATCGCGCGCTTGATCAGTCTCCATTGCTAATGAATGCCTAAGATGGCGTACAGTGATTAATGCTGACCCAGAAATTAACACCGATCATTAAGAACAATCTTCGTTAAATGAAAGCTAATAATCGGCAGCGACCGCCAACGTTCCCTCAATTATTCATCATTAAACTCTTTCGGATATTAATTGGAATTGTTAGAGTGAGAAGTTTTCGCCACGATTCGCATATAAATGGAAACGTGTCACTGGTAGAGTCTCCGATAAAATTCAGAACGAAACGACATCGGCAAAGAGAGACTTAAATATATATATATGTTTATTTGAACTACTTTTGTGTTATATCTGTGACTATAACAATTATGAAACTAGAAATACTCGCTGTTGTCCGTTTTCTAAATAGACATTCCCTAGTTAAAAATAATTAGATAAACACTCGTTAGTTAAATGATACATTTGAATACAATATAAAATAGCTGCGATCCTAAAATTTCATGATTCAAATCGCACGGGAAAGCAAAAAATACGATAATTACAATGGACCGTACAACCACTCACAATTCAACACACGCTCGCTCAAGTACACTGCAAAACATTCTGCAACTTTTGCTCTTTTTTACTTTCCTAATATGTTTCCTAATAGTATATAATGTATAAGGCAAGTATTGTGACGGGGACGAAAATTCGAATTCGAGTTTTCGACGGGCGAGCACGTTTCAAGAATCTCTTAACACGAATCGAACATATTTGAGGAGATGTCTGTGTGTGTGTGTGCCTGTGTGTGGAGAAATGGATGAAAAATGAATGAAAACAACTGGAAAAAATAGCTGCTATTATGTATACAAAATATCGACCACGGACTGCCAATCATCACTCTAAAAATTGTCAAACCGTCTCAGGAGATCTTAAAACATATATTGGCATTAAAATTTCGAAATCAAAAATGTTCAGGAAAAAATACTTTATCTATGTTCAATAGTATTGTCACAACGGGAATTCCGAGGGCATCAGAAGTCGCAACGGATTCCCGTTCGACACGGCAGACCGAGAAAGTCTAACTTTCTCCAATTTTACATACCCAGGTTCTAAACACACCTCCCGTCAATTGGAAGAATTCCAATTGATGACCTGCGGAGAAACACAACAAACTCCAAAAATACTAAAGAATTACCTTTACCTTCAAGATTTCACCAGAAGCTGAAAACACATAAATCAATACAATTTCTACACAAATAAGAACGCAATTTAAATTCAAATCCAATATTTATTAATTATTCAAGAAGTGGAGTTGCATATCAAATACAATTTCTGAATTAATAACTGAAAACCACTGGACCTCTTCTACCAAGAATCATCGGCTCATTTAAATATCAATTCTTAAATCCAATTTTTCCAGAATTACATATCACATATTCAATTATTCATCAAAAACATGGTATGGTCAAAGAGAATACACACTCGAGGAACGCTTAAGGCTTAATTTACTTTAATTCAATTTAAATTACGATTGCTTACTATTCTTAAATACGAAGGAAGGAACTGAAGATAACAACATATTTCAATGCAGGCAGCAGAAATCAAGGCGAAGGGTTCATCAGAGGTCGATGCACAAGTCCAGACGGCAGCCCATCGGCACGTCTAAATAATCAAGGCTTACCTCACAACATTTGAAAAGGACTCATGGTAGGAAAAGCGTAGGCATCCACTGGCAGATTCCCTCGGGGCAAACATTGCCCCGCTCCAGCAGAAACGGCAGAACCGCAGTTTCCGGCAAGGTGCCGGATCAGGTACTCCAAGGAACGACCAGTTTCATTATTTGCTTTTACTTGTCCCGGTCACGGATTCGCATGAGGTTCTCAATCATCATCCACACAGCGGTCGACGGTCGGCGAGGGCAAGGCATCAGATCTCAGCAGAGGCGACGGTGGCAGAGGTGGCATCTCTCCCGACCCCCCTCTCAGCGACGGAACTCAACCTGGGGGATGAATTCCGCGCAGTTCGTAGGTTCGAAGATGTTTCCAGGGAGAGAGCCCCGAAACAAGAATCTCGCAGCTTTTAAACACTCCGGGTGGATCCAGGACCCGGCCAATAGAAAATAACATGGGCTCACATCTTCTCTTTTCCACCAATCCAAAATTACGTCCATTTCAAATTCATCCACCGATCCGCCCAACTAACGGTAAAGTTCTAAGGCACGCGTAGCTGCCACGTGAAGTCAAGAAGAACGAAGACACTTGTCTCCGCCAGCAAACAGGTGCGACCCAGACTAACGGACGCCTTTCCCCGAGTGTGAGAGAATTATATAACGAAATAAAAATGGCTACAATTTAATACAGATTTTGATACGTTTAAATATGCCAAAATATATACAATGACAAGAGGGTTCCAGGACACAGATTAATTAAATAAAAGTTTAAAAAGTACTGAAGTTATGCAATTTACAAAGGAGTGACGAATTCCGTCACGGCAGTATGATAAAGCAAAACTGAGTGAGAATATATGATCATCGTGTTTTCTAACTGGGTCAGAAAAATTCAGTTAGTTTATATAGGAACAGTAGGAGTTTATATAGTTACATATAGTTATATAATTATAGTTGTACAATTATATATATTTATATAATCATAGTTATGCAATTATATATAGTTATACAATTATATAGAATTTTCATAATTATAGTTAGCTAGAGTTTATATAAGGAAGGCCCACATCAGAAGTTTTTTTATTCTTAACATATTTCCTATGCTGAGTTCGAGAAATCGTATCCTCCAGTTTTCAGAAATAGGACAATAATTTTCATCAAGTACCTTTATCTATAATTTCTGTAAATTTCTAAAGTGACTTATATTGTACATATGCTATTCTATTCAAATTAAGGAATTGCATTTTAATAAATATTGACACGACTTTTCTGAGTTGTTCAGCTTTTGTTCCCTGCTGGGCCCATGACTGTCATTCAAAAGGTCCACATGACCTCAGAAATGTATAACATATCATTCATACTGAATATTTCACTCTTCCAAAAAGAAAAATTCTGAATAGAAAATTACGTAGCACTGAATTCAAACAAATAGTTCCCTGGAATTACTAAAGCATTTATATTACTTTCCTTATATGTATAGTATAATGTATAATGGAAGTATTTTAACGAGGTCGAAAATTCGAATTCGAGTTTTCGACGAGAGAATACCTTTCAAGCATCCCTGATCAAGAATCGAACATTTTTGAGGTGATGTCTGTGTGTGTGAAAGTATGTGTGTTTGAAAGTATGTGTGTGTGTGTATCAGTGAGTCTGTGGAGAAAATATCTCACGAACAAATGGAGAGATTCGAATGACATTGGGTACAAAAATTACAATCCGTAAAAATCCCGTTACAATCCGTCCGGATGCCTATTGTTTTTAAACACAATCGAAAGTTCAAACCCCCCTAAATTTTTAAGTGAAATTTTGAAAAAATCATCAAAAAATCAAAACCTTTAATAAAGTTAGTCCAATACTCATTTCTTGTGTAACTTTTCCTTATAAAACGATTCACATAAACTTTAGTTCGAACCGTTCTCGAGATATTGCAAATTTTTCAAATAAATTTATCAAAAAATCACAAAATATAAAGAAAATATTAACTGTTGAGAAACATGTTCACTTTTCATATGCAATATCATGCGATAAATTGGGTGACATCATTCTCGTGGATCTAGATCGTTCCATCTATGAGAAAAGATATATTGAGTAATACTTCTGTATCTAAACGCCAATAGCCATTTATTTGCTATAAGAATAACTTATTTCTCCTTCCATAACACTTGGCAAGATTTTGGCGACATTTTTTGGGGAATGTCGCCAAATTGGCGACTTTTTAAATGTTGCTAAATTAACGAAACTCTCGCAAAATGAATACAAATGACGCTAAATCAATGAAAATGACTACTAATGGACGGAAATTCAATATCTTGGGAAAGAATTTAAGTATATGCTAAAAGAATAAGCTATTTTTACTTTCCTTATATACATAATGTATAAGGAAAGTATTGTGACGGGTCGAAAATTCGAATTCGAGTTATTGACGAAAGAGCACGTTTCAAGCATCCCTGATCACGAATCAAATATTTTTGAAGTGATGTCTGTGTGTGTGTGTGTCAGTGAGTTTGTGGAGACGATATCTCACTAACCAATGGAGCGATTCGAATGAAATTTGGTACAAGAATCACAATCCGCGAATACTGGAAGCCTATTGTTTTTAAACGTAATCGAATGTTTAGAACTCCCCTAAATTTCCGAGTGAAATTTTGAAAAAAATCTTCAAAATATCAAAACCTTTCATAAAGCTACGCAAATAGGCATATCTTATATAATTTGTCCTTAGAAAACGATTGACATAAACTTTAGGATGCTAGCTTGAACCGTTCTCGAGTAATTGCACATTTGTCAAATAAATTTATAAAAAATTCCATAAAATAAAAGAAAATATTAACCGTTGAGAAACATGTTGACTTTTCATATGAAATATCATGGGATATATTGGGTGATATCATTCTCGAGGATCTAGCTTGTTCCATTCACGAGAAAAAATACTTTGAGTAATACTTTTGTATTTGAACGCCAATAGTAAGTTATCTGCTATAAGAATAACTTATTTCTCCGTCCATAACGCTTGGCAAGATTTTGTCGCCGAGTTTGGCGGAATGTCGTCAATTTGGCGATTTTTTTAGATGTTGCCAAATTAACGAAAATCTCGCCAAATGGATAAAAATGACGCTAAACCAATGAAAATGAAGACTAATTGTCTAAAATTCAATATCTTGGAAAGAATATAAGTATCTAATCTATAAGAAAAACTTATTTTCTTTACTGTAAAAGTAGTAAGGTCATTTCATTATATAAGGATAGTCATATGTTGCCCACATCAGATTATTTTATTAATAAAACATCTTGATTAAGAATTTTATATTTGGTATCTATGACAGCAAAACATAATTTATCACATCTGTAATTTTTCAGTGTTATATCAATCTGACCAGACTGGCTTTCCATTAAGTATTTTTTTTTACTTTCCTTATATACATAATGTATAAGGAAAGTATTGTAACTGAGTCGAAAATTCGAATTTGAGTTTTCGACGTGAGAACGCGTTTCAAGCATCCCTGATCACGAATCAAACATTTTTAAGTGATGTCTGTCTGTGTGTGTGTATCAGTGAGTCTGTGGAGACGATATCTCACGAACGAATGGAGTGATTCGAATGAAATTTAGTACAAAAATCACAATTCGTGAATACTAGAAACCTATTGTTTTTATACGCAATCGAATGTTCAAAACCCCCCTAAATATTCGAGTGAAATTTTGAAAAAATCGTCAAAAAATCAAAACAGCTAATAAATTTATGCAAATAGACGTTTCTTATGCAATTTTTCATTAGAAAACGATTGACATAAATTTCAGAACGCTAACATTAATCGTAGATATTGCCCATTTTAAAAAAAAATTGTCAAAAAGTCAAATAAAATAAAAAAAATATATTTCCTATTGAGAAACATGTTCACTTTTTACATGTAATACCATGCGATAAATTTGGTTACATCATTCTCCTGGATCTAGCTCGTTCCAATCATGAAGATGCTTCAAGTAAGAATTTTGTATTTAAACGCCAATAGTCATTTATCTGCTGCAAGAATAACTTATTTCTTCGTCCATAACGTTTGGCGAGATTTTGGTGACGAATTTGTCGGAATGTCGCCAACTTGGCGACATTTTTAATTGTTGCCAAATTAGCAAAAATCTCACCCAATGAATAAAAATTACGCTAAATCATTGAAAATGACGACTAATTGAAGAAAATCTGATATGGGCAACACATGACTTTCCTTATATAATACAATGAATTTACTACTTTTACAGTAAACAAAAATAGGGTTTTTTTTACTTATATTCTTTCCAAGATATTGAATTTTCGACAATTAGTCGTCATTTTCATTGATTTAGCGTCATTTTAATCCATTAGGCGAGATTTTCGTTAATTTGAAAAAATTTCAAAAAGTCGCCAAGTTGGCGACATTCCGCCAAATTCGTTGCCAAAATATCGCCAAGATTTACTGACGGAGAAATAAGTTATTCTTATAGCAGATAAATGAGTATTGGCGTTCAAATACAAAAGTATTACTCAAAGTATCTTTTCTCATGAATGGAACGAGCTAGATCCACGAGAATGATGTCACCCAATTTATCGCATGGTATTACATATGAAAAGTGAACATGTTTTTCAATCGGAAATATATATTTTTTATTTTATATGACTTTTTGATAATTTTTTTGGAAAATAAGCAATATCTCGAGAACGGACGATAACTGACGAACGAATGGACTGATTCGAAAAAAAATTGGTACAAAAATTATAATCCGTAAACACTGGAAGCCTATTGTTTTTATACGCAATCGAATGTTCAGAACCCCCCTAATTTTTCAAATGAAATTTAGAAAAATTCATCAAAAAATCAAAACCGCTAATAAAGTTACGCAAATAGACATTTCTTAAGTAATTTTTCATTAGAAAACGATTGACATAAATTTTAGAACGCTAACATGAACCGTTCTCGAGATATTGTACATTTTTCAAAACAATTATCAAAAAGTCATTTAAAATAAAAAATAAAAATATTTCCTATTGAGAAACATATTCACTTTTTATATGTAATACCATGCGAAGCATTGGGTGACATCATTCTCGTGGATCTGGCTTGTTCCATTCATGAAAAAAAGATACTTTAAGTAATACTTTTGTACTTGAACGCCAATAATCATTTATCTGCTGTAAGAATAACTTATTTCTTCGTCTATAACGCTTGACGAGATTTTGGCGACGAATTTGGCGGAATGTCGCCAACTTGGCGACTTTCTGAAATGCTGCCAAATTAACGAAAATCTCGCCAAATGGATAAAATTGACGCTAAATCAATGAAAATGACGACTCATTGTCGTAAATTCAATATCTTGGAAAGAATATTAGTATCTACTATAAGAAAAACCTATTTTTTGTACTGTAAAAGTAGTAAATTCATTACATTATATAAGGAAAGTCATGTGCTGCCCACATCAGATTTTTTTAAATTGTAAAAGTTGTAAATTCATTGCATTATATAAGGAAAGTCATGTGTTGCCCACATCAGATTTTTTTTTATGTAAAAGTATTAAATTCATTTTCATTATATAAGGAAAGTCATACGCTGCCCACATCAGATTTTTTTTATTTGGAACATAGCATAAAGAAAATGTTGTTTTCATAATTTTTTTCGATTTCCCAGTATTGATGCCAATATATATTTTATACTATTATATATCTGATTACGTTTAGACTATTTTTAGAGTGATATCCGTGGGTCAGCCTGCAGTCGATATCTTGTGTGTACGGTAGCTGCCTTAAATATTAATGGATTTCTACAAAACAGCTTTGACATCGAAAAATATATTTTTGTTTCAGAAAATTCTAGAACTTATTATAATTTATATGAAATACAAACGAAAACTTCGGAATTTATTTAAAATTGTATATTTCTTATCATGGCGTCATAGGACACATTTGATACAATTTTGGCTATTTATGGCTCAATGATCACGAAAGTTCGCAGTTTCAGTCAGTGTAGTGACAAATAACTACGGTACACTTTTTGTGTTCGTGACATTATTAGCCCACTCAGGTGGGACAGTGACCCCCCCCCCCCGCCCGATGGGGTTACATTGTCAAACAGGGTATCAATTTAAAGATATTTTCAAATCTTTTAAAATGAAGAATAGTGTGCTATAATTGTGGTCACCTGAACCGACGATACAGATTTTCCGAAATTTTTCTTGCAGATATGGCAAAAAAATGACAAGCTACTTAAAAATAGATCTGATATGAGAACGTCGCGTTGAGCCACAGTCGAGTTCATTATTAAACAAAGTTCCAACACAAATGCAATACTTCATTTGACAATCGCCAACTGAGGTCTGGATCATGCATGCGTCATACATCTCACCGTATTAATATTGTGAGGATTCAATTATTTAGTATCATCTATATATACTAATTGCTAAGTGTCAGTCCGTCTGTCTGTCCGTCCATTCGTCTGTCACGCTTTTTTTAGGCACTTCCCGAATACATAGAGACTTGCAATTTGGTACACGGCTCTGTCGTTCGATAAAACCCCAGGAAAACTCGAATTTTTCGAAAACGTTCTCCAGAGGGGTGTGCTCCACATCGAAACGTTCAAAAAGTGAAATGATAGGAAAACATGCTTTGCGATAAGATAAATACTTCAAATTTGGTGTATGAGCAAATCGTTCGAAAAGAAGAAAGTGCTCAATTTCAAGATTTCCAATATTTTCTACTAAAGAGGGTGCCGCACAGAAAAATGTTCAATTTACCGAATAAATGAAAAAAGTCTCCTTTAAAATTTGATAGAGGCTTGAAATTTGGTATATGGGCTAATTATTTGACGTAAACACCCAAGACGAATATAGTTTCTCAAAAATGTTCGTTTAAGGGACTGCTCCAGAGAAAAACGTTCAAAAAGTGAATTGATAAAAAACAATACTTTGAGATAAGCTAGAGATATCACATTTGGTATAATGGTAGATTGTTTAGAAAGAAGAAAGTGTACAATTTCAGTTTACCAATATTTTCTACTTTAGGGGGTGGCGCACACCAAAATGTCCGACTTTCGGAATAAAGGAAAAACGCCCCATTTAAAACGTGATAGAGGTTTGATATTTGGTATATGGTCGAATCATCTGATAAGAATCACAAGAAGACTAGAGTTTTTCAAAAATGCATATTTAAGGGGGTGGATACTCCACACAAAAAACGTTCGAAAGGTGAGATGCTAGAAAAGCATGTTTCGTGATGAGATACAGACTTCAAATTTGGTGTACTGGTAAAAAGTTGGAAAGGAAGAAAGTGTGCACCTTCAGTTTTTCAACATTTGCTATTGTAGGGGATACCGCTTACTAAAATGTTCGATTTGCCATACAAATGAAAAACGCCTCTTTTGCAATGTGATAGAGGCTTGAAATTTAGTATATGGGCTAACTATTTGACAGAAAAACCAAAGATTAATACGGTTTGACAAAAATATTCAAAAAATTCGTTCGAAAGGTGAAGCGATAGAAAAAATCATGCTTCGCAGTAGGATAGACACTTCAAATTTGGTGTACTGGTAGATAGTTTGAAAGAAAGAAAGTGTGAAATTTCAGATTTCCAATATTTGCTACTTTAAGGAGTGCCTCACACTGATATGTTCGATTTTCCGAATAAATGAGGCACGCTTCCTTTTAAGTGTGATAGACGCTTGATATTTGATATATGAGCTAATCATCTGATAAAAAGCCCAAGACAAGCAGAGTTTTAAAAAAATGTTCATTTATGGGTGTGCTTCACAGAAAAACATGCGAAAGGAGATAATAAAATATCATGCTTCGGGATGAGATATCTTTAATGTGGTGTATGGGTAGATAGTTCGAAAGGAAGAAATGGGCAAATTAAGTCTCCCAATATTTTCTTCTTTAGGGGGATTCTACACAGCAAAATATTCGATTTGCCGAATAAATGTGAAACGCGAATTATTCAAAAATTTACATTATTGAGGGGATGCTTATTGCGAGACCGTTGATTTTCAACAGGTATTCGGCTGGTTTATTCTAATTCTACTACTTTCTAATTTTAATTTATGTACCAAACTTCTCAACTGTCATTCCGAAGAATCGCATGCTCATGATTGGCCAGATCTATAAAATGGATGACTTTAGAATTACGGAGCTGCCATTCTGTCGAGTTCGCGTGTTGGAGTGTTCTGATCGTCCATGGAACATAGCAGGGAGAGTATATCCTGCAATCTAGTGAGTATATATATTATGCCGTAGTTTGATTATCATAGGTTTAGATTAAAAGTAAGTTTAGTGTGAGACCAGAAAAAGATCTCACATTTGATGACACAATTTTATGTACATATTTTATTGTGGTCAAAACGGCGAACAATACGTGTAGTCTGGCTGGCACAGAGTTTTATCACTCCGTGAACCTAAAGGTCAGAAGACCATAAATTTAGGGGGCCATGACAGAGGGGCTGAGCTGGGCCTTACGAGATGTGGAATGATTCCATTGGTTAAAGAAGTAACCAATAAAAGAAGAAGATTGTTACGTCAAACTCAATGCGGCAAATGGAAGAAAAGGGTGAGTTCCCCTCCCCAACGAGGCAACCACAGCCTGTGACCCGAGAACGAGAGCTGAAATTATGAAGATTTGACTTAAGAAGGACGTGAGCAAATTTGTGCAACTTGGGCACATATAGCTTGTACAACATGACTTAAAGACTTGTGCAAATGTTCCAAAAATACTGGCTAGATCTATATAAAGTAGAGGAGATGTCAATCAGATGTATGAGAAAGAGCCAAACACCGCGAGTTATGGCGGTGCAAATAACTGATGCAAGCACTTGATATATGATCATAGCCCAAGACAGATTTGAAGGTATGTTCCCATTAACAATCACAGGTCATAGACACATGATAGTAATTTTTATAGTACTTGTCACATATGTCCCCTCCGCCGTAATAATTAATGAGAGGAATTGTTGTTAAGCATATAATTAATAATATGAACAATTGGTGTAATTAAATAATTTAGATTTGATGTTGTTAACAAATGTTTTTTTGTTAAAGTTTAAATGGTGCAGTCAATGAGTATTATAATAATTAATTATTCCTTTACAGGACTCACACGGAAGGTAAATAATTGGAGGGTTTTATATAGTGGCACATCCAGCAATGTACGATTAAATGCTAAGTTCACTAATATGAGAATTTACGGCAATGATGATGATTAATAATAATTAATGAATAAAGTTAAAGTTAAGCTTTAGCATTTCTATTTATTCGCGTCCCACATTTAGTAATAAGTTAGGTGTGAATTTCACTGTAGATGAGTATGTCTCGGGTAGAGTTTGTAATGCTAGCGTTGTAAATAATGTGCATAAAGATTTGTAATATATATTTATACTATATACAAGTTGTCTCAAAAAGATTGAAATGCCCTTTAATTCTTTAACTGTTGGAAATAAGTTTGCAATGTAAATTGCAAAAATGTTGAAAGTAAGATAGTTAATAAGACTAGGTTAATGAAATAGTCTTCCTATTAATTTTAAAATAGTTACACTTTTTAAATTTTTATACGATCCCCTTATACAAATTGGGTCAATCAGAATTTTTTTAGTTTTAATGCAACATGATTATTATAAAAAACCCCATATCTGTATCTTTAAAATCAGCTAAATTATGATAAAGGGAAAAATCTGACTTATGTCACTTTTCCGTACCATGTGAAAAGCTGTTTCAGCAGCGAAAATAGGGATCATAAACAAATTGCCGATAAAAAGTACATAAATGTTCTTAATTATTTAAAAAGTACTTAGTTATTGAAATGTACTTAAAAATCCGTAATTGCGTCGTGAGCACACTCGGAATTCGCAAAAATGTCTCCTATGTATTATTATCCAGTTTTATCCTTTTTGTAATATGTCACAAATTTACATTTCTAATTTGATATAGGGTCCTCATTTACAATGTTCAATTTTCAATTAAATATAACTCGCTCAATTTTAAAGATACAGATATGCGAGTTTTTTTAATGATCTTGTTGCATTAAAAATAAAAATTATTTGATTGACCAAATTTTTCTAAGGGCGTCGTCTAAAAATTTCAAAAGTGTAACTTTTTGAAAATGAATGGGAGGACTATTTCATTAACGTAGTCTTATTTCCTACCTTACTTTCAACATTTTTGCAATTTACATTGCCGACTTACATATCTCCAACAGGTAAAGAATTAAAGCGCGTTTTAATCTTTTTCGGAAATTACAAAATAGACGATTATCTTCTTAGGACACTGACGTATTCACAAGTCATTTTGGCTCGTATCACGTCAACGAACAACTGAACGATGCCCAATTTTTATATACTATCTGTAGAGAGTTTTGGAAAAAAATACGTAACTCAAGGAATTCTCCACCAATTAAAAAAAAATCCAGACGTTTTTAAAAGTTGGCCAAGTTCAACAAAGTTCACAAAATGCGTCGAAAAGTTTACAAGCGATCTGGATTATTACAGGCGATCCCAATAATTACAAATAATGTCTCTAAATGTCGTTTATCCTCGGCGAAAGGCTATAGATCGTGAAGTTATTTTCGGTATTCATAATATTATGCTATAAGTTTTAATTTTCTGAAGAGTATTAATGTAAGTAAATATATATTACATTAAAGCAGAAATATTGATGGTTAATTTCAATAAATTAATTTCTTATTACCCTAAAACTATTCAATAATAACGCCGACCGTGACATTAACACTAAAATTTAAAAGTTAGCTTATAATCGTCTAGGGTCTTCGGTATTCCTCAAATTATTCATCATTAAATTATTCTGGATATTAATTGAAATTGCTTGATCGCTCATTTTTCGCTCCGAGCCTCATATAAATTAAATCGTGTCATTGGTCTCAGATAAGATTCGTAATTATCTGATACTAGTGAAATGAAGCTTAGAAAGAATCCATATGTTTAATATTGCAGAACGACTGTTTGTGTTATTTTTATCGTAAAAATATAAACTGTTTGTGAGATATTTCATTCTAGATTTAATATGGGCATAGAATTTGATATGGGCAGTAAGTTACTTTCCCTTCAGACTCAAATTCGTTTTCTCTTCATCTCCTTAATAATGCATTAAATTGAGTTTAATTTCACACGCATAAAATACACGCATAATTATTTGAAATGGCACTGAATAAGATTTTTAATAAGAGTTTTATTTATATAAATACTAATTTTATTTTTAATCTATAGCTTATTTGTAGACTACAATTTTAACCTTCTTATTAGGAGCAGAAATTAAAAGATATTATATTAAAAAAACGTATTTTATACCAAGAGAATTTGTGTTTTAATGTGTTTTATTATTTGTAAATAATAAAATATACTTTAAAAATAAAGACCACCAAAAATTTGGTCGCAATTAATAATATTTTATTATAATCTCATTTTTATGATTTACAAATATCACACTACCATGTCGCTTTCGGGTATTGCTATGCCCTTCATCAGTGGCGACTTCGCCACTGATGAAGGGCATAGCAGTGCTCGAAAGCGACATGGCAGTGTGATTTTTGTATGTCGTAAAAAGGAGATTATAATAAAATATTTTTAATTGCGACTAAATATTTTGGTGGTCTTTATTTTTAAAGTATTGACTATATTGATGCATTACCATACTATGTTATTAATAAAATATAGTTTATAATTTTTTTTATTTTTGAATATTTTGCGCATATAGCTAGGTGTGTACCTCTCATTAAAAAAAGCGTCTTTATATGTGGAGAGTTCGAATTGTTACATCATACACTCTTTGCCGATACATTGTGTATTATTAAACAGCCTTAGACAAATCTATTCGGAGAACAGCTGGCCAAAAACAAAATTCCGGACATGCATTTGTCAGAAACTCCCATCGGACACAAATAAAAGCCAATAATTAATCTTGTCAGAGAATTCCAATCGATGGACAGATTCCTGGATGTCGAAGGTTATTTCTATCCTTGCATATTCTCGCTTTAAGAATGCCGGAAGAAAATGAATATTTACTTTATTTGCCAGTTATTGATTATACCTCATCTCTTTGACTGTTTAGATAGGTTATTTGTTATGTTATACCTTCTATTACTTGATTTGGGAGTACTGTGACATTTACTTATTTGCATGCAAGTATCTAAGCCAGTATCTAAGAAGTAATCACTTGCAAAGAAATTTAAGCTTGCATATTTTAACACTTTCCAATACAGTTGAAAAGTGTTTATGACTTTGTTCATCCTGTCTGGCTGTCCGTTCACACGCTAACTGCCATGAAAATGACATTATCAAACTGAAATTTTAGTATGTTGTTGAGACTGTCTGTGGCACATTTGGGAATTTAAATTAATATATCACCAAATTAGTTTTCGATTGAATTCGGGTTGAGAAAGTGAAATGCATTGAACCCTATGGAATCTCATTTTTCAAACATTTTTGAAGCAAAGCTGAAATTCGCAAATTGCTTCGAAAATGTTAGGAAAGATTTAAATTATCCATTTAAATACATAAAAAAATGTCAGCAAAATAGGTTCCGCAATATTTTAATAAACATTCAAATAATAATTACACCCATATATTATATGAAGAGATCACGTGACCAAAATAAAATATGGCAACCATCATTTTTTAAAAATTGTGATTTTTCTTCTTCGACGCAAACCGTTCGACCTACCAAAAAGGTATAAGGTATATGTTTGAACGGCAGTTTCGCAGTGGCGGGAATCGAACCCGGGCTGTCCGAGAGCAATTTCCGCGCTCTAAACAGTAGGCTGTCACGCCCCAATCGTGATTTTTAAATTTATGTTTAGTGTTGCATCCGCCCCAAAACCGCTTTTTTTTGCGGATTTTTCGTGTATCTATATTCTGCGCCAACGCATTACAATAGTTTTTAGTTTAAATGATCATTAAACTTTGATTATTTCTACAACTAAGCCTAATTTTAGTGGATGCAGAATGCAAAATAGTGATTGTAAGATGAGTTCTATGAGAATTGCTAAATTTTTTTTTCACGGAAAATTATTTAGCTCTGGAATTTAGAATAAATGAAATATCCATTGCTTCTACATAAAGAGCCAGGCGATTTATATTTCGGTGACATCATTTGAATAAAGTTCATTTTTTTCCATGAAGGCTTAAGTTTTCAAATATGATAAATTACTGTAGTACTGTGATAATTTAAAATATATCAACTCTGAATGTATCGCAGTTTATAGATGTTTAAATAAAATTGCATTGCAGTTGGAAAGTGTTTCATAATCAATGCTTTATGCATGATTGATATTCTTGTTTATTGGCTTGTTTTTGTTTAACACTGTATAATTCTTAGCGTAAAAAATAATCATCATAATCAAAAACTAACTGCATTGGGTTATACCCCGTGTTTGATATTAAACGTGTTGAGACCCAGACCGTCCGACCTACCAGAAAGGTGTAAGGTAACTGTTTGGACGGCCGGGAAGTGCCACCCAATTTGGACCGGAACCCAGTGGGGGAGGCATCCACAGGGACCGTACCCTCCTTCCCCTACCACCAACCTCTCGGAAGGACTTACGGACCCACATGTTTAACGTGATCGTACTCCGCGTGAACACGGCGGCAGTTTTGGCAGCGGCTGGAATCGAACCCGGGCCTACCGAGTGCAACTCCAGCGCGCTAACCAATGGGCTACCGCGCCCGATATTAAACGTGTGAAAAATCTCAGTTTTTTAAGGGGACTTTTGGAGCATATGGAAAGACTGTGCAACGTCTTACTTCCTCCTTTTGTTCGCCTCTAGGGAATAAATTAAAACATTGGTTGTATTAATTTGTCTCCTGTTCGGTACTATATGTGTGTAAATATTAAGCCATCTAGATAACTTGGAGGACTGTGCAATCTTTTAAAAATACCCTTTTCCTCATCTCTAAGAAGTAAATCGAAAATATGACTCAACTAGATTCTGTCTTGCTAAAGGGCACAAATCATGAAAAACACAAGCACATTAAATTATTATTTGGATTTTTATAGACTGATATTTGATTTATGGGAAACCATTCAAACTGTTGCAGGAAATTACCTGTAATAAAAGTACGTCATTATTAACAACATCATCAGTTGATTAAAAGTATCACCGTATTTTGGAGGCAAAAAATGTTCTTCAAGATAAAAAAATATACTGCAACCTCACCACATAGGCAGGTAGGTTTCTGCGATTAGATGATATCATCACTGGACCTAATACGAAAATCGTTGTCAAAGAAAATAAAAAAGATGAACGAGAACTTAAAAAGAGGAAAAAAAAATTAAATATTTTCAGACCCACTAGAAATCTCCTTGAAGACTACATATTTGCACATTTATGGTATCGACTATCGAACAGAGCCTAACGCAGTCAGAGTTAATGGGTTTTCCTAAAATACTTTTCATACCCCTGGTGACCTCGAAGGCTGAAACTCTGCACACTAACATTATTGGTCATAAGACAAAACCTAACCTAGCCGGAAATTTGATACCACCCTTAGGGTGTTAATTATAGCTTTGTAAAAGTATTTTCAGGTCCCAAAGTAACCTCTAGAAGCTTAGAAGACTAAATATTTGCATAATTATTTACACTAAACCGAACCGCACACAGGCGAATCTACGAGTTCCGACTCGGAGTGGACAAAAGGGGGAACAGGTTATGTCTATTAGAACTTTCTTGAAGCCTGCTCACGGTGACCTAGAAGCCTGGAATTCGATCACTGGCCAGAATTCGATCACTGGCCGAACTGGGCACATTTGTGACGCTTTGTACCATACGTTGTTAAACAGAAATAAAATTTAAAATATTAAGCTAAACCTTTTTCTTAATAAAAATGTTGGTTTCTCTAACTTTGATGGGCTTACATATTAGTAACTTCATAAAAAATTAAGCTTAAAAATGTCTAAGAGTTAAATATACAATTTCTGTGGTCGTATACATGTTTACTTTTATTTTCTATTACCATAACGTTTTTATGGCCCTAGTTAGTATTGTTCTGTTTTCAAAATATTTACAAAAGTCCGTTATGGTCTTCTTGAGTTGTTCACATTTTAGCTCAGTTCACGTGTGTTTACATTTAGTGATGAAGAGTTAATTCTATGAAACCACTAAATTTCCTTATGAAGAACACTAAATATTTAAAAATGATTCAAAATCATCTTGGTAAATTATTCATTAACAAATACAAATAATGAATATCAGTTTTTAAATTCTTATTTCCTCTTTTTATCAATCCCTATATAGTGTTTCACAATTGTCCTTGAAAGCAAGTCACTTTTGTTTAACCAATGCATTACTATGCCCTTTGTTCAGACTGCAATTCAGCATTAACAAGATGCATCTAACTGGGTATCTTTTGTTTGACTAGGGTCGATACTTTGGTTTTCATTAAACACGTCTAGGCAAATCAATTCCCAAAACAGCTGGCCGAAAAGGAAATTCTTCCAATTGCGGCACATGCATTTGTTATGCTTTCCTAGAAACTCCCATTGGACATAAATAAAAGCCAATAATTAATCTTGTCTGGAGATCCTATTCGATATAGAGATGCCCGGATGTCGAAGGTTATTTCTACGTGTGCATATTCTCACTTCAAAGATACCAGGAGAAATTATGTATCGTTCTTATGGGTCGACCCATTTATTGATTGTTTTGTATTTTTGTTGTTTTGATGAGTGATTCATTTCTGCACATGTTCTAAATATCGTCAGTTTAACAATAGTAGAGTATTTATTTATTTAATTACAATATTTGACTGAACTTCACTTTGTTTTCTCCATCTGCTGAGATTCATCATGTAATTTTATGGGAGGGGAATATTTTTAGAGGTTAGGAAATGGGGTTAAATATTTATTTAGTAGAGCAAATGCCCAACTGTATTAAATATTTAACCACATTGCAGGGCAGAATTGAATGCTTTCAAAAGAATACGACTTTGTCGTATCGACATTTCATTGCGCGGCTAAAAGAGAACGGATTTCGAGCCCTTTTTACAATTAATTTCATGTTCCCGTAGAGATACATGGGATTTTCAAGTTCTGTTTCGACGAACGCTTTCATTTCTTATTTTGGTTTATTACTTCGGCGCTGACCTTGTCTGGTTCTCACGTACGAATGCGAAGTTGAAGCGAAACGTCATTTATGCGGATATTTGATGACTAATCAGATTAGAGCACTTGAACTGGTATTAGTGGTTGTAATCATAGGTGTGGAAGCTTTTTCTCAAATTCTTGGAGGAGGAGAAGTGCTGGTGGCTCTGTCACAAAAATGGACATTCAAAGGGTTAGCCGTAAAGCCAGAAAAGCATGGATCTATTTCGATTTCACGTATATCGTATAGACCTGAATAACATCCAGATGTGATATTTCTTCGTATCCTCATCAAATTATCCTATAATATCTTCGAACTACTTCTGAGCTATTTTATAGGTGA
Source organism: Amaurobius ferox (assembly GCA_951213105.1). Classification (NCBI taxonomy): domain Eukaryota; kingdom Metazoa; phylum Arthropoda; class Arachnida; order Araneae; family Amaurobiidae; genus Amaurobius; species Amaurobius ferox. Next base: position 137,150,697 of record OX578146.1, on the reverse strand, counting down.
GACGCATCTCCTGTCATCGTTTGGTATAGCTATTTCTTCTCTGAGGAAAATTCCGTTTCATTTATCCTAAAAGGCTCTTTCCAATTGACCGCACTCATGATGATGTTTCATTGATGCATGGAATGAAAGATTTTACACCACCGCGATGATGAGTAATCTTGCTGATAGCTGATACTTGTAAATCAATTTATATAATAATTACGTCGATTTAACAAGATGATCGTGAAGTAAAAGTAACTTTAACGAGCACTTTAAAGAGTTAGAATTATTTGATTTAAATTAATATTGAGGATATTATCATAATAATGTGTGAAATTGTAGATTTGAATTTATGAATATATCTAAGGTTTATATGTATTAATTTGAAGGTATTATAATTGCCTATGAAGATACTAATGCTTATTATCTGTGCCAATTGAATTGTCTTATTTATTGATATTGAGAAAAGGATGTTTAAAGCCTGTGCTCTAAAAGTAATTGTATAAGAACGAAAGAAATCATTTATGTCTGATTGTCTTATTATCGATCACATTATTTACGAAATAAAACTTCATTTAAAAGAAATGACAGTGTTATATTATCCACATTGTTTCGTGTGTGCTCAATCTTTATCCTATAGCTTCCAACGGCTGGCCACCCTGTGTCTCACAGGACAGGGAAAATTTACTTGGGTTAGTTATGTTGCACAATTCTGAGGTAAGTGACGGTAGGGTATGTCTTACTCTTCAGAAGTTTAATTGTATATTGATATGATGTAATCGAGTGTGACACCTTAATCGCAACGCTATAATGGTCTGGGGATCAAATAATGACCCTTCCAAGTTGAAGATCTGGCATTTTGTCTACACTAGTGATCTTAGAAAAGTATGAAAGCGACCTTTCAGCAATTATTGCTCGTATTCTTTTCTATTTTACAATGAGTCTTAAAATTGCTAGAATTTTCAATAAATTTGTCTCCAATGTATATTCTTCTCTAAAAATAAAATTCAATTTTCTTTCCTTAAGGATCCTATTAAATAGTTCAATAATAGGGGTATTTATCAAATTCCTTGTCAGTGCAGTCCTTGTTGTGCATAGGTCAAACTTAACGAGCCTTAAAATGAAGCTTAAAAGAACACCAAAACTGTGTAAAAATAAAGAAATAAAGAAATATTTTACTAATCAGTGTTGCCGGCCACACACTTAGCTGCAGTAAACCTTCGGGTCTGTCGTGTGGTCTGGGTTTTCAACATTTCAACATTTCAACTAATCAGTGTTGGATGACTGACTAGTCACTGGTTTGATTTCCCTTCTGCTTCAATTATTCAAAAGTGTTCTTCATTTTCCGATTTGGATTTTTTTTAATCTTTCCATATCAGTAAAAATTCCAGGCATCTAGTTAATGTTTCTGTGCTGCGCAAATAATATAAAGATACTCAAACTTGGAATTTTAGATTAATTATTTTCAACATACATCAACATGGCCGTAAATTGGTCGTATTCGAGGTACTCATTAAATTATACATTGCATTGTTTTGCCGCTGATAACCCTCCAATTATTTATCTTTCGCGCAAGTTTTGTAAAAGAATATTAATTAATATAATACTAAATTGATTGCACAATCTTAACTTTAACAATAAATCATTTAATAACATCATAAAATACCTACTAAATGCATTACACAATTATTCATATTATTTCGGCAGAGAGAGACAATGTGAGACCATTATTAAAGATACCTAAAATGTTTTTAAGACCTGGAATATTATTTGAGCTACATATACCTTCAAGGCTGTCTTGGACTTGGTCACCAGCACGTACTTATTATAGCTTAATTTACTGGAATTAACAGTAGTGTAATTCGCCGATTATATTGTACTGCTGGCTCGAACACTCGTACTTATGTCATTCTCTTAGTCTGTTTTCTGTAAGTATACTCGTTTTGTATCTCCGCTCTTATGCCATTCTAGTTGTCGATTATTTCTCATCGTTCTTAAGTCATTCTGTCTCTATATATTTTTAAGTATATTAACCGTAATGTCGTGCTATAAGTCTGTATATATCTTCCTGTATCTCCTTTTGTTGCGGCTCTTTTGCCTCAGGTCCGACACTCCTACTTTGCTTTGATTGGTAGTCTTCACAGCGATGCCACAAACATCTTCTCCATTGGTCAGCCTTTCTATCCAATGTCGTTACACATTTCCTTAAGAGTCCTTCGACCCATTCTTGTCTTGACACCCCTAAATTTATGATTTTATCTGACCTTAGGTTGGTCCACGTGTCGTAAACACTGGCGTCATTCAGAATGAAGATATTGTCAGACATTTCAGACACAATAAATAATGCACATAAAACTGTCTCACAATAACTGGTGTGAGATATATTTCTGGCCTCACAGTTTTGTCAACGATTCCGTATCTATTCAAGGTATAGCATGACCAATATATGCTTTTGTTTCTTTAAATTCTTATTTTCTGCCTTTTGTTTCTTCTTGTTTGCTTCTCTTGTTCATATTTCTCTGTTTGTTTTAGTTTCTTGTTTTATGTCTCTATTGACACATGAGGCTCTACTATAGTGGTATCTATCGTTAAGCTATTTCAGTATGGTGTGTATAGCCTTTCACTTATTTCGGTGCTCATGTCCAAACTGGTCCACAGAAAAAAGAAATCCAAATGAGTTCTGAAACATTCGTATGTTCATTTATCTTTCTTTGCACTGAATTTTACGTTGTGAACCAGTTCATTATGAAGTATATTTCACTCTACTATGTCCAATTATTTAGCCTTCGGAAAATTATATATATTTATTTTATTTTATTATATTCAATTTACGTGGCAGCTACAGATGAAATCCTGTAACAGTAGCCACACAAACATAAAACGAACAGAACATAAATTAAAAGAATATTAAGTAGTATACATGTTAAGCATTCAAACAGGCTTTTTTAAAACAGGCAGGAGTTAAATTAAAAATATCAATATCAGTACAATAGGTATTATAGAGATACACACATTTATAGATAAACTAGCTCTTAATGTAATTGTGTTTAACAGTAGTATTGTGAAATGAAGTTTTTTCTAGTATTATTAAAAGGTATATGGAATTCTAGGCAAGAAAGTAAAATGGGGCAATCAATAGTATTATTTAAAACTTTATAATAAAAAAGAGGCAGGGCCACTTTCTTCTTTTTTTTACGAGACATTAAATTATATTTTTGTCCGAGTTCACTCGTGAGCATATCATAAGGATAATAGCTAGACATTCTGTAATTCAAAGTACGTGAAAGTTTATTTTGAACGACTTCTATTCGTTGAAAAAGCAGATTGTAAACAGGGTCCTAGATCATTGCAAGATACTCCAAAATTGGTTTTACAAGGGTATTATAAATACAAATAATAGTATCAGGCCTAGCAAAAACATGAGGTCGTCGCAAGGTGAAGCCAAGTCTTCGGTGGGATCTTTTAATAGTATTATCGATATGCCTCTGAAAGTTATATGTATCATCGAAAGTGACACCCAAATCAATAATACGAGTACATCGAGATAGAGGTAAATTATTTAAAGTGTAATTGTAGTTATGAATATTATGGATCTCATAACATAGCACTTAGAAACATTTAAATGGAGTCTATTTAAAACAGACCACTTATACTTAAACAGACCATTTAGATCATTCTGAATCAATTCACAATCAGTTAATGAGTTGATTTTCACATAAAGTTACAGATCGTCTGCTAGCATAAAATATTTTGCAGTTTTAAAAATCTGGGGTATTTCATTAATAAAAATTAAAAAAGGAGTGGTCCCAAATTTGAACCCTGAGGAACACCTGAGGAATTGCTGTATAGTTTAGAGTTTACACCAAAGTACTTTACAGAATGCAGCTTATCTGTAATATACAAATACAACCAAGCCTATAAATCAACACTAAATTCGCTAGTAGAGGAAAATGTGGTAATATGAATCCCCAATTAGTTTTTTGTAAAGTGTGCCTACATCTTAAGCTAATTTCACTCGTTTGGGGGAATGGTTGGTTGCATATGCTAATCAGCTATGGCCACAACAGGAGAAATGATTTTTATAATACTTACAGTAATCTCCATAATGTTACCAAAAAAGTGAAATCACCTGTTTTTTTCAAAGTAAGGGGTATTGTGGATCCCTATGAAATAGTCACAATTTATTCGTCAAAAATGAACTTTATTGTTAAAAAAAAATATATTATTTACAAAAGTCGCTAATATAAATTTCTTTCTCGGCTCCAGCACATTGACTGTGTGCCCATACTTCACACATCACACACATGACCCATAGTTCTCCATGGCAGTGATCAGTAAAAGCTGAGTCACACTGGGGTTCAGAGGGGTATGGAGTAGAGTCACCTCTTCCACGACGTCTTCCCCGCTGAGCCTCCTTGTTTGTTAGCTGATTTTCAGCTGTTTTCCAGTTGATCCATATTACCAGCAACACCATGTTGAAAATATCACATCACTACTCCCAAAACTAACTAAAACGTCGAAGTCTAGTTTCGACATATTATCGTCTAACTAGTGTAGTTCAAGGTATATCGAAATCTGCGCATTGTGCAACATAAATACCCATAAAACTTGTATATCACTTACCTAGTTAAACGTTCTCGAATAGGATGTACCCAACGCTCACAACACAAATGCTCCTTCAATAATGCACGGCAATGGCGATATCTTATACCAAGAGGAGTGATTAGAGTTGATTTACCACTCCGCCAATAGAGTGAGCCTCGTGAATCGAGAGAATCCATAACGAACCGAGAGAATCCATAATACCCAGGGCGCTAGACAATGCTTTTTATGCCAAAAATTCAGCCATATCAGCGCTGTCTGTTATATGCCTCTCACCAGATGTGTCAAATGTGCAGATCCTCATCTTTCGAGAGACTACACAAAATCCTTTGAGTCCAAAAGTACCTGTGCAAACTGTGGAAGGGTCCACACTGTAAATTACCGGAACTGCCCTAAATTTCCCAAAACCTCTAAAGACACTAACCCTAGGACTTTCCAGAATAAACTCACTAATAAAAATAGGTTATATGCTAACGCAGCAAACGTAAATTTCATAGCTAATGATTTTCCAGCCCTTCCTACTAAAGAGCCTGCACAACTCAGCCATTCCCCTGTGTCAGGCAAACCTGCCCTTTTAGAGTTCCAAGCCTACCTCTTTAAAATAGAGGAACATTATGATAGAAAACTTATTTTAAATTCACTTAAAAACGCCCTACCTAAAATAAAAGAGTCTGATAATATTGTTGATAGAATTTACTGGCTGTATGAGAGTAATGTTACTCTTCACAGCCAGGAATAATTCCTGTCCCTCCCTGGTCCTTTTCGCTCTCTGCTCCCGTACTGCCTGCTTCTGCGTTTCTCATTGGTCGGCTCACTATCCTTTTGGTCCCGCCGTCGATGTCTGCCTGAGGATAGCATGATTCCAGTGTCGCCATTTTGTGGAAAAATTTTGCACGTCCTAATCCAGTAAGTATTCATCTGAATACTTCCTCCCCTTCTAAATGTTTTGTAAATTCTGCCTGTCTTCCGCTGGAGATTTGATGCTCCTCTCTGTTTTTTTAATTCTGAGACTAGGTGGGATTTGAAATTCCGACTTATCGGCATTCTTCCTGCGCGAGAAAATATCTTACGTTCTTTTTTGTTATTTTCTTTAAATTACTTTCCTTTTATTTTTATCTTCTTTTGACCTTTCTTATGACTAGGAGGTTAAAGCACAAAATTTTTTGTGTCAGGGACTCCTTTGCCCCTGTAATACTTGGAACTTGGTATCCATAATACCTGCAGGGTTCATATTATCACCTTTCCCTCTAATCAGTTCACGGGTTACTAACCCCAGATCGATGTGATCAAATGTTTTATTAAAGTCAGTATAAATAACATCCAGTTGCTTCTTAGTTTCAATAGCATCAATGACATCACAGGTAAAATAAGCTAAATTAGTTAATGTTGATAAGGAGATACCCATTGCTTAATTTGGGAAAAGTTCCTTTCATGCATAACACATGCAAAAACCTTGGGAAAAGGCGACAGAATGGTAATAGACCTGGAGTTAGAAATATCATGCTTGTTGTTCTTTTTATGTACAGGAATAACTTTACCGTATTTCCAACCATTGGGAAAAGTCGCAGTTTTAATCGAAAAATTAAACAAGATAAGCAAAAGGTAAATTAAAGAGTCAACACAACCTTTAATAATAAAAGAGGGAACATAATCACAGCTTATAGACTGAGTGGATTTTAACTTCTTTAGGGATTTAGCAACATCATTTTCAGAAATATACTTAACATTAATTAAGTCAATATTAATGAGTTCACAATAATTGGTCAGCAGTTCAAAATTAATAGATTGGCTACCCTGAATGTTGTTGTTGAAACCCAGACCGTCCGACCTACCAGAAAGGTGCAAGGTAACTGTTTGGACGGTCGGGAATTGGTCTTGCCACCCAATTTAGACCGGAACCCAGTGGGCGGCTACCCTGAATGTAAACAATTTCAAAGCAGTTCGATGCAGTTAGCAATATCATTATCATCATTAGTAAAATCAGCATTATTATAACTCATTGTTGAAATCTTATGACTACCAGATGAATAGCCTTTACAAAAGTTCCAGAAAGCTTTAGGATTTTTGTTGATTTCTAGTTCCATAATAGCAATATGATTAGTAAAATCAGTTTTGATAACATCCATCACCACTTTGTGTAGTCTGGGAAATTCCTGTAGATCACTTTTATCCCCAACTCTAATAGGTTTATTACGATATTTTTTTTTAATTTAATATTATGGATAGTGTTGGAAGAGTACCACGATTTATATTTGCTCTTAGTAGGAATATATTTAGGTATACATAAGTTAAATATCCAATAGACACAATCATAAAAACTCGATAAAGCATCGTTAACATTTGTATATATATATATATAAACATTTGTATATTTATTTATTGCAAGAATGAGCATTCTGTACTCCCAATGCAAAAGACAGTTCTTTAAAATGGATTACACCTTTTTTCTTCGTTTCTATAATTGGCAATAGAATTCACCGTAAGCATGCCTCATTACGGTCTCATGATTGTTCCTTCTTTTCAAATTAAAACGCATATGCCTCATCTGCAATCCAAGAGAAATATCATTAGGTATATACAAAACTCATTTAGATTGAAAGTAACATCACGAACGTTTATAACGAAGTAATAAATGCATTGATCCAGAGACGCCTTCTTCTGAAATATTGTAATTTTCACTAACTGCGTTTTGGCCCTCGGTATCAAAAACGGTACTGCCACTTTGATGATTCCAAGTTCTTACTACAAAGCATATAAGTTTCAACAAGATAGCATTAATGGTAAAGTCAGTATAATGTTGAATTACATATATTAATAGTTTACAAGATTTCATATAGAAGGTATCACAAATCTAGTAGCAAGCGCAGTCGGCGATAATTACAATATTTGAGACGAAGAAGTATCTAGATTAAGGCATTTATTATTACCCTTTAAGCGTTCGCTATGGTACTCACCCTCTAAGATGTGATTATTTTATCGACTGGAAAAACAGCGCCATTAGACTTGTTTCGTTCGTATATCGTGTAGACTGTATTGATGGATGATGCTAAATAGGATTTGGCACAGAAGTAGTGTGAGGATTCTATTATTCATTATTATTGTATGCTCATTTTACTTTTCATTATGCTAATTTATGCACGAAACTCCTCAACTCTGATACAGAGAATCACGTACTCACGACTGGCCAGGACTATAAGAAAAGACAGACGTTGGATAAGAAATTATTCGGATTCGGATTCGTCTTCGTAGTCGAGAAGCATGAAATCGTGAACCGTCGTCGTTCAGCTTCGGCTACTGCCTTTCTACCGAGTTCGCGTGTGCGTGGTTTTGTTCAATCTTGGGAGTTTGCATCGAAGATATAGCCTCTACAAGTTTTTTTTTGTCAAATGCCCAGGCACTTTGACTTTCGTCATTCGCCTCCTCTACAAGTTGTGAGTATATATCTATGATATAATAATTTGATCATTATAGATTCAGTTCCGTAAGATATTAAGTTTGAATTTCGGTATAGATCATTATGTCAGCGGGTTAAGATATGATATTGCTAGCTTTGTAAATATTCTGTATATGTAATTGTATTTTGAGTTATCGGCGAAGTTAGCTGGAATAAATTATGTTGTTTGTTAATGTCGTAATTCCTTTGTCGATCTCTAGTCATTAGGTTATTGGAAGTTTAGGTTAGATTGAAGTAAATTACATTAGTGCATAAAAAAGACATGATTTTGGGAAGTAGTAGAAAAGTACCTCACAAATACTGTACAGTAGAATAATCCCTTTTTTCCCATTTTAGGCGAGATTTTGACAATTTCTGCTATGATGTGGTGTACATCCCATCCTAGCAGCACTTCCCGCTTATGTTTTCGCTCTTTACTCGTCCTTTTGTCTCCAAGGTAAAAATCGCAACATTACATTCTGACAAAGCTTTCCGCTTTTTTTGTCGATCTTTTGTCTTTTTTTGTAGCCCTTTCGTCGCCATTTGTTGTTGTTGTTGAGACCCAGACCGTCCGACCTACCAGAAAGGTGTAAGGTAACTGTTTGGACGGCCGGGAATCGTCGCCGTTTCTGTAACAGTTGATCTATAGCAATTCAAACACGGCCATACTTTGGCTGCAAAAACATCACAGCATCCGACACCGCTGACCGTTTGTGAAACAGTTGTTATGTGGTTCATAGAGCACAACATGAAAATCAGAAAGTTTTCTGATTTTTACCTTTGCAACAAAAGGGCGGTTTTTACGTTGGCGACAAAAGGGCAACAAAAGGGCAACAAAAAACGCGGTAAACATTGTCAGAATGGAATATTGCGACTTTTACATTGGCGACGAAAGGGCAACAAAAATAGGCGACAAAATGGCGACAAAAGTATCGGCATGCGTAGCGACAGCGGAATGTTCTCCTATCGATTGCCAGAATCTCACCTAAAATTTCCAAAAATAAAAATTTGATTGCACTACATCTGTACCTAGGATTTTGTGTACCACCTATGTCTCAATCGAGACGGTTTATCGGTGTACGCTCTGTATAAAATATACGCCTTTTAATAGGACGGTTCAATCTGACGGTTTTCTAGATATATATTTCTCTTCCTCTTTCTCTTACTCATCATCTGTAATATTACGCATAACCTATCATTCCATTGCTCCTTTTCATGACTTGAGACATTTTTGCTATGTCTGAATAAAAAAAATATTATTACCGCTACTATAAGTGGATAATTTTATGATAAATATTTTAATTTAGACATTTCAATATTCATCTCTCGGATTTCGATTATTCTGTTCATTTTCAACACGAATCAACGATATTTGAAATCTGCCTGTGATTGATTGTATCTTTGTCAGTGTCAGAGTTGGTAAACACAATATCTTGCACAGCAATGAGTTTTTTTAATGGAATTTGGGATCATTATATGTTTGCTGATAAAAACAGGATGACAGGTGAATTTCAGCACCATTTCACCATAGGAAGGCTTCAATTTTTATTATTTCATTGAAACTGGATATTAAGTACAACACATGGCGGTGGGCATAAAGATATGCAAAATACCAATCTCACCCATCCTCCCACCTGCAGAACGTTCGATTCTAAAATCACGGATGCAAGTGGGCAACGCACCTCTTCTAATGTATCCTATGTGTGGTACACTAATAAAAAGATAAAACTTAAAAGTTAAAGTTATAATTAACATTATTATACTACTAAGTTGTGTTCGCAATAACCTTCCAATTATTTAACTTTCGAGCGTGAGTCCTGCAAAGGAAATATTAATTAATATAATACTAATTAATTAATATAACAAGAAAGATCAATCATGCAAAAGCATTGATTATGAAAACTTTGCAACTGAAATGCAATTCATTTAAAAATCTCTAAAATGTGATACATTCAGTGGTGATATCTTTTACATTATCACAGTACTACAGTAATTTATTATACTTAAATATTTAAAACTGTATCGAAATGTAAATCATCTGATTCTCTATGCAAAATCAATGAATATTTCATTCATATCACTTGCATTCCAGACTCCAGAGCTAAATAATTTTGTGTGAAAAAAATTTAGCAATTCTTATGTAATTCACCTTACAATCGTTTGAGATATTTGCATTCAGCATAAGTTAAAATTAGGCTTCGTTGAAGAAATAATAAAAGTTTAGGGATCATTTAAAATCACAACTATTGTAATTGCGTAGGCACGGAATTTAGATACACAGATAATACAGATACACAGATAATATATGTGTGTGCGTATGTATGTATTCAAAGTATTGGAATCGTGCCGAAGATCGGAACTCGAATTTTCAAAGGATCTACACGTTTTGGGACTTCCAGAACACGAAAAACTATTTTTAGGAAGACGTCTGTGTGTGTAAGGGTGTATCTGTGTGTGTTTCTGTGTGTCTGTGAGGATATTACATTCACTCTAATTGAAAAACTAATGGACCGAAATTCATAAAATTTGGCAGGTATGTTTTTTGTAGGAAATCCTAATGTTCATTAGACTATAGTACGATTCGTATTAAAAGAATCTGCCTTCTTTGCGAAATGGCCGGCAGAAATTGCCTTTATCCACTCTAGCTAAAAACTAATGGACCAAATTTAACACAATTTGGTGTATAATATTTCAATAACCTACAAGTGATTTATATACCAAATTTAACAAAATATAAATCACTTGTAGGTTATTCTAGTACGATTCGGGAAAAAGGAACGGGCTGTTTTTGCGAAATGGCCCGCAAAAACCGTTAAATATAAAAATAAAAGACTACGTGTGCTCAATTATATCAATTAAATTCCTATTTTACACGTGATTTTTGACAACAAAAAGAATAAGACTAACCCCATTACTCTAGGACTAGCTGTTATTGAGATATTTTAGTTTTTTTTTTTTTGCGTTTTCGTTACGCCACTTTTGACAATAAGTCCATCTATCAAATGAGAACCTAATTTAAGTTTAACGTGCAAATTCAATGTCATTTAAAATACTTATGGATGTTATTCTGTGCAGATAAACTCAAATTATTATTGAAGAAACAAAGAGAACGTGAATATGAGTCTGCAGAGAAAGACATGTGCTGTCCACATCAGAATTTTTAACAATATTACAACAATGATTTACAGAAGTGAACGGGGATTATTTGCAGGCCATTTCGAAGAAAATGTGGGAACTATATTTAAAGATTCCCCAAATTGTTGTAGAATAAAATGTTCTACAAATTTAATCTGTGCACCAAATTTTAATTCTCTAGGACGTAGGAAAGAGCATTAAAAACGCCATCAAATAAGTATATCATGAAAAGTTTTATAAAATTTAAAAAAAAATTGAAAAATTGTTATGTACCAAATTTATTTTAAAATGTAAAACCTTTCTCATATACAAAATAATTAAACTCTTGGAAAGATATTTATTATATAATATATCCATTTTTTTTTCTGGAGGATATTGCAAAAGTCAGAATTTAATTGAATTATTTTTTTCCCTATATTAAAAAATTTTTAATTAAAAAACTACCTAATATATTTTACGGAAATATGTTTTATATATTTTATGAGATATTGTGAATATTTCCTAAAAATTTCGAAGCAATTTGTGAATTTTAAATGTGCTTAAAAAATGTTTGAAAAATTAGGTCCCATAGGGTTCAATTTATTTCACTTTTTCAATAAAAAACTAATTGGGAGATATGATTTATTTATATTCCCATAGGTTCCACAGACCGTCTGAAAAGCATACTAATCTTTCATTTTGATAAAGTCATTTTTAAGGCAGTTATTATGCTAACGGACAGACAGACAGACAGACAAAATGAACAAAGTCATAAACACTTTTCAACTATGTTGTAAAGTGTTAATAATGGATCACACCATTTTGACTTTAACAAAAATCATTTATTAACACCTAACATACTTAAATACTCCATTACAATAATTTATCATATTATTAAATATTTGGGCGGAGGGATCATGTGAGACCGGTAAACTCGACTAAAAATATGTATTAGGCCTGATTTTTCAATGGGCTTATACCTTCAAGTCTGTCTTGGGCTTTGTCACCGCTACGTCTTTCGCCGATCATATCATCGAAAAAACTCGAAGTATTCTTTCACCGACTCGTAATATCGACGATAACTTTGTTCTAATGGCGCGCACATCCGCACTTATTGTATTCTCTTAATCTGTTAACTCCATTCTCACCAAGTCGTCGTTCTTATTGTAATTACTAAGTCATCTTTAGTATCTGCAAAAGTCATAATAATGTCTCCATCTAATTCACCATCTAATATCATACTGTCGCCCGAGTGTTTTCACAAATCTCGACCAGTGTTCTTGTTAGGTAACAGGTTGTGGTTCTCCTTTTCTCGGGGATGTCATTTTTCCCCTTGCTTTCATTTATAGCATTGAGAGTGACGCAACAAGCACCATTTTCCATTGGATAATCTTTATCCAATGGCATGGTTCACACCCTCGTAAGGGCCCGCTCGGCCCCCCCTTATCTTGGCGCCCCTAAATTTATGATTTTGTGACCTTCTGGGTTCACGTGTTGTAAAACTCACCGCCATCCAGACTGGCAGTTTTGTACACAATAAATTACACATATAAACTTGTCTCATCAAAGTGTGAGATCTATTTCTGGTCTCACACTATGTATTACTATATGACCTTCCTAACAGATTAGAATATCCAGTTCAAATCTATAATTACTATACTACCCCTTAATAAAATTCAACTAAATGACGACACCCTCTCCAGAAAAAACGTACCTGCCCCTCGAATAGCAAAACTCACTCCATTTTGATTCAAGATTATTATCGTAATTATTTCCACAAAACTATTGGTATTATCAACAAAATTAACTTCAATTTTAGAAGATATTGAATTTTGACACATTTAGAATCATTTTTTCAATGTTATTCGCTCAATTTATTATCAAGGTTGCCAAATTGCTGTTAAATTTATCGCTAAGTGAGAAAGACGGGCATGCAGAAGGGGGTGCAACTCAGTGGTGAGTTTGCAGGGATTGCACTTGAACAACCCGAGTTCGGGTACCGCGGAGTACGGGTACGCTAAATATATATAGGTCCTTAAGTCCTTCAAAGATGCTGGTGGTAGGGAAAGGAAGGTATGGTTCCTGAGGATGTTGCCCCCACAGGGTTCCAGTTTAAATTGGGTGGCGCTTTCCGACCACCCAAACAGATACCGTACACCTTCAGGTTGGTCGGACGGCTTGAGTCGAAGGCGAGGAAACCAGAGAGAATAGCATTTCTTATATTGAAAACTTCATTTTCATTATATATTCTTGCTTTCTCTGAAATAAAAACAAGGTGAGTTTGTAGGGAAAATGTTGTATTGCGTACATTTTGTTTTCTTGTAGCTCCCCAGCACAGGCTTCTTCCATAATACTCAAATCCCGACCTTCATCGACATTAAAAATCTCGGCCTTCATCGTGGAGATAGCAACTTCCTAATGTTTGGGTTTCGTGACTACAATTAACAGCGTGGTGTTGCCAGATATAAAGTTTTCAAGAGATCGACACAAATCTAGTATCTACACCACACAAGAGCTAGTCATAAAATCATCTACTAATCTAACACACTTAAGTGGGATGAGTTTTATTCACCATTCCCGATAAAATGATTCCTAAATATTTCTTTACTTTGTAATTTATAAAAATATATTTCACACTACATTTTTTGTGCTCTACTACAAATTGCATCTTCGTAAAACTTTTAGAGAAGATATTATCAATGATGAAATCTTCAGACGGATACTGTCCCGTGACCTTTCAGACGTTCCAATAAAACTATCGTTGCAGTAATGCTGAATGGCAACATCCGAAACAGAAAATAATTTCCTATTCTAGATCCAACATTTGTTATTCTATCAGAGTAAACCCCCACCGGACATGAATAAAACAAAATAATTAATCTTGCCTGGAACTTTGAGATCTCTTCTGATAGAGATTTCCAGATGTGGGTTATCGAACGTTGGGATTATGTCCATGTCTTTAAATACTCAAAGTAAATCAAGTCATTTTCATATATATATATATATATTGATATATATATTGATATATATATATATATATATAGATATATATATATATATATTGATAAATATATATATATTGATTTATATATATATATATATATATATATATATATATATATATATATATATATATTATATATATGTTGTGTTGTTCATTTCTTTTTTTTTTTTTGCATGCTGACCGTGTTTTATCAGTTTTGGTTATATTATTTTTTTAATGTTTTGACAGTAATTACCTAGTATTGCTTATTAATTAATGTTTATATTATTTATCCATATACTTGTCTGCTGCATTATGCACGTTTTGTATATTAGTGTTTTTGTTTTATATCCCGATGTTTAAGAATTTCTGTATAAACAACATTTTCATTAGTAAGATCTGAATAAAAGTTATATACAATTGCTCTAAATTATTGTTAAATTTAATCTTATTTTTATTATATTGTTAAGTACTTCTTATTGTTCTTATGTTGGGATTTTCACTTTTTAACCCTTTGATTTTGTGATTCTCTATTTATGATTGTAGTCTGGGTTTATGGTACTTTTAGTAACGGGCTATTATCATACAGGAAACAAGCATATTTGGTTGGATAATTTAGGTTGAATGCTCAGACCTGAAGAGGAATCTAATCTGAACTAACCTCCAATTTATTCTTAGTGCAATTTATTCCTTTTTTCGACATAGTGGCCTTATTTTAACTGTTGTTGTTAATTTACTGTTATGTTTCTCATTAATTACTCTTGGTTTTAGTTATTATTCCATATTTCTAATATATATATATGTCGTAACACGTCACTATTTTGTTTTCTGCAAACCAACATCTTTTGTTACTACAAATTATGCAAATTACGAAACCTACTCCAAAGACGAGGTTATAGCATAATACACTGACTTCCAAAAATTAATCACGTAATGCAAATTTTCATTTTTCGAAAGCGTATTTGAATTTGAACGGCTGAAAACCGCTGCGGATGTAGATGGCAGTATGCAAGTATCGTATGTTACAGCCAATCACGCTTGACTGACTGGATATATGCTAATTAAACAGTGGTTGAAGACTCCAGCATTCGGAAGGTTTTGAGGAGGTGCATTTAAATGTTGATACGATATGTTTATAACTTTTGTAGGATTATTTATGATGGTATTCGTATTTCTATGGAGGAACGAAGGCGAATGACAGATAGTGAGCCCTGTCGTGCTGTCGGACGCATTGAAGAAGGACAGTGAATCAAAGATGTCGCTATTTTCGTTGGCGTTGATTATTCGGTAGTTTCTCAATTATGGAAACAATTCCAAACAAGTCAAATAGTTGTACGGAGACCTGTGCTTGGTTGTCCAAGGGTTACCCCCTCTGATGATCAGTATATTGTATAGTAGCCAAACGGAATCGACGAGCGACCTCCACAACTGTTACATCCATGGTTGCAACGACACTTGGTAAGACAATATCTGCAGTACTGTGCGTCGAAGGCTCCACATGAAGGGACTATACGCCCGAGTACCACATTTTTGTGTTTCACTAACCGTTCAAGCCAGAGGGACAAGTTTAAAGTAATGTCGTCAACATGTCAATTGGACTGTCTCAGAATGGTGCAACGTCCTGTTCACGGACGAAACCAGATTTGACCTGGGATCAGATGATAAGCATGTAGGCTTCTGGCGAGAACGAGGCACACGCAATCAGGCCAAGAACATCCTCGAACATCACGCATTCAGAGGTAGCAGCGTCATGGTGTAGGCTGGAATTTCAATGGGATATCGCATAAAGCTACACATCTTTAAAGGCGGTTCTATGACGGCTGCACGGTATCGCGGAGACCCCATTGCAAGACTGTACGCTGCAGCAGTTGGTCTTGATGTCCTTCTTATGGACGATAATGCCCGTCCCCATCGCGCTAACAGCGTTGACGAATGTCTGGAAAGTGTGGGCATTTCTCGTATGGAGTGGCCGGCATATTACCCCGACCTAAATCACATTGAAAATCTTTGGGATGCTCCCGTTCTTCCTGCCTCTACACGTTTACCCCCTCCAACCATCTCAGAAAGGTGGAAACTGCCCTATTGGAGGAATGACCATTGCTCGCATCTTCAATGCATAATTCTTATTTTCTTTAATACATAAACACATTTGCTGCCTTCATGTACATTTATGAGTTAATCAAAACTTTATTTTTCCATTTTTGTTGATTTAACCGTCCGTGCTTAACTTTTAGAAGCCAGTGTAATTGAGAGGTAATAACGGCTGAAACTTAGGTAATTTCCTTCTGCTTTATGAGCAATCCGAACATTTTATTAGCAGATTAGTAGCTCTTTTGCTAGATTACACATGTTGATATTCAATGTTTCAATTTACGTTTATTTTTGAGCTAAGTTTTAATAGAAATATTATAAAAGGTACGTGTAAATTATAAGACCTATTTCTAGCTTCGTAATTAACGACGATCGAACTAGTTGTTCCTGAATTGCAACTGGACTTGTTGCATATTTATCGTGCATAGTTGCATCTTAAGCCCGTAAGAAATTTCTAGTTTTATATATATATAGCGCAAATAAGCAAAATATCCCTAGTTGCGGTTACGCTAAGTTCGTTCAAACTAATATTGAAAACAGTTAATTATCATATTGTTTGATTTTATTGGTTTTAAATTACTGTCAGATGAGTCCGTCTTGGTTATCTATAACTTGTTATTTATGCAGTCTTTTCCATTTCTTTGTTAATGTAAGATAAAATTCGGATGTCAATAGTTATTATGCCAGAAACCAGGTCACAATGTAAAATGCTGCGCAAATAAAATTATTACACTGCGCAGCGTTTTACTTTGCGATATGGTTTACTATTGATTGAGCACAAAGTCACATTTTATTCTCATTACAAGTATTTGGATGGGGTTAAAGTAGCAGCCCTTTAGATTAAGTATAGTTCGATAAAGGAATATTTTACAGAATTTGAAGTTACGAAATAAGATTTCTAACATATTTTGCTAATTTTGAACATCCCATAATGCGAATAAACGATATACAGGGATCTTAAGAAAGCACACGGCTTAAAACTTTTGAACCTGATGTGACCATGCGTTGACGAATGAACGTGTTTGAAGCTATCTTAGTGGCGAAATACGGAACTTATGAAAACTAACTCAGAAACCAACAGGGATAGACAAGAAAGTTCAATTACAAAATAAAAGAGCTGTGCTCAATTAATAAAAAAATTATACTAGGTTCGAGCAAGCTTGGTAAAGCAACGCATTGCAGGACCTGTCATTCTGTATCTCCTGCGATGTTGCGTGCTATTCGAGATGTAGTTCTAACCCGAATCCAGATGTTTGTAGTCGCTGATGTTGCACATTTTGAACAAAGTGTAACTGGACTACTCGGCAGATTAGTTGCAGCTGTATTGTATGAATGTTGTTGTTGCACGATTGTTGTCTATGTTGTTATACATGGTTATTACGGTCACATATCTGGTCATTTCTGTATATGTTTCAGTTCTACCAAGTATCATTTATTACTAATTTAACACGGCATCGCAATTGGACTTTTTCTGCTTATATTTGTTGGTTTTTGAGTTAGTTTTCTTAAGTTTCGTCATTAGCCACTAGGAACGCTACAGGCACGTTCAATTGACTTCGTATAATCGCTTTCCTATGGGTACATGTAACTTTCGTGGCGCTACAATACGTGGTTTAAAAGTCATAGGAAGTATGCGGGCATTCTTAAGAACTCAGTTTATGCTCTCTTGTGGGTGTATCCTTGTGTCTGTAGTAATGTATGTATTTATTTCAGTTTCAACTATTCTAAATTTTCTAAAATTTAGCAGTTACGTGATTTATGATACAGATTCCATATTGAAACAATTCTACTACAATACCTTTAAATAACCCTGTCTTTTGAAATATTTCGTAAAATTTGAAATAGGATAGTAATGATGATTATCTTATAAGAAATGCATTTTATATAAAGATAAATATATTATATGGATTTTGTTTTCGTTTGTTGTATTTAAGTATTTTTAGCTTTTTCATATTAAAATTTAGTACTTCTAAATTGTTGAATAAAAAGATTATGAAAAGAATAACTATAACTACCCTGTTTCATATAGAAATTTACTTTGTACCTGTTTATTATTTGAACAAAAATGTTTTGTTATTTTGATTAAAAAGAATCCCTCTTATTTCATTCATTACTAATATTTTTAAAAAAGATAAGGTTTCTGATATAAATTCGCTCGCTACCCACTTTGCCAATATACCGCTCCATAATATATTTTTCATAAATTTTGGCTATATTCAAGCCTCGTGGCATGGTCCTCTATTGTCTAAGTATAAACAAATCTTGATAAGATTTATTCCTCAGAACGGATATTCCACGTAATTTATTCAGGAATGTTTTCTTGAAATATGAGGATAAGGCTGGATTTTTAGAATAAACTCTGAATATTTTTTTTCGTTAAATTCAAATTTTACATCTCCTGTTGCACATTCCCCATTTCGAAATTCATATTATGTAAATAGATTTAATTAAAAATATTGTTATCATATTCATTTGAATATTAATACTATATTTCCATTTCCACGATCAGTTTATTTATTGAGCAATTGAATTAGCATAGAACCGTTGTGTGCAATAGAAAATGTCTTAATGTTTTAATTTTCTCATTCTTCATTACATAGAATTTTTTTTTCCCCAAAATATGTCAAATTCGAAATTTTGAGGGATAATCACATTTTAAGACTCACAGAAATGTTTTTGAACACATTCTGAAAATATGTTTTTGTGTGTGTACATGTATGTGATGTATTGACAAGATAACTCAAGAATGAATGTTCTTATTGCTACAAGTTTTATGTGTAGATATATTATATCGTTGTTGAGACCCAGACCGTCCGACCTACCAGAAAGGTCGGGTTGGATCCATTATGTTGTTGTTGTTGAGACCCAAACCGTCCGACCTACCAGAAATGTGTAAGGTAACTGGATACATTATGTGAAAAACTAGAACTGGAGTAATTCACTTAATTAGAACTGTAATGATTCGAGTTTTGAGATTTCCATAGTCTTTTTTTTCTTACTTTTCTTGGAAGAATATATAATTTTACGAAAGAATGATTTAAAGGGTTAGTTGTTCTCTATCTCCCAAAAGTATATTTATTTACATTTAGAAACTGTTACATAAATAGAAAAATTACAATTGTGAGAAGTACAAAATTACAAATAAGTACAAAGAGAGAATGTTAAAAGTACAAGGAAAAGCAAAGTATACAATTTTAACACTATATAGTTTAAAATAAACATCGATTTAAAACTATATTATTATTCTTTTTGCTGTGATACTAAATCAATATAAAATTAATAAAGAATAACTATTGTTATATAGTATAATTATATATCTACGTTAAATTATGTAAAATGCATCAAATAGATTTAGGATCAAGGCTGGAAAATGTCTTAATTCGTTTTCTTGGAGAAATATCATACGTGAGTTAGTTGATTTTATATTGAATAAATGTGTTACTTAATGATTCACTTATCCAATGTTAAAATTTTGTTATAGATAGGTTCTTTAAGTGATAAAATTTTGTTAATGGACAGTCAAATAGAAAGTTTATTGATTTGCCTTAACCTGTGTTACAAATGCAATTTGGAGAGTAAATTTTGATTAGTCTGTATAAATGAGGGAAAAGGATCATGATTTGTTAAGAAGCAGGTCAGATATTTAAATATAGTACAAAAGCTGATATTGATAGTATTATTTCCTATGGATAACAATCATAATTCCTGAAATAGCGGTAGAAGTTGTTTGTTTGTTTGGTCGTCAAGTGGTTGTTTGTTTGATCGTCCGACCAACCTGAAAGGGTAAGGCATCTGATTGGACCGTCGGGACAGTGCCATCCAATTTAAATCGAAATATAGTGGGGGGGGGCATTCACAGAGAACGAACTCTATTTCTGCTACAGCCAACCTTTCAGAAGAACTTAAGGACCCATAGTTTAATGTGCCTGTACTCCGCGTGAACACTGGACAGTGTGTGCAGAGCCGGGAGGGAATCGAACATGGGTCGTCCGAGTGCTATCCCCGTGCCTTTACCACTGGGCTATCCAGCCCCAATGATGGTACTTATTGCCCATAGTATAAGGAAAAAATTGACAATTTGAAGATTTATGGCTCTTAATGGTATAAAATTGTTTGTAGTAACACAGATAAACCAAATTCATTTTTCTGTGTTACTAATTTCTTGTCAATTTAAAAAATTAAACTTCTAAGAGATTTTACGTAGTATTTTAAAATTATAATAGCATACATTTTTATTATGATCATGTTTGGAGTACAAACAGATTTAAATACAATGGGTATGATTGTTTGAGAAAGTTCAGTGGAGAATCCTACTCCAGATAGTTCCTCCAGTGCTTTTTTCCCAGATATTTCCTCCTGAACTCCAGTGTTCCGATTGTGATAAATTATTTCTAAAACATTCCATTTTTCGCAATTTCGATATACTCGTATTTTAATATATTTATGAAGTGAAAAGCGTTGCATTCAAAACATTAATCAAATAGCATTTTGAATATCGGATCAACATTTATCTTTGGGCTTGGATATTATCCATTAATACAATATTTATTCAAAATGCATTTCATCCTTTGAAATATAATGTAATGCAAAATGGGTAATGTATAATGCATTCTGTCCCCCCCCCCCGTTTTATTCAAATATCGATTTTGACATCTAAAGCGGGCAGTCTGATGAATTTCTAGACATTTAGAAGATTTAAAGAGAGGATGCAAATTTATATAAAATAGAATTTTCGATTTTACTTCTCTTACAAAATCATGTTTAATATTTTATTGAAACTAAATACAGAATGTGGATTTATGCAGAAACTATACATAAATAGATCAGAATGTAAAATTTTGCCTAAGTAAAATGTATAGGAGAAATTTATGAATAAGCCTTTATAGGGTGCAGTGTTTACATTTTATTTTTGACGGAACTGTTAAGCATTTTTTTCAATTTTCTGCTTACATACGTTTACAGTCATACGGATTTTCGGAAAAACCGGAAGTGATATATCTAGAAATGAAAATCTTTAGTGAACCCCTGTCCCTTCTGGAATTCGATGGTTGGTTGGTTGGTGTTGTGTCCCTAACATATTTATTAAGGAAGAATATATGCAATGCTTCTGTTTAGTCAGAGACCAGGGGTACCCGAAGGTTGAAGTCTGATTTCTGCCCCAATAAGACATCACAACATCCATGCCTGCAGACGGGACTCGAACCCGCAATCTGGCAGCCTAGCCATCACGAGGAAGCGCCTGCCTGTTTGACCGCTCGGTCGCCACATCAGCTATGCAATTCGATGCTGAATAAATATTAATCACATCTAAGTTATATCTATAGCCTATCCTAAGAAATATATGTTTAAATGGCATTTTTTGCATTGGAAATGAAGACAAACAGAAGTGGACATCTTTAGTGAATCACCTACTACCTACGGAATTTAATGTTGAATTCATATCAGTCATCATCTAAGCTATAAAATCAATCTTAAATATATATGTTTTAAGAAACCATTTTGAACTAGAAGTGAAAATCCCTAATAAACCCTTGTTCCCCTCCAGAATTCGATGCAAAATCCATATCAGTCATTATCTAAACTCTATTTATAGTAGATACTGATATATAAATACTATAAAGTTTTTAAATTGGAGTAGAAAAATGAACTAGAAATGAACATTCTAAGTGATTTATCTTACCTCCTCCAGAATTTGATATTGAATCTTAGTTATCACCTAAGCTGTATCAAATAACCAAGCTTGAGTGATGTTTCAAGTAAAATGAAATTAGATGCTGAATTTAAATCAGTTATTTTCCGAGCTCTGTATATAGCAGATGCTGAAAACTAGATGTTTCAAAGGAATATTTCTTGGAAATGACATAAAGTATTATTCAACTTCAAACCAACATCATGACTTTTGTATAAACCATTACAACTTACTTCACTCTAAATTAAACGTCCAATAACCTAATGACTAGAGTTCTACGAGGGAATCACGACATTTAACAAATAAACAACTTTATTGACAGCTTTCTTCGCTGGGAACTCAAAACACACACACACATATACATACATATTACAAATCTATATATAAATTATTTACGACGGTAGCAATACAAATTCTACCCAAGACATACAAATCTGCAATAAAATTTAAAAACTTATTATTAAACTGACTTTCAATCTGGACTTATGATGATCAAACTACGACACAATATCTATACTCACACGATTGCAGGGTATAACTCTCGATGTTACCTTCCATGGACGATCAGAACACACACACGTGCGAACTCGGCAGAATGGCAGATACGTAACTCTAAAGTCTGCCCTTCTTATAGATCTGTCCAATCGTGAGTATGCGATTCTTCGGAATGAAAGTAGGACACTAATTACAAACGAGAAAAGTAGAATTAGAATAAAATGATAATAAATAACAAAATCCTCACAAACATTAGTATATAGCAAAATTTTTGATACTTAGAACTGACGATCGATTAACAACGCGCTATGCATTTGTCATGGCGCGTCTTGCCAGCTCACAAAAGCAAAGGCGCACCAGACAACTCAAGAGCCGGTGAAGCCGTATAGTGGAATTTTAGCAATTTAATCAACCATTCTAAATTTACCCAAGCAAGAAACTTTCTCAGTCTAACAGAATTGTTTGTTAGATGACATGCAGTGAATAGCAGAGGAATTAAAGGCATTTCAAATAAATCAGAAGCAAAGTAAAAATCAAAATATTATTTATTTAAATCACACTTAAGTATTTTACTTTAAAAATCAGTTATCATATTCAGAGCTTCATTTATAATAACACAATCTGCCTTTCTGCTCTGTTCAAATTTTATATAGCATACAATAATTCACTTCAATAATCATATGATTTAATTTAGATTTTAAGTTATCAATAAATACATTCTGACATGAGCCTGTTAATATTAGAAATCATTCGTCAATATGCCGGTGCTGTACGGCATTAAAATTCCCGTAAAGAAAATGTTACCTGGCTATTATACATTTCACGCTTTTCAGAAAATACCTCTCATCAGATGTGCACGATTTTAAGTAGAACAAAGTTCTCAAAAGGACACGAGGAGGGATAAAGAGTCCAAAACTTTAAGTATTAGCCATCAGTCGATTTTACACTCCGAACGAATTTGAATAGCTACTTCAAAGCTCGGCGTCGATGTCGAATAGATTCCTGGAATGGAAAAAATATATTTTAGAAAATGTACAGAATAATTAATGTAAGTATCCAGGATCTTCTTCAATCATCTCCAGAAATGCAGGGGCGGTTTCCTTTAGAACCAAAATGCCCATCTCCGCCAGTTAGCCATTTCGGCTAAACGCCTTTTGTCTCTTTTCTAGACAAACTTTCGATGCGACTTTTCAGTCGAAATTTTCCAGCTCGAAGAGAGAGAAGTGTGGGTCGCCTGAGCCCACGCAAAAGTTCTCCTTCGCAAAAATGCGCCTCTTCCTGATTGGACGGCGCGCTCTCCTAGCAACAAGTCAGCAAAACGTCACGCTTCTCGGCCAGACACTAAGTCCAGACATTCCAACGAATTCACGACGAAATGCGCTTTTTAATGCGATTTCAATGG
Source organism: Amaurobius ferox (assembly GCA_951213105.1). Taxonomy (NCBI): domain Eukaryota; kingdom Metazoa; phylum Arthropoda; class Arachnida; order Araneae; family Amaurobiidae; genus Amaurobius; species Amaurobius ferox. The sequence continues at coordinate 137,126,909 of OX578146.1, read as the reverse complement.
AAACAAGTGTTAGCGAAAAACACAGCACAGGCACGAACGGAGAGAAGGATGTTTCTCTCGCAGAAAAATAAGAAAGGCTCATGGCGCAGAATTGCAACATGACAGCTCTCCCCTTCTGGGAGGCAAAAATTTTCCGAACACAGTGAGGAAAATTTTTCTCTCACTTAAAAACACAAAAACACAAAAATTTACAAAGAGTTTTAGGAACCTGTAAGTGTAAAATAATTTAAAACAAAATTTTGGGCGAGAAAAGTGCGATCGTTCACCTCTCTCAAAAGCAACAACACTGTAGATCTGAATGACTGGCCAAGCCACTCATCACCACAGGTAAAGATCAAAAGAAAACCAAAAGGATGACAAGGCGTCACCACATCTTAAAGGAACCTTTACAAAAATTCACATTTAATTTACACTAAAATTCAGAAGAAAATTTGTCAAGGCACTTTGCCTGACAACACAATATCTCAATCGACAACATTGAGATCAACCAGGTGATATGAAAAATAAAATATGATATAATATGAATTTACAAACTTAACAATATAAACAATTAAAAAAAATCAAACAATTTCAAATATTTGTCACTTTCAAAACACACAAGTGACACAAAAATTGTTAAAGGATTACATATATTGAAAATTAATTTAATTTAAATTTGTCATATTCAGGTAATGAGATTCTTTTACTCATTCAAAATTTGTCTCACTATTTGAGAACAAAGACACTTTCAATTTTTAATTTTCTTAATTCAATTTTTCATTTCAAAACTTTCATTAAAATCTTAACTTTCACTTTAAATTACTTTCAAATTCAACATATTAACTTTAATTTACATTTATCTTCAATTTTTCAACATTTCAACTTTTCATCATTTATTCAAGAAATTTAACATTAACTTTAATTCAACTTCTTTTTGTCATCAAGACAATTCAGAATTTTCTCATTCTGACACACTTTCATAAATTACTTTAAATTATTCATTTATATTTACATTATTCAATTTATCTTAAAATTTCAATTTACTTTACTTTTAACAACTTTCACTCTGAAATAACTCAACAAGTGACCACTTCATGTCACAAAAGAAAAATTTACATTTATATACATTTGTCTACTGAGAGAGAGAGAAGGAGAAAAATTTCTCCTGAAATTCACGTCAGTTGTGTAAAAGAGCAGGAACACATCTAAAGAGCAAACTCGGCGGGGACTAACGAGTTGCCAAATTAGAAAAAGGGAGGTGTAAAAAGAAAAAAAAAATACTCGCGTGCAGGAAGCGATTGCAGCAGAAACAGGACGCCAGGACATGCCTCAGAAGCAACGGATATCATCAAAATTTTTGGACAGCTTGCGCTGATCCCATCATCCTCATCTTCTTCATCATCATCATCCTCATAGCTTCACCAGTTTCCCACCTGGCCAATCACAACCGTCCTAGGTAGGCTCGGAACAAGTTGTCGTCCAGGACTCCAGTCCTGCCACAAAAGTTCGGAACTTTAATTTGCTAAGCTGCTTCTTCGTCTGTGATCCAATGTAAATATGTCCATGTTTGCGTCCACCAGCCAGCTTTCAGAAAAGGAGGTTGCAGCATAAGAATATGATGACTAACTGAAATGTGTGTAGATGTTTGAAAACTGCTGGTCAAAAAAAAACAACAATGTGAAATGGAATTTCAAGAGAAAAGAATTTCAACAAAACATCAGCCAAAAATTTCACCTCTCTCAGCAACAAAGATTCAAAAACATTTTTCAAAAGAGATCATTTACTTTTGATCTTCAAAAAAATTTCATTAAATTTTCAAAAATTTTCAATTTCAAACTTTTCATTTTCAAATTCAAATTACTTAAATTCTTTATATTTACTTTATATTAATTTCAATTTTAATTTCAATTTTATTTTAACAAATCATTTACTTTCCATTATTTATTTTTTTTTCCAATATTCAAAATTTTCCTCCCTTTTACTTAGGGGAACAACAAATTACCACCACCAATTAAATTATTTTCATTCATGAACTTAACAAATAATCAAACATTTTTTTTTTTACAATAAAACACATCAATATAATCAAAGTCAATCAAAACAAGACTCTCGAAAAATTTTAAAGTCCAAAGAGAGTCAATTAACAAAATTACCAATTATTTAAATTATAATATAAACATTCATAAATTATAGTTCACAAATCAATTACTTTTTCTTATTAATTTTTTTAACTTAAATGCAAGATTTCCAATAAATTTTAAAATCACAACAATTTTTTCATAAATTCTATTTTAAAAGACAATATTGAAATATAAAAACTTAAACAAGTATAAACTTAAATTTAAAATGAGATTTTTCTTGCAAAATTTAATTTCTGAAAAATTGTGAACTCAACTAAAATTTAATATTGTGAAAATCTTTGATTCCTCAGATTATAAGGTGTACGTGTATTTCTGTTTGTCATATAATACTGATTTTGGTGTGGTATATAATTATTTCTAAAGTTATTGTTGTAAATGATTCTTCCATTTCCTCTATTATCAAAGTTATTTGAATTATTTCTAGGTGTGAAATGTTGGCTTTTATTAGCATGAAAGTTTGATCTAGTATGAACAGCATTTTCATTTACCCTTTTATTTGGCAAATTAAATCTTACTCTTTTCACAGTCTTTTTGTTTTGAGATTTTTCTGAATTCTTTGATAAACAAGATTTTAGTTTCACAGAGTCTTTCTCAGCGGTGATCACAGGAGTAAGTTTATTTGACTTAGAGTTCAATTTTTGAGTTTCAGTAGTTTGTTTTGAAAATCTTTGTAATTCCTCTCTTCTTGGAGGTAAAAGAGTCAGTCTGTTCACATGAACCAGTTGTTCATTTTTGGGATTCATTACATGTTTTATTAAAAAATTGACAGCAGAAGTTTGTTTTATCACTTTAAAAGGGCCTTTATTAAAGGAGCTCAGTTTTCTTGACTGGCCTTGAGGCAAAAAGGGAGTGTAAAGATACACTAAATCACCAACTTTAATATTGGGCATCTTTGCTTTCTTATGCTGTTGTAAAATTTGTGAATTTTCAGCTTTTTCTAAGTTACTTTTTACTACATCATATGTTCTTTTAAGTCGGAATCTCATGTCTTCCCCATAATCATATGTTGATTCATATGTCGGAGGTTTAAATCCAGCAATCAAAGTATTTGGAACTGTTAAATCTCTACCATAGAGTAAATAAGCAGGCGATTCACCCGTAGAAGCATGTATGGCATTTCTATGTGCTAATAAAGCAAAATGTATTAGATTGTCCCAATTATCTTTATCGTTATATGCAATATTTTTCAAGGATCTGATCAAAGTACCATTTAATCTTTCAACACAACCGTCTACAGATGGCATGTAGGCAGTAGTAGTATTCTTTATTATTCCTAATTTCTTATAAAAACATCTAGCTGTTCTAGAAACAAAATTCGTCCCTTGATCCGAGACGATGAATTTAGGTATACCATGCTGAGCCATGTAGTGCTCTAAGCAATTTAAAATATCTTCAGTTTTAATTGAATCTAAAGGATATGCTTCAGGCCATCTTGTAAAATAATCAGTGATCACCAGTATGAATTTATTTCCAGATCTTGATATAGGTAATGGTCCGACACAATCCATAGCTATTCGCTCAAATGGATATGTGGATCTTGAGAATTTTTGAATGGGTGCTTTGTTATTTCTAAAACCACGATTTACCACACAAATTTCACATGAGGCTACATAATTTTGTGTTTGGGAATACATTCCCTGCCAAAAATATTTTCTACTTACAGAAGCTAAAGTTCTTCTAAATCCACAATGTGCGTAAGTAGGGCAATCATGATGCAGCCATAAAATTTCAGACACAAGTTCCTGCGGAACAACAACTCTTTCCTGTTCTTGGTGTCTACGCTTAGGGTGTCTATGAGTACACCACAAGATATCATCTTTTCTAAAAAATACCAAAGTTTGTGGGTAAGGTTTTATGTTTTTATCTAAGAGATCTATAATTTTATTGCACCTTGGGTCAGATTTTTGAGCATTCTTAATTCTTATAAGCAAAGTAGGACAAGTAAATGTTTGTTCCAATTGACCACTTTGTATGTTATTTTCATTTTGAATTTCACTTTCATTAACATCAACAGCACAAATTTCATTTGCTTCATTTGTATTGGCAGGATTCAAATTGACTTCTGATTCTCTTATATTGCTACTATTAGAATTTGGATTTACACTTGGAAAATTCTGATTAACATTCTGATTTATAACTTTATATTGTGACACAAATCTTTGTGGAATATTGTCAATAGTATTTGTACATTCATCTACATTTCTCGACATATAATCAGCAACCACATTTGCTTTTCCTGGTTTATGTACTATTTGATAATCAAATTGTGATAGGGATGCGATCCATCTTGCCAATCTAGATGTAGGATCTTTTAATTTAAATACGAATGTTAGTGACTTCTGGTCACAAAAAATTGTGAAAGGTTTTCCAATTAAATAGTGTTTATAATAGTTAGTAGCCCATACAACGGCTAATGCTTCTCTTTCGACAACACTATATTTACATTCAGCTTCATTAAGTTTACGACTAGCATAAGATATTGGATGCAAAATTTTATTTTCATCTTCTTGGGACAAATAGCAGCCTAAAGAGTGATTTGAAGCATCAGTATGTAAAATAAATGATTTTCTAAAATCTGGAAGGGTCAAAATTGGTTTTGACAAAAGTTTTCCTTTTAAAATTTCAAAAGATTTTTGAGCTTCATTAGTCCAAATAAATTTCTTTTTACTTTCATTATTCTTAGTCTTCAATAATTCTGTTAATGGCAGTGTCAGTTCAGCATAGTCTTTTATGAATTTTCTATAGAATCCAGTGAGTCCAAGAAATTGTCTCACATTCTTAATTGATTTAGGAATTTTAAATTTTTCTACAACTTCCAAATTATGAGTATCAGGTTGTACTTTTCCATTTGATACCAAAAATCCAAGATACTTAATTGTTTTTCTGAAAAAATAGCATTTGCTTGGTTTCAATTTAAGACCATGTTTACTTAATCTTACAAAAATTTCTTCTAGTTTTTTCAAATGTTCTTCGAATGTTCTTGAAGCTACTATTATGTCATCTATGTAAATTCCAGATATGCCAGCCAGCACCAGAGACATCAGTCTCTGAAAGGATGCAGGCGCATTCTTAAGACCAAATGGGGTTCTGGTCCATTCAAAGTGGCCATCAGGTGTTGAAAAAGAAGTCTTTTGATAATCATCAGGATGTAAACACAATTGGTAAAATCCACTGGTTAAATCCAGAGTAGAAAAATACAAGGCTCCAGACAAATTATCGATTAATTCCGATATATTCGGAATCGGATAGTTTTCTACAATCGTAATTTTATTTAACTTTCGGAAATCGGCTACTAACCTATAACTTCCATCAGGTTTCTTAACAAACAACACCGGAGTATTGTAAGGAGAAGTACTTCTTTGGATTATTTTGGCATCTAACAATTCGTTGACCTGGCGTGAAAGTTCTTTCTGTAAATTGTGTGGAATGCGGTATGGCTTCTGCCTAACAGGTATGTCAGACTCAAGATTAATTTCGTGCAAAATAGTGTCACATCCAGACAATTCTTTCATATTTTTAGCAAAAACATGTTTATATTTACTTAATAATTTCAAAAGCAAAGTTTTTTGTGTATAATTCATATGTTTCAAATCAAAATCTCCTCCCCATGCATCAAATGTTTCGTTTTCTTCAATACAGTTTTCAATGTCAACTCTATTATTTATGTCAATATCAGATTCATGGATGTTTTCGAAAGTTCCCAATTTCATACCTTTGTTTATATAAACAATTTTCTCAGATGGATTTGCAACTTTTGCATACAAAAAGTCATTTTCAGGAATTTTATGAATGCTTCTGGTTACGAAAATTTTGTTTGCAGAAAATTCTTTACTATTGATAGGTTCAAGTAAAATTGTCGTGTCTTTCTTAATTTTGTAATTTCTTTTTAATTTAATAAAAGACTCAGAAAATGGTTTTAAAACACATTTCTTAAATGCTTTGGCAATACCTATTGCCTTGTTTTGTTGTGAACTTCCTTCATCATGTTTATCACAATCTGTCTGAAATATTTCATTGTCACTGGTATTGTCTTTTGTCAAAAATCCGTCTGTATGTACATTGTCATTCATCTGTCTTTCATATAAATCATTTTCACATTCAATATTTGACCTTTCATTTCCATTTGCATTAAAATTTCTAAAATCTACATCTCTAAATTCATTGTGAAAATTGTTTTGTTCAAATAAATATCCATTATTATATCTATTTTCATATCCTCTAAAATTTCTTGAAAAATTTGTGTCTTTGGATCTATAATCCACATCATGTGTAAAATTGTAATTTCTTCTGTCAAAATCATGGCTTATTGCATAACTCTCGACTGGTTTAAATTGTACATCATCAGAAATCACCGAAAAACTTTGTGATTCGGTAAATTCAGTAAAGGGAATACTACAGTACAAGAAATTCACACGTTTATGTCTATAAGTAATTGTCACTTGTTTCTCATGTAGAAATGTACTTCCTAAAATCATGTTGTACATTCGTGGGGCAGGTGTATTTAAAATGCAACACTCAATCACATCTCTTTCATTTCCAATAATAATGGGAAAAGAAGCTTTTCTCTCAACCAAAATATTTTGACTTCCAATTCCTCTCAGAATCGTGGATGTATGTTTTAATTGTACTTTTCTCGGGTTGATTTTGTGCAAAGCATCACTATAGATAATATTTATGGAACTTCCAGTATGGATTAATGCATTCAATTTAACATCTTCAACAAAAACTTGAATAATAGGAAAATTTCCTTGGCAAGGAGTTTCGCTTTCCGTCATGAAACTAACTTCAGAATCTGTTTTATTAAATTTTGGAGATTGAAAGTTTGTTCTGAAATTCTGTCCTCTAAATTGTCTTCTATTACCAAATCTATTATTAAAATATCTGTTATTTCTTCTATATCCAAAATTATTGAAGTTTTGAAATTTATAATTGTCAAAAGAATTTCTAAAATTTGAAAAATTTCTTCTCTGGAAATTTGAATTTCTATATGAACTGTTACGAAAAGGTCTTCTAAAAGCTAGAGAGTTCTTTCTTGGAGAATAATTTTGATATGGACTTTTAACATACCACTCTTCTTCCTGTGAGGCAACCGGAGTTTTTCTTTGACTGAAACGGTTTCTATTTTCAGATCTTTTGGATGGAGTAGAAGTTCTGAAAGATGTTGATGGTTTATGTTTCTTCTTTACTGGAATATCTTCCCAATCTTCCTCTTCCAATTCATTTTCATTGTATCTGCTTGTAGAGGGCGTATCCAAGAAGGAATCTTCAAAACTGGAATTGCTCTTTTCCAGATCTTCTCTTATTTCATTCAGTCTTTTCTTTCTTTTTTCTGAGTTCTCACTGAATTTTTTTCTTAACTTCTCAAATTCTTTCTTCTTTGAATTCAATTCTTTCTTCAGCTCTTCAATTTCATGTTTAGGGTCTTTTTCGATTCTCACAGCATTTATGTCCTCTGTCATTTCTTCCAGCTCTTCATTCTGCACTTCTTCTTCCAGAATGGCAATTTCTTTCGCAGCTTCAAATGACTGTGGATTTGCAGATAAGACGGCTTTTCGAAAAATGATTTTCAACCCTTTTTTAAAAGCATTCACTAAAATAGCAGTTCTCAAGGAATCTTCATTATCAGACACTACATCTTGCGGAAAAGCAACATAGGATTCGGCTTCTATGCGATTCGCATAATCACGTACGCTTTCATTTGTCATTTGTTTACAGTTGACCAGGGAAGCGACATTCTTGGCAATATTTTCTTTTTTCATAAAATTGTCCCTGAGTGTATTCACTAATTCTGAAAAATTCGTGCTTTGGTTTAATTTTGGAATTGATTTAATCAGTCTTTCTGCCCTACCAGACAATTTCAACTTCAGAACGAAAATTTTATCTTTGTTTGACCAGTCTGCATGGTCAGCGACAAGCGAGAATTTTTCCAAAAAGTCCTGGAAAGATTCACCCGCATTACCAGCAAAACCTGGAATGGATCCAAGAAACTGAGATCCAACTCCAATTTTCATTTTGTTAGAGTCTCTGACAGCGGAAGCTGATCTGCCCGAGTTTGGAGAAAGTCGTGGTGGAGACACCGAAGGAACACGGTTCACTGAACTCGGCTGTGCAGAGGAGTCTCTACTCCTGCTTGCTCTCGTATTTCTAGATTTAGGCATTTTAGCACAAGGTTTTTCACCGACACAGATTCTAATTTATCACGAAGCACAGTTTATTGTGGAAAATTGATTTCACTTTTTCACCAATGTGTGATCTACAAGAGAACTGACTTGATCCATTGAGTAACACAGTTCTTGTGAAGAACAAGTCAGGAACACTATTTGTGAAGTTGCCAGAGCTTTTGCAACCAGCAAAACACTTTGTATGTGAAACCAATGCCAGAAAACAATCACTGAATTTTAGTGTTGACAATGCAGTACCCAGCCAGGTGATAGCAGAAAAACAACAGCTCTGTATGTGAAAATGTGCCTGTATCTTAGATTTTTATAAACTATCAGTAAGACCAAAACACTGATGACTGCGGCTACTAATAATACTAACTGTATGTGAAATATGTCGTCTCTCTGATTTCCATGCACTATCAGAAAACCGAAAACGTTGATGACTGTAGCGACTAAGGGTGCTTGCTATCTGTATGTGAAATTTGCCGATTTTTCTGATAAGCAATCAGTGTATGTAAAACTGCCAGATCAAGTTTGTATTGATAATACAGTGTCGAGTCAAGTTACTGTTGGATGAACAATCACCCCTCTCAACGTAGGTGAGTAACCAATTGTATGTGAAACATGTCAAAAAAAAACAGTTTGTATAAACATATACTTTTCACTATTTCTGTTCCTCAACAGTTTTGTCAACAATTAAAATATGTGTGTGTAGATATGTGTGCATAAAACTTAAATATACATATATAAATTTCAATTTCAACTTTTCCAACTTTTGAACCAATTCTTTGCTTTTATAAACATTTCACAAAAATGTGCTTCTTGCACTTTCTTAACTATTTTAGCAGTATATGACCAATATGTTGAACTATTTTAATCAATATTTTGCAATTTAAAATATCACAACTTACTTCGAACATTTCATTCTGCAATACTTAAATAACACAAATCAATATTTTATGGTTTGATATGCCTTCAACAAAATTTAAATTTGCTAACACTGCTGTACTCTGAGAAAAAAAAAGGGCACGAGCACCAATTTGTCATGGCGCGTCTTGCCAGCTCACAAAAGCAAAGGCGCACCAGACAACTCAAGAGCCGGTGAAGCCGTATAGTGGAATTTTAGCAATTTAATCAACCATTCTAAATTTACCCAAGCAAGAAACTTTCTCAGTCTAACAGAATTGTTTGTTAGATGACATGCAGTGAATAGCAGAGGAATTAAAGGCATTTCAAATAAATCAGAAGCAAAGTAAAAATCAAAATATTATTTATTTAAATCACACTTAAGTATTTTACTTTAAAAATCAGTTATCATATTCAGAGCTTCATTTATAATAACACAATCTGCCTTTCTGCTCTGTTCAAATTTTATATAGCATACAATAATTCACTTCAATAATCATATGATTTAATTTAGATTTTAAGTTATCAATAAATACATTCTGACATGAGCCTGTTAATATTAGAAATCATTCGTCAATATGCCGGTGCTGTACGGCATTAAAATTCCCGTAAAGAAAATGTTACCTGGCTATTATACATTTCACGCTTTTCAGAAAATACCTCTCATCAGATGTGCACGATTTTAAGTAGAACAAAGTTCTCAAAAGGACACGAGGAGGGATAAAGAGTCCAAAACTTTAAGTATTAGCCATCAGTCGATTTTACACTCCGAACGAATTTGAATAGCTACTTCAAAGCTCGGCGTCGATGTCGAATAGATTCCTGGAATGGAAAAAATATATTTTAGAAAATGTACAGAATAATTAATGTAAGTATCCAGGATCTTCTTCAATCATCTCCAGAAATGCAGGGGCGGTTTCCTTTAGAACCAAAATGCCCATCTCCGCCAGTTAGCCATTTCGGCTAAACGCCTTTTGTCTCTTTTCTAGACAAACTTTCGATGCGACTTTTCAGTCGAAATTTTCCAGCTCGAAGAGAGAGAAGTGTGGGTCGCCTGAGCCCACGCAAAAGTTCTCCTTCGCAAAAATGCGCCTCTTCCTGATTGGACGGCGCGCTCTCCTAGCAACAAGTCAGCAAAACGTCACGCTTCTCGGCCAGACACTAAGTCCAGACATTCCAACGAATTCACGACGAAATGCGCTTTTTAATGCGATTTCAATGGAAACAAGTGTTAGCGAAAAACACAGCACAGGCACGAACGGAGAGAAGGATGTTTCTCTCGCAGAAAAATAAGAAAGGCTCATGGCGCAGAATTGCGACATGACACATTTCTCTTCAATGCAAGCAATTAAAGATCCAAACGCCAAATGAACTTACCAATTTCTAGTGACAGCAAAAACTTGGATGAAATTATACAAAAATATAAATAATTCGATTATTTCTAATTTTTAATATTGCGTTTCTTCTTCTAGGATTATGGACACATGTTTAAATATTTATTATATGTTTTAATTTACATTCACAATCATTCTAAATGTTTGTTTGTATTTCTACATGTTTCTTCCATCTATAAAAAATCTGATGTGGGCAGCACATGACTTTCCCTGCAGACTCATATTCAAGTTCTCTTTATTTCTTCAATAATTCTTTACATTAAGTTTATTTGCACAAATGAACATCCATAATTATTTAAAACGACACTGAATTTGCACTTCTAATTTAAACTTCGTTCTCATTTTGTAACTGGGCTTATTTTCAAAAGTGGCGTAGTGAAAATGCGAAAAAACTACAATATCTCCAGAACGGTTAGGCCTAGTGTAATGGGGTTGATCTTATACTTTTGATCGTTAAAAATTACGTATAAAATAAGCATTTCATTGATATATTTGAGCACACGCAGTTTTTATTTTAGATTTTGACGATTTTTACCGGTCATTTCTCAAAAAACGACAGGTTTTCTTTATTTCCAAATCATACCAAAATCTAATCAGCACCAGGGTAACTCCAAGTAACTTATCTATCAAATTTTGTAAAATTTGATCTATTAGATTTTCAGCTAAAGTGGATACAGGCAACTTTTGTGGGTCATTTCGCATAAACAGACAGGTCCTTTTATCCCGAATCGTACCAAAAACTAATCAGCACCAGGGTAACACACAAGTGACATGCCCTCGAAATTTTATGAAATTTAGTCTATTAGTTTTTGAGTTTGTCTAACCATACATTGTATAGATAGACAGACAGACATACACGCACATACAGACGTTACGCTAAAAATAGTTTTTTCGTATTCTAGCGGTCTTAAAACGTGTAGATCCGTCGAAAACTCGAGTTGAGATTTTCGGCATGATTCCAATACTTGTTGTTGTTGTTATTTTTAATCCCCGTGGTAAAGGAAAGCCTTACACTACGTCCAATAGACCCCTGGTCAGATGGCAAAGGGTAATATGCAGCTTCATTTTATTAAGGCTCCCCAAGGGCAGAAGATTGACTAACCTCGACATCACAACATGCATGCCAGCTGGAGGGATTGAACCCACAACCCGCCAATCGAGCGATGAGACGGAAAAGCATGCCCCTGACAGCTCGACCACCACATCGGCATTCCAATACTTTCCCTATATATTGTCATGTATTGCAGGGAAAGTAAAAATAAATTGTTGCTTGATTGTTCTGTCTATTGGTCCTTTGATGAGAACTGTAATCCATACTACTATCTAGGTTTGTATGACAGGCACTGAAATTCATGAAATAGAAACCAAACTTTGAGAAACCAAAACAAGTTAAAAACAACATTTCTTATTAACTTGAACAATTACCTATTATTTACCGATATTTATTGATACAAACGTATGGTGCAAACATCTCATTAAATCGCACCGGAACTCGGAGCGATTTTACAAAAACTAATAAACGTTTAAAAAATGCGCCCGTTTAAACAAAAACTAATTAAAACATGTTATGACGCCACGACTTCTGAGAACGTATTCCGCAACTTTACGATATAAGTTTATCACCTCAAATGTGACGGCAGACACCAAGAAGCCCAGATCACTTTCTCCCATAGCAGTCGAAATTGAAAACAGCAAACTTTATGAACCTACTCTAAAATTCATAAAAAATTTCAGAAGTGGAGCAATTAAGAAGTGAAGCACTTCATACTCATGCCAATATATAGAATATTGTAGAGATAGTCATTTAACTGATACGCAAAAATAAAAATGAAATGGCACAAATTGCGCAATATATCGGTGATTTTTAATGTTTTTCTTTTATTTAAATATGAAGGAATTATTCTACAGATTTGATTTAAAGCTCGTTGAAAAGATAATTCTTCAATTTTTCTTGCTGGTGCTAAGGTGAAATGTCTGTGATAACATTTTTGATAGCTTAGGGATGGATTTGTATTAAAATCGCTCAAATTTCACTTCCTATAATGACTAAAATATAATTCAAACTTTTAAAAATCGCCCCTTGGTGTTCTAGGACCTGACTTGATGTACTACTGAATCAATTTTTATAACTGTGGGTCGCTTAGATCCTTTGCTACATGACCAACAGATAGACATACAAACAAACAGAGATCTTCTTTTATCAATCAAAATGCACAATCCAAGCAATATTTCTTCCGTATCTAGTTTCATATTCAGAATTCTTCACTTATTTTGTACGTATACCAGCTCACCAAATGTACTGTCGTGACAAATAGACAGTCATGGGCTTTGCTTACACAATGTACCAATAAATAAAATATTTTCACTGCGTATTCCTTATACTCGAGAAAAACAACATTTACAGACAACCAATTTAATTATTTGAAGGTTCAGATTGCGAAACCAATCTGGTGCCTTTGACGAGAAAGTTGGCTAAATGTCATCAAATTGGCGAGTTTGAGATATCTCTTGAATTTTCTAGTTTTGTTAAGAATTTGTTTAGAGTTTCAGCCTATAAAGAAAGACATCCGAAATCACAATTAAATTTCGTACCTGCCGGCATATACATATAATTTCATAAGAATATTTTATACCTGGTGTTTGAAATATCCAGAAATATGTATTCGATTCATTTTGCAGAATACATTAGATTTATAAATTAGCTTTGCATATTATTCTGCATTACTATTAAGCTCGAAGAACATCAAAGTTTACCAATCTCATTTTCAACAGAAACATACAAATATTTCAAAATATGCCCTTAAGATGACTTTTAATCCGATTATAAGATCGACATTCCCTTTAATTTTCATTTCCCTCCGGAGGTTTCTGCCGATAGTTTACCAGATGTTTATGCTTTGATGTTTCCCTTTACGAGGGATGTTTATTTATTTAGTATTCACATATCAGAGATAATTAGCTTTTTATATATATATAAATCTGAACCATCCATTTATCTTTTATTTTTGTTTGTTTTGATATATGCTTCTTGCTGATTAATTTTTTTTAAAGTATGAAGATGAAAATAGTTTCTGGTGCGCCATATTGCGTCGAATATTTATAGAATTATATATGATGTAATTACTGAAAATTTTTACTTCCTCATTGTAATGTACAGCGAATTATTTTCCTGAAAATTTTCAAATTCGAAAATTTCACGAACATGTACTTTTAAGACCTCCAGGGCCAATTTCGATCACTTTTGTGTGTGTGTGTGTGTGTGTGTGTGTGTGTGTGTGTGCGTTCGTTCTCATACATGTAGTACGATGTCTTAAATATACATTTACCCTTCACTAAAAATTATATGCGTATTATATAAAGAACTACATCAATTTTTTAGAAACTCTCACGATTAGAAGAATGATGATTCGAATTTTAATATTTTCAGTTATGAAATTCATGTTATGCTTCTATATTCACTATTAGCTAGGCATTGGCCTTATACATTAATTTCACTGGTTAACTTAACACCTTTAGAATTCCGCTTCTATAGAGCATAAAATAGCATTGGTGGATTAGTTTTGAGGTTCATAGCAGTCTGTAGCATCGAATCGCTGACAACTTCCTCGGAATCAAGGAAACTGTTTTTTTTCTAAATTTCAAGAACTTGACTAGCAACCTCAAATTACAATTCACACACCCTAAGCATATCAGACCTCGATATAACGTTGTAGGAGTGCTACCAAGGCAGTAAAAAATTAATTCTAATTAATAGTTGCCATTTATGTAATATCAACAAGGTCTGTCCAGGCCGCATAAAAACATTAAATTCAGATTGCACAAGTTGGTAACACAGTGATACACAGTGTTTAGCTAAGTTGCTTATCCAGTAGCTTTCTTAACAAGTCATATGGTAAGATTTGCGCTGTTCAGAAACGGTTCCGGACATAATCCCGACAAGCCAGAATCCCGACAGCCGAAATCCCGACAAGCCAGAATCCCGACAGGGTCGAAATCCCGACAAGGTCGAAATCCCGACAAGCCAAAATCCCGACAAGGTCGAAATCCCGACAAGTCAAAATCCCGACAGCCGAAACCCACTCTTGCACAGACTAATACAACACTAAGGCGGTCATCGCAGTGACGTCACTAGGGTTAGAATTTACTAATCAGCACCCCACCCCACGTACATGCGCTGGACTCACGCTGGGCTCACGCACATGGCTCTCTACGCCTATATGTATAGCTTGATCAAAATTATCGGCGTTTTTACATCTCTACATTTTACAAATTAATAGTTTTAATCATTAAATCATAACAATTATGCCATTACTGAAATAAATTTTGGCAAATTGAAATGACAAAGATTAAAATGATATAACAGGTCGGTATAAGATTTAGGAAATTCATTTTATTAAAAAAGAAAAAAAACACTTCCTCATTCTGCATACGTTCAAATAGCATATTCAAATAGCATATGGCCATTGTCGTAACAAGCGGATGGAGACAAGAGGGAGCGTGAGTCCAGCGCATGTGCGTGGGGGGGGGGGGAGTGCTGATTAGTAAATTCTAACCCTTGTGACGTCACTGCGATGACCGCCTTAGTGTTGTATTAGTCTGTGCAAGAGTGGGTTTCGGCTGTCGGGATTTCGACCTTGTCGGGATTTTGGCTTGTCGGGATTTCGACCTTGTCGGGATTTTGACTTGTCGGGATTTCGACCCTGTCGGGATTTCGACCCTGTTGGGATTTTGACATGTCGGGATTTCGGCTTTCGGGATTCTGGCTTGTCGGGATTTCGGCTGTCGGGATTACGACCCAGACCCGTTCAGAAAGTACTGATTAAATTAATTTGTATATTTTTCCTCCTGTTAGTTATCAGAAGGAGTATTTATAATGTGTAGACTTCAGACAAACTGCTAATGTAGTGCAACACATTTAAAGTCAAAATGGGTCTGGTGACCCCATGAACTTGGCGACTTTGGGCGGCTTTAAAAAATCCTCAATTAATGCTGGATGTGAAGCTTTTAGCGAGTTTGTTGAGCTTTTTAAAGAAGCCATTTTATAGCAGCTATGAGGGCGTTGCTTCAGTTTTATTTTATTTTATTTTTTTATGAGTATGCCAGTGGTCTTCGGAACACGATGTATTTGCTTTTTAACTGGTTGAGCTTTAAATGTTGGTTTCAATTTCATCTGGAGACTGTTTTGAAGGTAGAAAATTAATATTTTCATACCATTAATATTTCATATAGTTCATATTAACACTGTGCTGTTTTGAATGTAGCTGAGACTATCAAATCAAGATCAATAATGGAATAGTTTTGCAATGTTAAAATATAAGGTGGAAGCAATCTTAATGTTTCTCTCAAAATTTAATAAGTTTTAACTGCACGTTTTAACAATGCTGCAACAAATGTATTCCCACCGACAGAATTAGTTCGTACTAGAAGAAATAGTTTGAGAAATTTACTAGATTTGGCCTATTTGCTCAAGGGACTTGAATGTGGTTCATGGTAGATCTTCAAACTTATTATAGTACCCTAAAACGCTATACACCAATTCAGAAATGCAACATATCAATATTCAGTATATTACGGGGCGTAATAATAATATACAAAGTATTTTGTGTTGTAGTTAGGAAGGTGGTACATTGTGTTAAAATGTAAGGTATTGTGGTTAATTTTTGCTTATTTAGCATACAGTTGAGCGTTTTGGCCTTTTTTCTTTGGACTTTTTCAGTTTAAGACGTCAAAATGGAAATGTCAAAAATTGCTGATGACTTTGTGATGTTCGAAGCACATTTACAAATATGCGGCGTAAACGATCTCTAATTGTACCACCCACAGAGAGCCGCCACACATTACACTATATACAATGATTGGTATGAAACCTTCAAATAGATTACCTCTTAAATTCCCAAGAGGGTAAATCCAAAATGGGTAATATATTTAACCATTGACTGACTGAATTCTTTAACAAGATACCTTATAAAATGGGTCTCCAAACTCAATAAGCATTGGAGTTACTTTTTAAAATAATACATCACCTGTTTCTAATAAATCTGTTTTTATAATTCCTCATCTTATTAAGGTTTTTTCTTTTAACTATAATCTGAGACATACGATAAATCAGAATCTGATATAGGCACACGTCAACGAGCTGATGAAAATTTCACCGCGAGCTACGGTTATCTCGCGATTGGCAGCTTTCTTAAACAATGATAGTGCTGTTAAACACCATCATTCTGTCAATTTTTCAAGATCAATAATGACCACTGTCACAATGTTAAAAAGTGCGATGAAACTAATCTTGGTATGTTGTCTCAAAGTTTAATATGAGTTAATAAAATGGGTTCAACGCTGCAACAAATGTATTTTCCTCTGATGGAAGTAGTTCGCAAAAGGAGAAATAGTTTGAGAAAATTACTAGAATTGATAGGTCTGTTCAAGAGGGTTGATTGCCTATTATGGTAGGGGTTTTTTCTAAAGGAACCTGCGCATTGCTTAAAATAACATATGGGAATGTGCATTTCTGCAAGTTAAGCAGCAAATTAAAAACATTTACGTGTATGGACTGATTTTTATCAAATATATTAATATGTCACTCTAAATTTGTAACATGTTTAAAATTTCTTATTCGACCCAGACGGTCCGACCTTCCCGAAGGTGTAAGGTATCTCTTTGGACAGACAGGACGTGCCACCCAATTTAGACCGAAATATAATGGAGTCGCATCCTTCCCTACCACTAATCTCAAGGAAACACTTATAGTACTACATTTTTAACGTACACGTAATCCGCGTGACTTAGCGCACGGGTCAGTTTGGGCCGGACTCGAACTCGGGTCGTTCGCATACAATGTCCCACCCCTTGTATAAAATCTCCTGGAATGTAAAAACAAAAATGTATCACATTTCCAATAATATAATTCGGTGTCAAAAACATCTTCCAATTGTCTGTTTCCTTCTCCGTCGTCCACTTCTACTGGCTTCGTAATCATCGACATTTTTAAACATAGAGAATTGTTCGAACATATTATTGAGGAACACATCACTCTCCTTCAAACAAAAAGAATTGTAGAAGTATTGTGTTTATCTTACTTCAAGACATGGCCTCTGGAAATGAGAAAAAGGATCAATATTTTTGTAGAGCGTTTGATGAAAAAATCTATTTTGAGTAATGTAAAAAGTGAGAGAGAGATTGTTAAGAGATGGCGGAGGTTTTGTCGCAGAGGCTCATATCGAGAAAAATAAAAGAAGTTTCGGATTTGCTGAAAACTCGATACACGAGTGAAACGTTGCGATGTTAAAAGAATTTCTCATTTTCGAAGTTTTATCTTTCACTTAAATTTATATAATTTTTATTACCTATAAATATATTTGCTTTGTGTTCCATAGGTTTCTATGAAACTATAGATTTTCGTTCCAACTTTTTCTTTGATAAACACATAATTTATAACAGAATGTGGTAATGTGGGAAAAGCGGCCCGGTTTTTAACCGAGATTTAACAAACACCATTTATATATATTTGGACTAATTTTTAAGAACACAAAAGTTAAATAAATTAATTGAAATACATAATTACACTGGAAGAATAACATTTTTTCAGTGCGATATGATTAACAGTTTGAAAAATATCTCATATATCTTGACTTACAATTTTTACATGACATACACAAAACCACGATAAAGACAAATACTAGCAATACTGCAAATTCAGCATACCTAGAAGTATACCCAAAATTCAGCATGCCTAGTGGATTACAGCTGACTCATTGACTTTAATGATCTTATTTTCGCAGTGTATGCAACACAGACACACAATAAAAGTTATGACATTTACAGTTTAACTACTAGACGATTTCGTAATATGAAATGCAGTGACTGAATTACAACTAGATTTTTTTTTTCAAAGGGCAGAGAATAAGACATACATTATACAAACAGAACAAATATCCCGAACATATAACATGAACAGTCAATGTCTCCTAAACAATGGCCAGAGCTGTGAACCTGTTAGGCGTCACATGACGCTGCCCCAGCGCACCAGTGGGGGCCAGAACACACCGCTCCCAACATCACAACATCCATGTCCGCTGGTGGGACTCGAACCCACAATCCGGCAACCGAGCGTTCACAAGGAAACGCCTTCCCTTGACCGCTTGACCACCGCGTCGACCAACTAGAAAAAATTGAATTTCAAATTTCATTATAAGTAATTTCGCAGTTCGTATAAAACGAAATATGTCCTATATTGCAAGCTTCTTTTACATTATATATATATATATATATATGTATAATAATTATCAATCTAAATTTAAAAAGAACGTTATGCATAATTTAGAAACGACCCATTGAATAAAATATTAGATCACAATAACGTTAGAAATTATCAATATATAATTCAATGTCGTTGCAGTGATACATTTGTCTAATAAGCACTCCAAACAAACTGCTATGGTTTGTTTTTCATTTTGTCCTGTACACAATCCGCACATATATTGTAAAACTTTTTTTTCACACTGTGTTAGTTTTATTGTCTTTGCGTTGCTTTATTTTTCAACTTTCGAACAGTTTGGAGTTATTCCTGGAGATATAACTTTTGACTTTTTTTCAATGTGTCCATCTTTTAGCTCTTTTGTTAATTTTGGAATATGTGTCTGATTTTGACACCCGTTGTCTCCTTAAAAACGTCTCAACCATTAATAGCCACAAGATCAGAAATAATAAAAACTACCATGCATTGGACAGCGTCGGGATGCAGACTTTACGGAATATTTCTTAGTCACTTGGTTCAAAACATCAACACTAACATTTTTTCGACTTGTTAAAAATTATGATACCAAGAGTTTTCTTTTCCTTTTGAGTTAATCCTAATATATAATGCAAAATGCATAGAAGTACGTTCTTTTACACTGGTATAATGCAAGAATGGTTCTTTTGTGCTTAATAGAAGTCATTGAATTTAGTTTTTTTAAAAAAAGATTTTGGAGATTTTCTGATAGTTCCATTTGAGAGACCTTCCCTCAAACATTCCAAATGACGAACACAATGGCTTGAGAGCATACAACAAATTAGAAACACATACCCTACAGAATAAGAATGGTTTTTTAACCCATTTCCACCTCCATTATCCCCCTCTCGTAAAATACCTGTAAGAAATAGGTGAAAAGCAGTGACCAGCGTAAAAACCGGTGCTAATTCCAGCAGTGCTGAATTTAGGTGTAGTCGCGTACACAATAAAATGATTATTCAATTTCAACTACATTTGGCTTAGGCAATCGAAAAAAATCGTTTCGGATCAGAGGTGATCTATCTTCATATTTCTATAATTCTAGTGTCCCAATAAAATGAGTATATTCATAATACAGCAGTCTTGACTGTTAAAAGGTAATAACTAACATAGCGTAAGTCAATCAGTGATTGGAGAAAATCGAGCGTTCGGATTTCAAGGCCCATTCGTTAATTTTTAACAATAATTAATCTACGTTTTCCTTAAGAACGGAGGAGGGTTCGAATTTTAAAAAGCATTTAATTAATAATTAAATAGGAGTTAAACAATTAATATCTGAATTATGCAAACTAGGAGACGTCAAGAGGTTTTGCTAGAATGTACCTAATCTATGTCAGCCGCTGCACCCCAAAGTATGTAGAATCCATGCTATTTCAATCCCAATGTGCTTTTGACGCTTCTGCTTCTGTTAAACGGGATGATATTGCTAAGATTAATTAGAGGGAGATGGGGGAAGTAGGAACAACTAACGTTAATTTCCCACATACATTATCCAGTCGTTCGGTATTGTTAGGAACGCATCCTCTAGAATCGTGCGTGTATAAACAAGGATACAAGAACGAGTCCAAGATTATGGATAATTTACGTTTATTCAGAAACAAAAAGTAAAGGGGAATAGTACACAGAAAAACAACACATCAAATAGCACTGGACTGTTCCACTAATTTCAAAGAATAAGTGGTATTATTCTCAGAATGCTGACGAAAGTAATTTCATAAAACAGCAGCACAAATAAGTACACAGGAACAATATACAATTAAACAGCACTTAAAAGCTCCACTAATTTCACAGTATAAGCGAGATTATTCTCAAAACATTGACAAGAAGAAAGATCAATCATACATAAAACATTGATTATTAAACACTTTCCAACTGCGATGCAATTTTATTTAAACATCTCTAAAATGCAACACATTCAGAGGTAATAGTTTTAAAACTATCACAATAGTACAATAATTTATTATATTTGAAAACCTCATCAAAAATGAAAGAACTTTATTCAAATAACGTCTTCGAAATATAAATCGTCTATCTCTCTATGTAAAAGCAGTAAATATTTCATTCATACATTTTTTTCCATTAATTTCATTCTTCACAATACTACAATAATTTATATTACAATAATTTATTTTATTCAAACTGAAAACTACGGAAGTAAAAGTACTTTAACTCTATGTTTAACTTCATCCAAAAAATCTGCTATAAAATCGTCTACTTCTCTATCTAAAATCAATGAATTTTTCTCCTTTCCAGACTCCAGCGATAAATAATTTTTCATTAAAAAATTCAGTAATTCTTATGCAACTCATATAACAGCTTGATGTGTTTACATTCTCCATTCGTTAAAATTAGTCTTCGTTGTAGAAATAATCAAAGTTTGATGATCATTTAAGTTCAAATATATTATAATTGCGTTGTTTCAGAATAAAGATACCCAGAGATTAAGCAAGAATAAAGCGGTTTTAGAACGGATACAACACTAAATATAAATTAAAGAGGACCTTAAAAATCACGATTTAAACACAAGATGGTTGGCATTGATCATTTAAACTCAAATATATTGTACATAATTGCGTTGTTTCAGAATATAGATGCACAGAAATTAAGCAAAAATAAAGCAGTTTTAGGACGGATACAACAACACTAAATATAAATGAAAAATAACTTTAAAAATCACGATTTTCACACAAGATTGATACTATATTTTACTTTCACGTGGGTCACGTGATCTCTTTATATAATATGGCTGTCATTACTATTTTAAGTTTTATTTGAAAAACTACAGAATATATTTTGCTAAAATATATTTAATAATTCTTATAGGATTATTTGAGTATTTTCCAAAACTTTTGAAGCCATTTGTGAATTTTAAATTCGCTTTAAAAATGTTTGAGAAATTAGGTCCCACGGGGTTCAACGTATTTCAGTTCTTTAATCCGGATTTAATACAAAATTAATTGAGTGATATTATTCATTTATATTCCCATAGGTCTCACAGACCGTCTGAATAACATACTAAAATTTCATTTTGATAAAGTCATTTTTACGGCAGTTATCGTGCGAACGGACAAACAAAATGAACAAAGTCATAAACACGTTTCAACTATGTTGTAAAGTGTTAAAAATAACGATTCAATGTAGATCGTGTCATTTTAACTCGTCAACTTCACTGCAACGGAGGAATGGGTCTTTTTATAGCACAATCTATAGAAACGTTTTTAAATCTCTTTGTAGCTGCTAGACTAATAATTATTTCGTGAAGATTCTGGAACATTTCAGAAGTTGCCAAATGTCTCAAAATTGACGATAAATCGCCAAATTGGGCAACCCTTCTTCCAACTGGAAAATACTTTAAATCCTGGGTTCACTTCATCAACCCGTCATGCTGACGTCATACACTGTGTTTTCTTGCTTTATCTTTGAGACAGACAAAAGAGGAGGCGCCAAAGGGAATATTGCGCGTTCACAACAGTATTCTTAGCATTGTATAGGTGTTATGGTATAGGTATTTCTAAAGCACAGGTCAACAGTCGCACCACATAGGTGAGCTACTTAATAATCTTGCTGATTATCAAAGGTTTCGCTTATTTATTTCATTATATTTTAGTGTACAGATCTAACATTGAAACATATATTTTAAAATTGCTGCGTATGACCTGAAAGATGCCCTTAGACTATAAAAAGACTAATTATAATAGATATAGGCATAAAATCGTCCATTAACAAGTTATAATCTTTGTCACAATCGCAGTTACAATATTTGTCAATTAACAAGATAATTGGCAAAGCGTTTACTTGATACAAGAAGAGATATCGATGTTTGAATATCGTCCGTACGCAACTTTGTTTTACAATTAAGCCATCGTAACATATTCGTCTTTGAATAGCAATTCCAATGTATTTTTTATTGAAATAAAATACAATCACTAATATAGTTTTTGGCTTTAATAATAAGAATCCGTGGATTTGAACATGCCCCATTGGTTTAATTCAGTTAAGTGTTAGTTTTAAATTGTTAATAGAGTTTAATATATAGACAAAGCAAGTTAGCGGATGTTTATAATATTCCAAATATCTTTCTATAGTCGAGTTCTTTTTGCAAATACAGGTAATATTTATGGTGAATTAGAAATAATATCACATATTTTTGCTTATTTCCGTGCATTATAAAATGCCCACCGATGTGTATCCTACTAGTGAATATTTTAGGTACCATATTGGATTACAAACCTATAATCAAATAAAATTTTCTATAATATGTAGTTTTAAATTATGATCATTACTCACCTATAAAATTGTACAATTCTCAGTTTTAAACTAAAACCTGTACTCAAAGATAATTTTGTATAATTAACAGTTTTGAATATAAACCCATACTTTTAATAATTCCCAAAAGAAAATATTTCATAAAATCAATTTTACTAGAAAGTCTTTGAAAATTCTCGTTTTACTGCCATGTTATGTATAAACTTGCTAAAAAAATAAAACATCTGCCAAAGGCAATTTTTATAATTCTTTGCAGGACAAATACGATACAGTAGGCAGTATGTCTAGAAGCAGTCCAAGAAACGGTGGTTTGATTCCTGTCTTTGAGTTTACTTTCAGTGATTAAATTTAGTTTAATTATCTAATTTATTTATTGATAACTTATTTGAAGATAGTATGTTAAGTTCAGCAATGATATTAATAATTCAAATAATTTTCATCTCTAATCTTTTGTACAAATTCGCCTAGATCTCTTTTAATCAATCTATAAATAGCGATAAATTCTATTATATGACTGACTTTATTTTATTTATAATTCTAATAATTTTATTAATTTTATTTATAATTCTAATAATTCTAGGAATTTTATTTTTAATTCTAATAATTTTATTAATTTTATTAATAATTCTATTAATTTTATTTATAATTATAAATTAACAATTTCATGATCAGCACTTTTTTACTTTTGGGGTTGAGCGGATGCATCTAAATTTAATTCATCCACTTAAATACCAAATATTCTGTCAATTATTCATATACCTTAATACCGGCATAACTTACATCCTTTTCGATATTGCCAAAATGGTTGCTTTTAAAGCATTCATTACTTTCTTTACGCTTAAACTCCTTCCAAAGTGATGGCCGCAAAGCATGTACTACATTCAAAGCCGTTTCAGTGGCCTGGCTTTCACGCCATTAAATGGACTTATACAGAAGAGATTAATTAGAAGGAGCTGGCACGTCTAACGATAATGCCTCGCATACATTATCCGCACGTACAGCATTCCTCGTATTGTAAACATATTTTATGGTGTTAGTGCTTCCAAAGATATCAGACATGGCGTGTTGTTCGGACGAACATTTCTGAGCAATATAGTTAAAAAATGTGGAGAGTTGCGGTTTAATATGGTTAATATTTATTTTAAGGTTTAGCTAAATAGGTTTGGACAAAACTAATAAAATTCCTAAATCTTTAAATAAAGCACATCGTTTTCATAGGACTCATGTTTCAGTCGCATTGTATAATTATGAATACTACATTCATGCTGTTTATGTACACACATTATAAATGTCTGCCACCACTGTGAGCTAATGATGATAGTTTTCAACTACTTTGTTCTGTGAACATAATTTCAGACATAATGCTTTGAAACTGGAGTGAATCTGGAGTATGATTTTAATATTTCCTATTCGAATTTTTAGATGTGAATAAATGTAAATTTGAGTGCATTATAAATGTCTGTCAATGTCTGCCATCACTACGGGATAAAGCAGATAGTTTTCAACTACTTTGTTTTATGAACATAATTTCAGACATAATGCTTTGAAACTGGAGTGAATCTGGAGTATGATTTTAACATTTCCTATTCGAATTCTTAGATGTGAATAAATGTAAATTTGAGTAGTGAGCTTTGAAACTAATACGGGGAAATCTCTGTTAACTGGACAATTGACCGACTTTTACTCCGCCTAAACCAGATTCGATTTGCTCTGTGAAATTTAGGAATCATCCCTTTTTAAAAAATTTCACCTTCCAATAGGAGTTTTTTTCGCGTAATCTGCAGATATTCCTTAGTAAGATGCAGTGATGTTATAGAAGCAGATGGAGAGGATTGGTCTAAATTCAACAGACTTGGATGTTGAAATGCTATCTCATGGAGACTGCAGTCGTCAAGACCGTCCGTCTTTTATGAGTCTAAAGATGACGTTGAAGATGCGAACAATGCAGATTTGCCAAGAACCGAACGAGTTTCACGTACCGTTGGATTGTATGCTTTAAAAGTGGCTCTTCGTTATATTAAACGGCAATCAATCTTCACTGTAATACGTGTAGATTAATGTTAATAAATAAATGGTTAGGACTTTCCAACAAAAAATTGTTTTCAAGTTTGAAACAAAAAAAGTAACTACATTTTTTAAAGGAAAGTAGTGTAATGATAATTACGCATTATAAAATGCTACATGCATATTTTTTATTTTTAACTTTATGTAAAATGCCTAGTCAGCTAAATAACTTTTTAATAATTGTTTATTTACCTATTAATTTGTTTAAATACTTTTATTACAGTAGAGATATCCCAATTAAGCCGGTTAAGAGGGGTCATACTGTACTTTAAAAAAGTATAGCAGGTATAATTAAACACACAAGAAATACACGAACACAAGAAATATGTATATGCGGCTATTTCATACCGATGATATTTATAAGTCTCATATACTAAAATCTTTTGAAAATTTTAGTGATTTTCATTGCTTCAGTATAAATTTAGTTTCAAACTATTATTTATCATGTATATCAAATTGATAAAAATGAGCAAATATGATAACTTATGCATGGTAAATTAATAAACAAAGTAATAAGAAATAAACACAGTGTTTGGTGACCATACAAATTATATGAACCATCTGTCATTAATATTCAAACTTTACTTTGCCTTAAAACTATATATATTAATATAATTTTGCAATATGTCATATTTCTGTAGGGAGACTCTCTAGTAAAATAACGAAAAAATGTATTGAAAAGCACTCGACTGTTACATGCTTAATCTTCTAAAATTTACTTAATTGTCAGTCGACATCTGACTCGACGAAAATAGGGTTGTACCATGTGATCAAACGTCCATAACAATCAATTTTTTTTCTTTGGAACAGCTAAGCACATGCATCATTCTCCCATACATCGACCATAAAATGTGAACAATTTAGCCGTCGAAAACAAACGACTTATCAAAAGTCGTTGCCCTGAATACAAGTGGGGGTCGGAACACTCTACTCCCAACAACACAACATTCATGCCCGTAAGTGGGACTCGAACCCACGACACGGCAATCCAGTCATCACGAGAAAACTTGAGCCTCGATTGCTGCGCCACCGCGTCGACAATTTGTAGAAAACTGTGGAAAAATTCGATTACACGATGCCTAATAATTGTAAAAAAGTAAAAATTTTATTATAGAAGAAAATAATTAAAAATTTCTGGCATTTCCCTTATAACTGTTTGCTAAACGTAGTTACATTACACAAATATTTGTATGGGAATATGGAACGGTGTCAAAAGTTACAGATCTAGTATTTATGGATTCTGCTCATTTTATCTCTCAAGTACAAATTCATTATTTTTTAGCTTGAATTGTATGAGTCTTTGTATCTGTCTGCACTGCTTATATACACTATATAACTCAAACTCACAACCTGGCAAAATTTTATGACATTTGATAATTCAGTGAATTATTATTTATTCTGCTGCTGGTAACCATTTTGTAGAACTGAAAAAAAAATGATACGACTTTTTCTTTTTGAATATGTTTGTAAAAGAATAATAATTGCGTGATAATGGATATGTTTCCACCGCTGAACCTTTTCTTTTTGAATATGTTTGTAAAAGAATAATAATTGCGTGATAATGGATATGTTTCCGCTGAAACACTTTTTGTAGAACTGAAAAAAAAATGATACGACTTTTTCTTTTTGAATATGTTTGTAAAAAGAATAATAGAATAATAATTAATCTGAACTACACTACCTGACATAGAAAATGCAACACCATGAAGCTTTGGTCGTATAATTATGCAAATTGCGAGACAGACGTGCTGGACAGTGTATGGCAATGAGGTATCGTGATTAGAGCGAGGGGCAAAAGGGAGGGAAACGGCATATGAGCCAACAGTTATTACTGTCTGTCACTTACGGAAACCCGTTTTCCGAGCTGTTTTTCGTTTCAGAAGACACGTGTTGGCGTAGAGATGCCTGGCTGATGACGCCGAAGTCCGTTTCAGCATTTGGACGATCTTGCGAGAAGGGATTCATTTTAAGCCTACGTACGACTGGGTGGTCATGTCGGAGTTTCGTCGCTGAAACACTCGTAAATGAATCCAATATGCAAAAGATTTGGAGAAGATGGATTTAAGAAGTGCATGTGATTCGTCGCAGTGATGTAGGTCCATCCAGACGTACGCCAGCATGCGTTGATCGACGCATTCGAAGGCATGCGGTGGCGGATCAACAAACGACTACTGTCTATATTCTGCAGGATTTTCGGGATACATTGGATGGCTCAATATCAGCAAGAACAGTTTCTCGACGATTGGCCCAAAGTGGATTGCACTCAAACTGTCCTTTAGGGAAACTATCATTGACGGCAAAATACCGACGTGAGAGATTGCACTGCTGTCGATTCCGAGCCTCTTGGACCACTGAATGGGACAGGGAAATGTTCAGCGACGAGTCTCAGTTCCGTTTGTCTAATGACAATTGCCGTGTGAAAGTATGGAGGTGAGGTGGAAACATATCCACTTCAGCTGTGTCTGTTGAACGCAATACCGCTCGACAACGCGGCATCATGGTTTGGGATGCCATCAGCTTCGATAGCCGGTCACTACTGGTTCGTATCAGAGACATAATGACCACCCGACGATATGTGGACGACGGTTGCAAAATGCTGTTTTCCAGCAAGATAACTCACGACCGCACACTTCAAACAAGCCTTGCCATGTATCTATATGCTTCCTTGGCCTTTGCTGTCTCCAGATCTCTCATCCATGGAGCATGTATGGAACGTGATTGGTCGCCGTTTGACTGCCCTGCTCCCGCTTCAAACAGAGGATGATCTGTGGAGGATGGTTGAAGGCATATGGCCATCTATCCCCCAGGAAATATCCGCATGCTCATTGCATCTGTTCCTTAGAGGGTTTCTGTTTGTATCGCCGCAAGCTGTTTTCCTATCGCCTACTGATCACCCTGGCTATGACATTACTATGTTGCATTATCCTTCTGGAATTAGCATAACTTATTTATATATGCCATCTCTGTTTGTGTGTCCTTTATCACCAGACTCTATTCTCTCTTTCATGGTATTGCATTTTCTGTGTCGGATTGTGTATATTAAATTATTATTTTATACGCTATTTCGCATAACAAATATCGGTAAACTACTCACACTACGCTATGATATATTTCGTGATATATTTCATTTTTTTTTTATGTTTCATTTTGTTGCCTCGCAACCCTTCTTAAATCTGCTGCCTCACGGATTGAGAAGCAAACCGTTTTTAAATTGCAGATTCGATTCATTTTCAAATAAGTGTCTATTTCATGTCTAATTCTTTGCGATGCAATTTAAATTAATGTACACAAATAATTAATAATTTTGAGCTCGTAGAGGTACATTTTATACTGTCCGTATCAGAATATTTTTTTATTATTATGCGATTCCTGGGTAGATTGAATTCCAAGGAATTCTTTTTAACTGCATTCAATTAAACGGCCAAATTTCTATTTTGAATAATGTACAATTTATTTTTAAATTACAAATTCTCAAATCCAATGCAAAATTTACTGGATAAGAAACTGAACAAATAACGTGACCTACTTTCTAAAAGGATGCCGGTAACAGTATGATCAAAGTACGGAGGCTAAAGCGAACGTTTGTGTTTTAAATATTTAAAGACCCAGAGTGATTTTCCAAAGAATTCTCTAGTAGACACGGGTATACTTATAACGAGAGTCGTTAAATATTTTCTGAACTACCGTCCTACGAATTCGTTACAACGTTTCAGTCAGTTTGCATCAGCCAAATGGTGTAACATATATTTTATACTAGCTGTATACTGTGATAAGGCTTTCACACCTCTGTGTTAAAATTGTATATTAAAGTATTGTTTTATTTCTGTGTGATTGAAAGTGTCAATTTCGAAATATAAATGTCTTTTCTACATGTTTTCAATTACATTGACTTTTAAGGGAAGTGAACTCTAAAATCGCAAAAGTGTTTATGTTCCAGAAAAATAGTAATAGTTTTGTATTTTCGCTTCTCAGTCGCTAGTTGGGAACTTGCAGGTTTTGCGCACGCGCGAGTTTGAAAAAGGATTTTGGAAGCAGTGTGGAAGGAGTCGTGGAGAAATGTAGACGTGTGTGTTTGATTCGCGTATGATCGCGAATTTTAAGAAAAGGTGGATTAATTTTGAAAGTGGAAGGATGTGATTAAAATATGTAACATAGTTCGACAAGTTGTGCGTAGAGTCGTTTGGCTCGGTTCAGAGATGAGTCACTCGTGTTTTTAAATGAATCAGCCTGGTAGTAATGGAATAATGAGTCTTGTGAAAAGAGAAAATGGTTCTTTCACTGGTCGGCTTGAATCGCTAATAGGGCAAGAGGGAAAGCTCATTTTACAGCGATTTGTATTTGCCTGACTCCTCCTTGTGTCCTAAGGTACGAATCAACCAATCTCCGTAACCAACCAAGATGTCGAATTCCGCCAGCATGATGTTGTGTAGTCAAGTTTCCCGACCATTATGGATTTTGTTCTGCGCAAGAATCTCGATGAGTTTATGCCGAGAGTCCATCCTGATATCCTTTCCCATGGTACAGAATTGTAAATGTTATATTTAAAAGAGACGAGGTAAAGTTTTATATATATTTAGTCTTCCACCTAACGAATAGAGTGTTAATTGTCAAATCCTCGTGAGTATCAAGTCATTGATGATGTTATATGAAAATGTCGTATATGTTCAAAGTATACAAATGTGATATATAAATGTCAAGTATAATATGAGGAATATTGTGTTTATTTTATGTATCAGAAAATATGTGTATTCTCTTGGTTCCTCTTCCTCCAGGGGTGTTCTTAATGGTCACCCTACCGAGTGTAACTCTGAGTTATTGCGAGAAATGCTTGTACTCCACTGTTTTCGATCAACTGCCTTGTTATTTCATGTTTAATAAATGTGTTTGATTTCAAAACTTTGTCTTCTCTGTCGAGTATACCAAAACGTTCGCGACAGAATTGGTGCCGTTACTTTTCTCGGTGAGTGGGGAAGAGCTGAGAGAATTAAAATTTTTAAAAATTTTCTTAAGAATTGAAATTTTGAAGGTTAAAAATTACCGTTGTGCTAAAATGAGTGTTTTCTTAAGTAAACAGAGTTCCATGTTCTGCTTTCGGTGTTCTCAAAAACGAGTGTTCTTGGAATTTGATATGTGCCATTTGATAAAAAAAGATTTGTTTGCATATTTATGTCATTTGATTTGATAAAAACTGGTTTTATTGTAAATACTGTTTAAGAACATTGCAATTGCATATTGTGTTAAACTATACGAGTATATTTGATTGTTATGCAAAATGGCTCCAATTACTAGAAACAAAAAAGTAAATGTCGGTAAGATGAGTAAAAATTCAAGTAAAAAATTAAATTCCTCCTTGAATTTGTCGCTTGATATTGCTACTGAGTCGGATACTGTTAATTCTAGAAGTAAAGTTAAAAATGTTAGCCACAAAGCTAAATCTAATGAGGAAAATATATCAGATAAATCGCCGGTATGTCTGAATTCTTCTTCTGGCACTTTGCCAAATCAAAACAGTGCTTCATCGGTAAATGATAACATGTTAAAATCATTCCATATTTTCACACCTAAGTTCGCACATCATATTCCAAAATTCTCGGGAAATTCAGAGCTTTCGTTGTCACAGTTTTTGGAAAAGTTAAATTTAGTAGCCACTCATGCAAACTGGAGTGAGTGTGACAAATTGGTTTGTTTGAGATTGAATTCAGAGGGGGAAGCAAATAGATTGATTGAAGAGAATCCAAAGCACAGAAATTGTAAAAATTTGCAGGAAATTATTCACATTTTGAAAGATCATTTTGAAGTGACCGAAAATGTTACTAAAAACATAATTTCACTCGTGAACTTTACACAGAGACCAAATGAGTCGGTTAAACAGTTTTCGATGAGAATCGAAGCTGCTTCATTTAAGGTTGTTCCGGAAGATGTAGATTCCGAAAGTGAGAATAAAATCAGGCAAACACTTTTAAAAACTTCATTTATTAATGGTTTATATCCGGAACTAAAAAGATTGGTGTTGTCACAAAACCCTAGAGATTTTTATTCGGCTAGAAAACTTGCAATTCTTGAGGAATCTATTTTAAATGAAAATAATGCTATGTACTTGACTAATCCGGTACTTACAAAAAAAGCTGTTCTCACACCAGAAAAATATGTTCTCACACCAGATCAAAGTGAAAGTATGTCAGATTTAAAAAGAAAAGTGTTAGAACAGGAAAGGGACATTGAATTTCTTAGGGGTAAAATAGAAAAATTTAAGTTTAATTCAGATAAAGTTAACGAAAAGCGTTCACCGCGTCCAAAGTGTGACAAATGTGGTAAATTAGGTCACGTTCAAGAACAGTGTTGGAAAAAGGTTTTTCAAAAAAGAGATGCGTACGGTATAAAATGTAGGAAAATTTATACCAGTCCTGGAACTAGGTATCACCAGGGTGAAAGACACAGAGGGCAAATGTCTGCAAATGAGTGGAAGTATAGAAAGCAAGGAACGCAAAATTATAAAAATAAGGAGTCATATAAATCTTTGCAAAATTCCAAAAATCATTCTTCTGGGAATCAGAGTAGATATCCCATGCACAATTATAATAATAGAAAAACTTTTGATAGGCAAACATCACATTTTGAGGAAAATAATATTTGTCATAATATTACAAATTCTTTGTCATCTTCTTCTATTATAAAAGGAAAATTAGTGAGCAGTGAAGTGTCAATATTGATTGATACGGGTAGTTCAATTAATTTAGTGTATGAGGAAGCTTTAAATACTGTACCCATTGCACATATGTTGCTAACATACAAACCAACAATTTTGCGTAGCTTTAGTTCACAAGATACTAAAGTTGAATGTTTAGCCACTATTTCACTAAATTTGGGAAAAGAAAGATTCCCTACCGAATTTTTTGTGTTAAAATCACCAGCTCCTATTTCATATAATGTAATCCTTGGTAACAAGTTTTTACATAAACATAATGCTATTATAGATTATAATCACTTCTGTTTTAAGTTTTCAAACTCTTCCATTCCTTTTGTTGGTTATCAATGTACGAATAATTTACTTTCGATTTCAAATCATGAACCGGCAAATGAGTCGGAAATTGCAGACTCAAACCTAAGTAGTGTCGCAAAGCGTATTGCTGTGCCTGACTCGCAGATGAGTAGTGGAAAAAATGTTCGTGTGGTAGAGGACTGTAAACCGAAAGAGTTCCATACGAATGCATGTGCCAAATGCAAAGCAGATCTAGCACCGGTAGTGAATGAGTCTCAGGTCATTCGGGAAGAGTATGTGAGCAGAAATTTTTCGGAAAATAATGTAGTGCCACATTTGGGTAGTGAAGAGGTACATATTAACGATTTGGAAAATGGAAGCAAATCTTTTAGAGATTTGGTAGTAAATGCACAGAAGGTTACTTTGCATATGGGGGAAAAGCAAAATCATGTTAGAGGTGGTACTGAGGTTAACTTTGTCATTCAACACAAAAACAATCCATGTAATCAGCAATTGGTCCACGTTAATAGATTAACTCCTTTACCTCCTAGACGTAGTGAATTGATTTCT
The DNA here is from genome assembly GCA_951213105.1 of Amaurobius ferox. Taxonomy (NCBI): domain Eukaryota; kingdom Metazoa; phylum Arthropoda; class Arachnida; order Araneae; family Amaurobiidae; genus Amaurobius; species Amaurobius ferox. Next base: position 137,094,180 of record OX578146.1, on the reverse strand, counting down.
AGCACATATAATGATAACATTGATAATTCTTCAACTCAAGAAACAAGACAATTTAAAAGTAGATATTTTCTAAACCATCAAAATAGGGTTAAAACTCAAAATGTTCCTAATTCACACAAGTATGACTTGCGCCCAAGAGGCCAATTTATTCATTAAAGTTACTTGTCAATTAAGGCAATATGTCAAGAGAGCAATTGGCTCAAAAGTAAAGTAAAATGTTTAGATTATGAAATTCTCACATTTTCAAAAAAAAAAAAAAGACTGATATTGTTGTGAGATGGACAATTATGTTTCATAATATTATATTTTCAATTGTTTCACAAAATGTTTTGCAAAACTGTATGCTATGTTAAAATGGATCCAATATTTCTGAACTTCTGTGTAATTTGCTTTATGTGTCAGTCAGCTGAATGTTCTGTACTGCAAGTTCTGTGCCAGTGCAGCTTTCTGAATGTGAGTGCCATGTTAATCAGGTTGAAGTAGTGTTTTAAAATTCTAAATACTTAAATAATAATTTTTTTTTGCTTTACTTTAATGATAAGCAGTAATGTTTTAAAGTAATTTTAAGATAATTAAGTACTTGATGGATTAGAGTTTTGGTAAGGATTTTTAAAGATAACTGATAATTTTTATCTCTGTTTTATTTTATGAATGTGTGAATGATTTTTTTTAATTTAAAGGTCTAGTAAATTTTAGAAATTTTTTTTGTCATTTGGTGTTTGTTGACTTATTGGTTGGGGGTACCGCCACCTCTAGGGTTGCAACTTTCTAATGGACTTGTTTCTTGCCTGGGTGCCTGATCAACATTCTTGGTTTGAAAATTTGTCTCATTTTCTAAATTAGTAATTTTTTTAAATGTCCTTTAAAGTAATTTGTTGGCAAGGTTGGATAATAGTTAATAAATTGATTTCTGTGAAAAGTAAATTTATAGAATTTTAATTGTAAAATTTTTGAAGACAGAAAACTTTTTGTTTAGTTAAACTTTTTGTGAGTTGAGTAAATTAAATTTTCATGTCTCTGTGGTACTCACCAGAAAATGTATTAGTGTTTAAATTTTAAAAGGGGCAATTTCATCATTTGTGTCTTGTTAATTTGGTGTTGTCTTGTAAAGGTCTATGCTTGTATTGAGACTTATTTTTTTTTGACTCACGAGTCAAACTTTAGGCCACTCTTGGATTTTGGTTATTATGCTGGTCATGATCTTGTTTGTTTTTGTTTTTTTCTTTGATGTACATGTACATCGCTCAAAATTTACACTAAATTCCTCTCAATGGAGCATATGTCATTGGGAACTTAATGCAGGTATTTTCCTAGTATTGTGCGGAAAAATTCCCCGCTTTGCAGGAAATTTTTCTCCCGGGCCCCGAAGGAGTGTGATAAGGCTTTCACACCTCTGTGTTAAAATTGTATATTAAAGTATTGTTTTATTTCTGTGTGATTGAAAGTGTCAATTTCGAAATATAAATGTCTTTTCTACATGTTTTCAATTACATTGACTTTTAAGGGAAGTGAACTCTAAAATCTCAAAAGTGTTTATGTTCCAGAAAAATAGTAATAGTTTTGTATTTTCGCTTCTCAGTCGCTAGTTGGGAACTTGCAGGTTTTGCGCACGCGCGAGTTTGAAAAAGGATTTTGGAAGCAGTGTGGAAGGAGTCGTGGAGAAATGTAGACGTGTGTGTTTGATTCGCGTATGATCGCGAATTTTAAGAAAAGGTGGATTAATTTTGAAAGTGGAAGGATGTGATTAAAATATGTAACATAGTTCGACAAGTTGTGCGTAGAGTCGTTTGGCTCGGTTCAGAGATGAGTCACTCGTGTTTTTAAATGAATCAGCCTGGTAGTAATGGAATAATGAGTCTTGTGAAAAGAGAAAATGGTTCTTTCACTGGTCGGCTTGAATCGCTAATAGGGCAAGAGGGAAAGCTCATTTTACAGCGATTTGTATTTGCCTGACTCCTCCTTGTGTCCTAAGGTACGAATCAACCAATCTCCGTAACCAACCAAGATGTCGAATTCCGCCAGCATGATGTTGTGTAGTCAAGTTTCCCGACCATTATGGATTTTGTTCTGCGCAAGAATCTCGATGAGTTTATGCCGAGAGTCCATCCTGATATCCTTTCCCATGGTACAGAATTGTAAATGTTATATTTAAAAGAGACGAGGTAAAGTTTTATATATATTTAGTCTTCCACCTAACGAATAGAGTGTTAATTGTCAAATCCTCGTGAGTATCAAGTCATTGATGATGTTATATGAAAATGTCGTATATGTTCAAAGTATACAAATGTGATATATAAATGTCAAGTATAATATGAGGAATATTGTGTTTATTTTATGTATCAGAAAATATGTGTATTCTCTTGGTTCCTCTTTCTCCAGGGGTGTTCTTAATGGTCACCCTACCGAGTGTAACTCTGAGTTATTGCGAGAAATGCTTGTACTCCACTGTTTTCGATCAACTGCCTTGTTATTTCATGTTTAATAAATGTGTTTGATTTCAAAACTTTGTCTTCTCTGTCGAGTATACCAAAACGTTCGCGACAATACCCTTTTTTCGTACCGAATATATAATGTATAGAAACTTTATTCGAAATTTGCGGTAACGTTTAATATTTGGAGTGTTTCTGTTTAAATATATTTAATCATACAAACTAAACGGAAATAAATAAATTATCCCGTGTAGAAATAATAAACTGACAGAAACACAGCTTGAAATTTTATTAACACTTTCCAATATAGTTGAAAAGAGTTTAAAACATTGTTCATTTTGTCTGTCTGTCTATCTGCCTGTCCGTTTGCACGATAACTGCCGTATGACTTAATCGAAATGAAATTTTAGTATTTTGTTGCGACGGCCTGTGGGATGTATGGGAATGTAAATGAATAATATCGCCCCAATGAATAATATCACCCATAATAACTCGGGTTGAAAAATTGAAGTACATTGAACAATATGGGACCTAATTATTCAAACATATTTTAAGCGAAATTAAAATACAAAAATTGCTTCAAAAATTTTAAGAAAATAGCCAAATAACCGTTGAAAATCAACGGCCCCACATTAAGCAACCACCGAATAAGGTAAATTTTTGAAAAACTCGCGTTTCTTATTTATTCCAGAAATCGAATATTTGGTTTTAAGGCACCCCCAAAAGTTGAAAATATCTTGAAAACTGAAATTGCACATGTTCTTCCTTTTGAACTATCTACCCGTATACCCAATTTGAAGTCTATATCTCATTTCGAAGCATGTTTTTTTATCAATTCACTTTTCGAACATTATTCCTTTGGAGCACCCCCCTTGAACGAAAATTTTTGGTAAACTATATTCGGTTTGAGTGTTTTCATCAAATGATTAGCCCATATATCAAATTTCAAGCCTCTATCAAATTTTAAAGGAGGCGTTTCTCACTCATTCGGAAATCGAACATTTTGGTGTGAGGCACCCTCTTAAGTAGGAAATATTGAAAATCTGAAATTGCACACTTTCCTCCTTTCGAACGGTTTACCCATTCACCAAATTTGAAGTCTCTAACTCATCGGGAAGCATACTTTTTCTATCATTTTACCTTCCGAATGTTTTTCTGTGGAGTACCCACCCCCTTAAATATGCATTTTTGAGAAACTGCATTTTTCTTGGGCTTTCTATCAAATGATTCGCCCATATACTAAATATCAAGTCTCTATCACGTTCTAAAAAAGGGTGTTTCTATTTCATTTCGAAAATCGAAAATTTTTGTGTGCGACACCCCCTAAAGTAGAAAATATTGGAAAACTGAAATTGTACACTTTCTCCCTTTCAAACTATCTACCAGTACACAAAATTTCAAATCTCTATCTCATCCCGAAGCATGTTTTCTTATCTGTTCACCTTTCGAACGTTTTTCTCTGGAGTACCTCCTTAAGCGAACTTTTTTTGAAAAACTATATTCGTCTTAGGTGTCTTCATCAAATGATTAGCCCATATATCAAATTTCAAGCCTCTATCAAATTTTAAAGGGGCCGTTTCTCATTTATTCGAAAAATCGAACATTTTTGTGTGCGGTACCTACTTAAGTAGAAAATATTGGAAATCTGAAATTGCACACTTTCTTCCTTTCGAACGGTTTACCCATATACCAAATTTAAAGTCCTTATCTTATCGCAAAGCATGATTTCCTATCATTTCACTTTTCGAACGTTTTGATGTGGAGCATCCCTTCTAGAGAACATTTTCGAAAAATTCGATTTTTCCAGAGGATTTTATCGAACGACCGAGCTGTGTACCAAATTGTAAGTCTCTATCTATTCGGGACGTGCCAAAAAAAAGCGTAACTGACAGGCAGGCAGACGGACAGACGGACACATGGCAATTAGTATATACTAGCCGAATACCTGTTGAAAATCAACGGTCTCACAATAAGCAACCCCCGAATAATGTAAATTTTTTAATAATTCGCGTTTCACATTTATTCGACAAATCGAATATTTTGGTGTGCAGAACTCCCTAAAGAAGAAAATATTGGGAAACTAAATTTCCGCATTTCTTCCTTTCGAATTACCTACCCGTACACTACATTAAAGTCTAACTCATCCCGAGGTACCCCTATATTATTATTTCTCCTTTGGAATTTTTTCTGAGAAGCACATTCATAAATGGACATTTTCAAAAAATTCCGTTTTTCTTGTGTGTTTTATCAGATGATTGGCCCATATACCAAATATCAAGCCTCTATCACATTTAAAATTAAGCGTGCTTCATTTATTCGGACAATCGAACTTATTAGTGTGCGCACACCTTAAAGTAGCAAATATTGGAAATCTGAATTTCGCACTTTCTTCCTTTCAAACTATCTACCCTTACACCAAATTTGATATCTCTACCTCATTCCGAAGCATGGTTTTTTATCAATTCACATTTCGAACGTTTTACTCGGGAGCACCTCCTTAAACGAACATTTTTAAAAAACTATATTTGTCTTGCGTGTTTATCCGTCAAACGAACGATTAGCCCATATACCAAATTTCAAGCCTCTATGAAATTTTAAAGGAGCGTTTTTTCATTTATTCTGTAAATCGAACATTTTGGTGTGCGGCACCCCTTAAGTAGAAAGTATTGGAAATCTGAAATTAAACACTTTCTTCCTTTCGAACGATTTACCCATACATCATATTTGAAGTATTTACCTCATTGCAAAGCATATTTTCCCATCATTTCACTTTTCGAAAGTTTTAGTGTGCGGCACCCCCTTAAGTAAAAAATATTGGTAATCGGAAATTGCACACTTTCTCCTTTTCAAACGATTTACCCATACACTAAATGCATACACTAAATTTGAAGTCTCTATCTCATCGCAAAGCATGCTTTCTTATCACTTCACTTTTCGAACGTTTTGGTGAACGGAACCCCCTTAGTAGAAAATATTGGAAATTTGAAATTTCACACTTTCTTCCTTTTAAACTATCTACCCTTACACCAAATTTGATATCTCTATCTCATTCCGAAGCATGGTTTTTTATCAATTCACTTTTTGAACGTTTTACTCTGGAGCACCCCCTTAAACGAACATTTTTGAAAAACTGTATTCGTCTTGCGTGTTTTCGTCAAATGATTAGCCCATATACCAAATTTTAAGCCGGCATTAAATTTTAAAGGAGCTTTTTCTCATTTATTCTCTAAATCGAACATTTTGGTGTGTGGCACCCCCTTAAGTAGAAAATATTGGAAATCTGTAATTGCACTTTTTCTTCCTTTCGAGCGATTTACCTATACACCAAATTTGAAGTCTTTACCTCATTGCAAAGCATGCTTTCCTATCATTTCACTTTTCGAAGGTTTTAGTGAGCGGCACCCCCGTAAGTAGAAAATATTGGAAATCTGAAATTGCACAATTTCTCCATTTCAAATGATTTACCCATACACCAAATTTAAAGTCTCTCTCTCTCATCGCAAAGCCTGCTTTCCCATCATTTCACTTTTCGAACGTTTTGGTGTGGGGCACCCCCTCTAAAAAACGTTTTTGAAAAATTCGATTTTTCTGGGGGGGGGGGGGGGTTATCGAACGACTGAGCCGTGTAGCAAATTGCAAGTCTCTATCTATTCGGGAAGTGCCTAAAAAAGCGTGACAGACAGACAAACTGACGGACAGGCAGACGGACAGACAGACAGACAGACGGACACTTGGCAATTAGTATATATAGATATTCAAATTATCCCATAAAATATATAAAAAAATTTCAGCAAAATATGTTCGGAAGTTTTTAAAATAAAAATTAAAATAATAATTACTATGAAGAGATAACGTGACCTCTTCAAAATAAAATATGGCATCGATATTTTTTTTTCCCAGGGTAAAAATCGTGATTTTTAAATTTCTTTTACTTTTACATTTCTTTTACATTTATGCGTATTTTCTGTGCATCTGTATTCTGTGCCAACGCAATTACAAAATTTTTGAGTTTAAATGATCATACAACTTTGATTATTTCTACACAAAAGCCTAATTTTACAATGGATGCAGCATGTAAACAAGTGATTGTAAAATGAGTTGTATAAGAATTGCTAATTTTTTTTCTCTCAAAATTACTTAGCTCTGGAGTCTGAAATAAAAGGAATATGAATGAAATATTCATTGCTTTTACACAGAGAGCCAGACGTGTTATGTTTTGATGACGTCATTTGAATAAAGTTCATTTTTTTCCATGAAGTTTTAAGTCTTCAAATATAATAAATTATTGTAATAAATTATTGTGTGATAATTTAAACTATATTAGCGCTCAATGTATAGCATTTTAGAGATGTTTAAATGAAATTGCATTTCAGTTGGAAAGTGTTTTATAATCAATGTTTTATGCATGATTGAACTTTCTTGTTTATATAGATAATAATAATTTTACAATTAAACAATATCTTTGTGGACAACATTTCTGGTTTTTCTATTAAGGGAGAAATAGAAAAATGCATTTTAGTTATGGTACAATATAGATAGTAGACCATATATGCAGTTGACCATGAAAAAACAGATGGTTATTAGAATTATGGCCACAGTGCTGAACATTTGCCCTTGCTTCCGTTGTCTGTCCTTGTTTATGAAGCTTCTATGATTTTATAGATAAAGGCACAGATAACGATCGTATCACGTTATCGTATTTTGAATTGTATTTATTGTAGAGATGTTCAAAAAACCATGTGGTCTCTATATTTTGGAGGCTCAAACAACGATTTTGTCCCGTTTGTTTGGATACTCTTATAATGATTGAGTCGCGCTAAAAGTGAAGAAACAGTCAAAAATACATGAAGATAGGCAGATGGCCGGACTGCCGCCTCAATTTTAAGTGGATTATTACTAGGGTTACCCATCAAAATTTAACGAAATTCGGTACAGTTTTTCTCCCTTGATGATGAATTAAAGAGACAGAGAGACAAAGAGATGGATTTTAAATACTATTTATAGAAATTATAAAAATATAATGTCTGAAGAAGGTAGAAATGTTTCTTATTTAAAATTATCTTGCCTATTTTATATCTAGTACAGCAATTAATTATAAGAATATGTTTAGTACATGTAATAATCATATACTATATATGAAATATGGAAGATATGTATTCTAATATCCAAAGAATATAACAAAAACAAAATCGGGCGAAGAACAATATGACACATTTTAAGTACTGGAAAAAAATTGGCATTGCAGTATTGTGTGCTACAGAAGTTTAGTATCGCCCGTGCAATCATGAGCAAAATACGTTAAAAGTTATTACATTACATTCAAATTTATGGAAAATCCATACATAGTATTTTCTCTCTTTTATCGAAGTTTATAAAAAAGTTAAACATACATCTTTCATGTTATTTAAAACTTTAATATTACCGGGGACCATAATTAAAGTGCCCTTGACCAGAATTTACGACACAGACATCTAACGCCTGAAAAGACACTACAATTTGTTAATAATGCTCTCCTAAACATACAAGAGTGATTTTCACGAAATTTAATTAGTTGGAAAAATACTCCCACGTTTAATTTTAGAGCGACAGGCACTGAAAATGAGTAAATTATACACATAGAAAAATGTATATTAAGGAAATTGATAAAAATAATGTAAGATGCGTCATACTTTACATTATCTTGTTGGGGAAAAAGCATAATAACTTTCACAATGCCGAATTCGGTTTGACTAGTAATTATCTTGTTCCGATTAGCTGCCTCATGTTGATTCGGAAATGTCTCCTGGGTTACTGTTTTTAACACTTTACAATAGTTGAAAAGTGTTTATGACCTTGGTCATTCTGCCAGTCTGTCCGTTCGGACGATAACTGGCGTTATAATGACTTTATCAAACTGAAATTTAAGTATGTTGTTGAGACGGTCTGTGGGACATATGGGAATATAAATGAATAATATCACATGATTAGTTTCGGATTGAACCCGGGTTGAAAAAGTAAAATACATTGAACCCTATAGGATTTAATGTTTCAAACAATTTTTAAACGAAGTTAAAATTCACAAATCGCTTCGAAAATTTTAGAAAATATTCAAATTATCCCATAAAATATATAAAAAAAAATTAAGCAAAATATGGTCGGTAGTTTTTTAAATAAAAATATAAATAATACCCATATAATATGAACAGATCACGCGACCCACTTCAAAATAAAAAAGAGCATCCACCTTTTTTTTCCAGAATAAAAAACGTAATTTATAAAGTTCTTTAAAATTTATATTTTGTGTTGCATCCTTCCTAAAACCACTTTATTTTTGTGTATGTTCTGTGCATCTATATTCTGCTTCTACTCAATTACAATATTTTAGAGTTTAAATGATCATCCAACTTTGATTATTTCTACAACGAAGGTTAATTTTAATGGATGCAGATTGTAAACAAGTGGTTGTAAGATGAGTTGTATAAAAATTGCTGAATTCTTTTCATGCAAAATTATTTTGTTCTGGAGTCTGGAATAAAAGTGATATAAATGAAATATCCGTTGCTTTTAAATAGAGAGCCAGCTGATATATATTTCGATGACATCACTTGAATAAAGTTCAGATTTTTCGTTGAAGTTTTAAATTCTCAAGTAAAATAAATTATTGAATTTTTATAATAATTAAAAAAATATCACTGCTGAATGTATCGAATTTTAGCAATGTTTAAATAAAATAGCATTTCAGTTGGAAAGTATTTCATAATCAATGCTTTATGCATGATTTATCTTTCTCTTTTAATTGATGGGGCCCTCATTCGACTGGATTTGGTATCACCTGAAGTCTTACATTTGTGCCCATTTGATATTTATGAAGTTTGTAAGTATGTTTACAAGGCAGGGATAGTTGTGATGAGTTGAGAAAATCGCGCTAGTCTCGTGTTTGATTGTTGAAGCCTCCCTCAATTATCCCCGTGTTCAAGAGGAATGTGAGCTCCATAAATCTGTTAGGTTTTACTTACCTTGGTGTACTGGTAAACAAGGAGGGTGGGACAGGTGAAGAAACAAAAATAAGAATTGCAAAAGCTCAAAATTGTTTTAGAAAACTAAATAAAATATGGAGAGCTATTAACCTTAATTTAAAAAAACAAAATCAACCTTTTTAATTCCTTAGTGAAGAGCGTTTTACAGTATGAAGCCGAAACATGGAAAAAAATCTGATGTGGGCAACACACGACTTTCCTTATATAATATAATAAATTTACTACTTTTACAGTAAAAAAATAGATTTTTCTTATAGTAGATACTTATATTCTTTCCAAGATATTGAATTTTTGACAATTAGTCGTCATTTTCATTGATTTAGCGTCATTTTTATCCATTTGGCGAGATTTTCGTTAATTTGGCAACATTTCAAAATGTCGACAAGTTGGCCACATTCCGCCAAATTCGTCGCCAAAATTTCGCCAAGCGTTATGGACGAAGAAATAAGTTATTCCTACAGCAGATAAATGACTATTGGCGTTCAAATAAAAAAGCATTACTTAAAGTATATTTTTTCATGAATGGAACGAGCTAGATCCACTAGAATTGTGTCACCCAATGTATCGCATGGTATTACATATGAAAAGTGAATATGTTTCTCAAAAGGAAATATTTTTTTTTATTTTATATGACTTTTGATATTTTTTTTTAAAAATATGCAATATCTCGAGAACGGTTCATGTAAGCGTTCTAAAATTTAGGTCAATCGTTTTCTAATGAAAAATTACGTAAGAAATGTCTATTTGCGTAACTTTATTAGCGGTTTTAATTTTTTAACGATTTTTTCAAAATTTCACGCAAAAATTTAGGGGGTTCTGAATATTCGATTGCGTATAAAAACAATAGGCTTCCAGTGTTTACGGATTGTGATTTTTGTACCAAATTTCGTTCGAATCGGTCCATTCGTTCGTCAGTTATCGTCTCCACAGACTCACTGACACACACACACACGCACACATACTTTCACACACACACACACACACACATACATCACTTCAAAAATCTTTGATTCGTGATCAGGGATGCTTGAAACGTGCTCTCCCGTCGAAACTCGAATTCGAATTTTCGACGCCGTCACAATACTTATACATTATGTATATAAGGAAAGTAATAACAAGGGGCCAATGCAACAAGTTAAATGCCTGGCTGACTAAATGTCAGAGGAAAATTTTGGGAGTATTTTGATCTTATATTATTACTAGCAGCATACCCGTTCTTCGTACGGAGTATATAATATAAAGAAACTTGAAATTCATAATCATGCCCAAATTCTTATAGTATACTAAATGACATGTTTATTCAAAATATTCTGTTAAAATATTTAATATAATGCTCCTAAAAAGAAGTTTAAGAATCTCTGTTCTCGCTATATAAAATTATCTTCATGAACATATCTGAAGAATAAAACATCTTGGACCCCTTATTTAAGCAAATATAAAAAAAAATATGGAATTGAATCAATATATGCAAAATAAAAGCGTTAAAATTGTATGGGACCCGTACTAATTATATACGCGAATATTAGAAAATATAACCTGTATTAGTAGATTACATGTATAAATTGAAAATACCAATAAACCCGTAATCCTTAAATCTGAAGACAGTCATTTATTCCAATATATGTCAAAATTAAAGTGCTAAAATTATATGGGAAGATATACACGTACTACTTATAATGTCCGATTATTAGTAGAAGATTACCCGTTTTGCAATATGAGTCACAAATGTTTTTTGGTAAAATACAACAGACGACGTAATAAATTGAATATATAATTAATCCCCTTAATCTTCATACCAGAAGACTGTACTTGATTCCAATATATATGCCAATATATGTCAAAATATATGCCAATATACCTGTACTACTTATATTCTCGTAGGTTAGAAGATATACCCGTGCATTCCTAGAAGATTACTCGTACAACGTACAATATGCGTGTGTCAGCAATTTTTGCCGCAATAAAACAATGGCGTAATAACTTAAAAATATCAATAATCCCTGAATCAATAATTCCGGAAAATATCAATAATAATAATGTTTAAACCTGAAGAGTATAATTGATATTATCCAGTCCAAAATGAAATGGCAATGAAATTTATTTTATATACATATCTTCATTATTCAAATCGGAAAGGATTTAATAAAAATCGTCTGCCGCATAAACACATTGGATTTAAATCCGTTGCTAAGCGACATGATATCATTTGCTTCAAATAAATTGGTAGAAAAAATATCGTCTAAATAGTTATATTTCTATGGAACATTTGGCGACAGTTTCGTCAAATTAGCGACATTTTAAAAAATCGCCAAATTTATCGCCAAGTGGGACTGTAGAACTGACAGTTCCACTTTGCGACAAATTGACGAAATATCATCACAATACTATCCCCTAACAAAAAACAATTAATATCATTTATGTAGCGCAATTTTATCAATTTCAAGATATTTTTATAGATTTGAAAACATTTTTATCAATTTGGTGACATTTTAAAAATTCGCTTAATGTATTACTAAGTAGGATGGTTGGTCTGACTGATAAATGCTAACCAAACAACATTTCAGTACTCTCTTCTAACAAAACAAAAAAAAATTTCATTGATATGTAGAAGACCCAAGCCACACGACCAACCCGAAGGTTTATGGCAGCTGTTTGTGTGTCGTTTATATCAATTTGGCGACATTTCCGTCAATTTGGCAAAGTTTAAGAAAAGGTGTCAAATTAGCGATATCCCTCCAAATTCGTAGCTTTGAATTTGCAGATCTGAATGAAACATTCTTATCCCGTTTCAATATACTAAATGAAAACACTACAATTGTATTAGAAGATATACCCGCTCTACTCTTTTTCTGTTTCAACAATCGGCTATATGAATTTATTGGCTAAACACAATATATGAGTTTAGTAGCTAAATACGATATAAGCTTGAAAACTCTTTGCCAAAATAAATGAAATTGATGTACGCAGTCAGCAATTAATATAATTAAAAGAAAAATCAAACCGTCCATTCATAAGATATACTTTTATATCCATTTATCCATTTATTTATTATTTAAATCGAAAAAAAATAATAAAAACATTAACAAACACATTTCATTTAATTGCGATGCCGAGCAACATGATTTATCCTCCTAAAATGTTAAAATTTATTAACCACTAACAGCACACCCGTTATTCGTACGGAGTGTATAATTTAAAGAAACTTAAAGTTCGCAATCATGTGCAAATTCTGTTAAAATATTAAATTTATTGCTCCTAAAGAGAAGTTTAAGAATATATGTTCTCACTATGCAAAATTATCTTCACGATCAGATCTGAAGAATAAAACATCCTGCTCCCTTTTGTAAGCAAATTTACAGAAGAAAAAATAAGAATTGAATGAATATATGCAACCCTGTACTAATTATATTGTCGCAGATCAGAAAATATGCCAATGTGTTAGTAGAAGATTACCCGTATTACAATATGCGTCTCAAAAATATTTGCCAAAATAAAAGAGATGACGTAATAAATTGAAAACATCAATAATATCCGTACTCTTTATACCAGAAGGTCGTAATTGATTCCAATATATGCCAATATATATCAAAACATATGTCAATATACCTGTACTACTTATATTCTCGTAGATTAAAAGATATACACGTAGAAGATTCGTCCAACATACAATATATGAGTTTAAACAATTTTTGTCATAATAAAATAATTGCATAATAACTTGAAAATATCAATAATCCTTGAATCAATAATCCCCGAAAATATAAATAATAATAATTTTTAAACCTGAAGACCGTAATTGATATTATCCAGTCAAAAATGCTATAAGAAAAATCAAATCGTTCTTTTCTAAAATATATTTTTATATCCATTTATTTATTATTCAAATCGAAAAAATAATTATTAAAATTAACAGACAGATTTAATTTAATTGCGTTTCTGAGTAACATGATATAGGATAGAATCTTATAACATGTTAAATATGTCATGTCTTATAACATAAACTGAGAAATTAAATAACGATTTTGATTTCTCTATACTTCTCATTGTTCCGTAAAAGCTTGTTTTAAATAAACCATGAACCATGGAGATAGATTTCCCCTTTAAATCATGTTTCCAACAATTCATGTTTTCAGAAAGTGACTAATTAACGCAAAAAATCTCCCATCAAACTCAGAGATTAAATTTTAATTCACTTTCAAACGATTTTCAAGCTTTTCGTTTGGATAAACCACGGAGTTAGGGAGTAGAACTCCTAGGAAAAAGTTCCGTTTTTCATTAATATCTCGACAACCCCAGGTCTTAGACACTCGAAACTTGGACAAAATTTATGGGGGGATATTTCAAGGCTATTCACCAAATTTCATTAAATTCGGTTCAGCCGTTTTTCCGTGACGATGAGACAAACGAAAATTTTGTTTTTTACTAATATCTCGAGAACTACTGGTCGTAGAAACTCAAAACACGGATATAATTTTAAGTGGGGCTATTTCTGGGCAACCCACAAAATTTCATCAAATTCGGTTCAGCCGTTCTCCCGTGATGGTGTGACAAACAGACAGACAGACAGACAGACAGACAGACAGACAGACAGACAGATTTTCATTTTTATTTATATAGACTAGCAGCATACCCGTTCTTCGTACGGAGTATATAATATAAAGAAACTTTAAATTCATAATCATGCCCAAATTCTTATAGTATACTAAATGACATGTTTAATCAAAATATTCTGTTAAAATATTTAATATAATGCTCCTAAAAAGAAGTTTAAGAATCTCTGTTCTCGCTATATAAAATTATCTTCATGGACATATCTGAAGAATAAAATATCTTGGACCCCTTATGTAAGCAAATATAAAAAAAAATATGGAATTGAATCAATATATGCAAAATAAAAGCGTTAAAATTGTATGGGACCCGTACTAATTATATACGCGAATATTAGAAAATATAACCTGTATTGCATGTATAAATTGAAAATACCAATAAACCCGTAATCTTTAAATCTGAAGACAGTCATTTATTCCAATATATGTCAAAATTAAAGTGCTAAAATTATATGGGAAGATATACACGTACTACTTATAATGTCCGATTATTAGTAGAAGATTACCCGTTTTGCAATATGAGTCTCAAATGTTTTTTGGTAAAATACAACAGACAACGTAATAAATTGAATATATAATTAATCCCCTTAATCTTCATACCAGAAGACTACTTGATTCCAATATATATGCCAATATATGTCAAAATATATGCCAATATACCTGTACTACTTATATTCTCGTAGGTTAGAAGATATACCCGTACATTCCTAGAAGATTACTCGTACAACGTACAATATGCGTGTGTCAGCAATTTTTGCCGCAATAAAACAATGGCGTAATAACTTAAAAATATCAATAATCCCTGAATCAATAATTCCGGAAAATATCAATAATAATAATGTTTAAACCTGAAGAGTATAATTGATATTATCCAGTCCAAAATGAAATGGCAATGGAATTTATTTTATATACATATCTTCATTATTCAAATCGGAAAGGATTTAATAAAAATCGTCTGCCGCATAAACACATTGGATTTAAATCCGTTGCTAAGCGACATGATATCATTTGCTTCAAATAAATTGGTAGAAAAAATATCGTTTAATAGTTATATTTCTATGGAACATTTGGCGACAGTTTCGTCAAATTAGCGACATTTTAAAAAATCGCCAAATTTATCGCCAAGTGGGACTGTAGAACTGACAGTTCCACTTTGCGACAAATTGACGAAATATCATCACAATACTATCCCCTAACAAAAAAACAATTAATATCATTTATGTAGCGCAATTTTATCAATTTCAAGATATTTTTATAGATTTGAAAACATTTTTATCAATTTGGTGACATTTTAAAAATTCGCTAAATGTATTACTAAGTAGGATGGTTGGTCTGACAGATAAATGCTAACCAAACATCATTTCAGTACTCTCTTCTAACAAAACAAAAAAAATTTCATTGATATGTAGAAGACCCAAGCCACACGACCAACCCGAAGGTTTATGACAGCTGTTTCTGTTGTTGTTGAAACCCAGACCGTCCGACCTACCAGAAAGGTGTAAGGTAACTGTTTGGACGGTCGGGAAGTGCCACCCAATTTAGACCGGAACCCAGTGGGGGAGGCATCCACAGGGACCGTACCCTCCTTCCCCTACCACCAACCTCTCGGAAAGACTTTCGGACCCACATGTTTAACGTGATCGTACTCCGCATGAACACGGCGGCAGTTCTGGCAGTGGCTGGAATCGAACCCGGGCCTACCGAGTGCAACTCCTAACCAATGGGCTACCGCTGTCCCTCCAAATTCGTAGCTTTGAATTTGCAGATCTGAATGAAACATTCTTATCCCATTTCAATATACTAAATGAAAACACTACAATTGTATTAGAAGATATACCCGCTCTACTCTTTTTCTGTTTCAACAATCGGCTATATGCATTTATTGGCTAAACACAATATATGAGTTTAGTAGCTAAATACGATATAAGCTTGAAAACTCTTTGCCAAAATAAATGCAATTGATGTACGCAGTCAGCAATTAATATAATTAAAAGAAAAATCAAACCGTCCATTCATAAGATATACTTTTATATCCATTTATTTATTATTTAAATCGAAAAAAAATAATAAAAACATTAACAAACACATTTAATTTAATTGCGATGCCGAGCAACATGATATATCCTCCTAAAATGTTAAAATTTATTAACCACTAACAGCACACCCGTTATTCGTACGGAGTGTATAATTTAAAGAAACTTAAAGTTCGCAATCATGTGCAAATTCTGCTAAAATATTAAATTTATTGCTCCTAAAGAGAAGTTTAAGAATATATGTTCTCACTATGCAAAATTATCTTCACGATCAGATCTGAAGAATAAAACATCCTGCCCCCTTTTGTAAGCAAATTTACAGAAGAAAAAATAGGAATTGAATGAATATATGCAACCCCGTACTAATTATATTGTCGCAGATCAGAAAATATGCCAATGTGTTAGTGGAAGATTACCCGTATTACAATATGCGTCTCAACAATATTTGCCAAAATAAAAGAGATGATGTAATAAATTGAAAACATCAATAATATCCGTACTCTTTATACCAGAAAGTCGTAATTGATTCCAGCCAATATATATCAAAACATATGTCAATATACCTGTACTACTTATATTCTCGTAGATTAAAAGATATACACGTGTATTTGTAGAAGATTCGTACAACATACAATATATGAGTTTAAACAATTTTTGTCATAATAAAATAATTGCATAATAACTTGAAAATATGAATAATCCTTGAATCAAAAATACCCGAAAATATAAATAATAATAATTTTTAAACCTGAAGACCGTAATTGATATTATCCAGTCAAAAATGCTATAAGAAAAATCAAATCGTGCTTTTCTAAAATATATTTTTATATCCATTTATTTATTATTCAAATCGAAAAAATAATTATTAAAATTAACAGACAGATTTAATTTAATTGCGTTTCTGAGTAACATGATATAAGATAGAATCTTATAACATGTTAAATATGTCATGTCTTATAACATAAACTGCGAAATTAAATAACGATTTTGATTTCTCTATACTTCTCATTGTTCCGTAAAAGCGTGTTTTAAATAAACCATGAACCATGGAGATAGATTTCCCCTTTAAATCATGTTTCAAGCAATTCATGTTTTCAGAAAGTGACTAATTAACGCAAAAAATCTTCCATCAAACTCAGAGATTAAATTTTAATTCACTTTCAAACGATTTTCAAGCTTTTCGTTTGGATAAACCACGGAGTTAGGGAGTAGAACTCCTAGGAAAAAGTTCCGTTTTTCATTAATATCTCGACAACCCCAGGTCTTAGAAACTCGAAACTTGGACAAAATTTATGGGGGGATATTTCAAGGCTATTCACCAAATTTCATTAAATTCGGTTCAGCCGTTTTTCCGTGATGATGAGACAAACGAAAATTTCGTTTTTTACTAATATCTCGAGAACCACTGGTCGTATAAACTCAAAACACGGATATAATTTTAAGTGGGGCTATTTCTGGGCTACCCACAAAATTTCATCAAATTCGGTTCAGCCGTTCTCCCGTGATGGTGTGACAAACAGACAGACAGACAGACAGACAGACAGACAGACAGACAGATTTTCATTTTTATTTATATAGATTAACACTAAACTTTACAAGAATACGGACAGGAAATAATTGAGATAGAGATAAAAACAGTAGATGGAAATGGACTGCACATGTTTCTTAAAAATGCCGCAGCATAACATCACTACTGTGGCACTTACTTGGGCGCCTGAAGGAAAAAGATCTCGGGGTCGACTGGTAGAACAAGAGACGAAGTTGATGGAATGGGCGAAGCAAGGACTGCGGAACAGGATCGACCAGGGTGGCGACGCATAATAAAGGCTTTATGTGCCACATAGGCATGATGAGTGATGTTGATGATGATGAAATCTGTAGGTAACAAAATCTATCCTAAATATGGGAGATTGTAGAAAGTGCGTATGGTTCTTGTGGTTACCACCCCCATCTGGTAGCGGTCTAAACTGGGTGATCCTTTTCCGGTCGTCTAAGCAAATACCTTAAGTCTTCTGTCGGGGTGGTTTGGGCAGAAAGAAAGAAGATAATCCATGGTCTCTTCAAAGTAACTGTATGTTAAATTTTAGAAAAAATTATCGTGATTTCTTTCTCTACTTTTGACTTAAGTGAATAGATACTTTTAGAAATGTTAAACACACTTTTTAAGCAAAACAACCGCATGAATATAATACATGAAATGTTGTATTGTATTAAGCGTTGATTATGAAACACTTTCCAACTGAAATGCAATTTCATTTAAACATCTCAAAAATACGACACATTCAGTGGTGATATTTTTTTTAATTATCATAGTACTACAATAATTTATTTTATTTAAAACCATGGAGGTAAAAGTACTTTCTAACTCCATGCTTAAAACTTCATAGTAAAAGGCAATGTTATAAAAGCGTTTGCTTCTCCATGTAAAGTCAACGAATATTTCATTCATATCATCTATATTCCAGGCTCCAGAGCGAAATAATTTTACGTTAAAAAAATTCAGCAATTCTTATACAACTTATCTTACAGCTTGATTTGTTTACATTCTGCATACTTTAAAATTAGGCTTCGTGGCAGAAATAATCAAAGTTTGATGATCATTTAAGCTGTAATATTGCAATTGCGTTGGTGCCAAATATAGATGCACAGAAAATGCGCAAAAATAAAGCGGTTTTAGAACGTATGCAACACTCAATATAAATATAGAAGAACTTTAAAAATTACGATTTTGACACCGGGAAAAAATACGGATGCCCTATTTTATTTTGAAGTGGGTTACGTGATCTCTTCATTTAACGTGTCACAAGTTTATTTTTTATTTAAAAAGAACTACCGAATATATTTTGCTGAAATTTTTTATATATTTTATGGGATAATTTGAATATTTCCTAAAATTTTCAAAGCAATTCGCTAATTTTAACTTTGCTTAAAAATTTTTGATCTCATAGGATTCAATGCATTCTACTTTTTCATCCCGGGTTCATTCCAGAATTAATTGAGTGATATTATTCATTTACATTTCATTACGCCGCACAGACCGTCTCAACAACATACTGAAATTTAATTTTGATAATGTCATTTTTACGGCAGTTACGGTGCGAACGGACATACAGAATAACTAAAGTCATTATAACTTTTCAATTGTTCTTAAAAGTGTTAAAAACGTCCGTAAACTTATAAGCTGAAACTTGATGGAATTTTAATATAACCCGTGTGTTTATAAAATCCTATCTGTTTAAGACAATTACTCTTCTGATCGCACATTTCGGTGTTAAAATATTAACCGTGAGTCCTGCGGTCGTGCCTAATTCGAATATTGTCTAAATCGTTCGAAGTGTTCGAAAGGGCTGGGGTGTCGTCGGCCCCTCATAAATTATTCCGATCAAGCATCTCCCCCCAACAATTTCCAGTTCCGATTGTGTTCTCTTTTCGTAAAGATAATAATGCATTATTGAAGTATGGAGTCAATGAATGAAGAATTCGATAATTTTCGAATGTTTAGTGGGAAATTCATTCATTCTGCGGGATGCGTTTGACTTTCGAACAGTTCTACAAATATTAAAATTTTTAATTGGCTTCCATAGATATGTGTAATTAACATATATTGAAATATTATATATAATTTTCCACCAGGATTGTATATTAAGTGTAGGCTGGCGAATAATGGGCGTAAACCTAGCGGTCGCCTCGCCTTGGAGAATTAATCTGTATATCAAGTGTGCACCATAATAGTAAAGTAACTGAGTAACTCATTTTGAATGATACTTATATACACACACACACACACACACACACACTTACAAACACACAAACACTTGTTTAATAATATGGATATAAATTACATATTTAAAATCATTTCAGAATTTTTTTGAAAAATATAAATATACTCTTGATTATTAATTTTATTTTATTTTTAAATTACTGCATTTCACGTTTTTCAAATATTAGATTCAGCAAAATATTTGCTTAAATGTCACTTTAGCTATTCACAAGGGAGGTTATGCCGCATCTACACCAAAACTAACCTATACATATTATTTTATTTAAAAAATAATAATCACAGGATTTTAATTCCTGTTGATTCATCATGACACATATAAATAAGCTATTTTTGTTACCCCCACACACGGAAGGAGAATGTGTTTGTAACACATTCTCCTTCGTTAAATCTATTGGGGTCATTTCATCATATAATCCAGTGACATCTTGTTTTCCCGTTGTTCTACTCCCATCTTCTCATCTTTTTTCGTTTTGAATACCAGTAAATCTAATAATTACGTATAAAGAAAAGATTCGTTGATAAATATTTATTTTTTTAAACTTTAAAATTAAAAGTCACTGATGAAGGGCATAGTGATGCCTGAAAGCGCTTTGGCCGTGTAATTTTTGTACGTTGTGGGAATGAGATTTATTAAGGAATGCTAAACCTAATTTGGCTGTCTTTAATTTTAAAGTTTAATTAAAGTTGACGTGAAATCATTCTATTTATTTATTTATTTTTTCATAATTCAATTATAAATAACATATATTAAATTATAATACATATTTCAATGTGCCAACGGCCGTACCGTGCTGAAAACACCGGTTCTCGTTAGATCACAGAAGTCAAGCAGCATCGGGCGCGGTTAGTACTTGGGTGGGTGACCACCTGGGAGCACCGCGTGCTGTTGGCACTTTTCGGGTGCGGTAGCCCGGTGGTTTACGAGCTGGATATGCACGCTGCCACAACTGCCGCCGTGTTCATGCGGAGTACGATCACGTTAAACATGTGGGTCCGTAAGTCCTTCCGAGGGGTTGGTGGTAGGGGAAGAAGGGTGCGGTCCCTGTGGATGCCTCCCCCACTGGGTTCCAGTCGAAATTAGGTGGCACTTCCCGGTCGTACAATCAGTTACCTTACACCTTTCTGGTAGGTCGGATGGTCTGGGTCTCAACAACAACATATTTCAATGTATTAACAACCATCTTAATTCTTGTAGTATCTACTTAATTTAGCATGGCTGCTATATATTTTCCATTTAGAGCAATTAATCATGTTTTGTACTTTATATATAACCTTAAACATGATTTTCAGTTGTAATCCCCCCCCCACACACATATATATATATATATATATATATATACACAGTTTGACCATAATTAAAGTAGAGGTGTTTAGAGCCCTACAGTGAGAAAACTGTTGGACCAAATTTGCAGTAAATACTATTCAGACCATGGGGTTTTGATTTTTAAAAGAAGAAAAATAGTTCGGATTTTTGCCACCGCGAGCCAAAGTGGCGCTGTAAGGTTCATTTTGGGAGTAAAATAGGCACATGAAGTACAGAAAGTTAACATTTTACATACATTTTGAAAATGACGCCACATTTACATTTTATACGTATTTAGTACATTTTATATCTACATTTGTATCTTATATTTACATACGTATGACATTAATTTCTATATTGGCATCATTTACATGTATGACTCAATATGTTTACCTTGCATATGTTCCAAGAAGTTCATTCTCTGAACAACATTTTCTACTGCAGAATGCAGCAGATTCCCATTGATTTTTTTGACATGCATTGATTTGCTAACGTTTAGCATTACCACCTCTTTTCTCCGTGAAAAGCTGCATATTTTCTACAACGCACTACTGCGTATGGGAGAGTATGGGAGACATACATGATTGCTGAAATGTTTGATAAAATGAAAGTGCAAATGTGAATGTAAAATGTGATGCCAATATCAAAATGCATGTAAAATATTAGTTTTCTGTACTTCTTATGCCTATTTTTCTCCAAAACTGGACCTTACAGCGCCACTTTGGCCCGCGGAGGCAAAAATTCCTGAACTTTTATTTTTTCTTTTAAAAATCAAAATCCCATGGTCTAAATAGTATTAACTGCAAATTTGGTTGAGTTTCGCCCAACAGTTTTCTCACTATCGGGCTCTAAACACATCTACTTTAATTATGGCTACCCTGTACGCAGTAAAAAGTATAATGCTGCATTATTAAAATGTAAAGTCATTAGAAAATAGTAATTGGTGAACACATTTATTTAAGTATGTTTCTCATAATTACGTGCTTATTGTAGCGAGCACAAAATCTTACTCCGACAATAGTTGCGTCAATGTACTCTTGTCAATAGAGCAGACCAGTATTGATGCAAATGTATATCGGTGAATAGTATTGTAAAACGAGCTTCGAATTGTAAAGAGGCTGTCTAGGACTTATGAGGTCGATCTATTTTGTTATGAAAATCAGTGAGTTCATGATGGGTATTATATGATTAAATAGATTCTGAATACAGTTAATTATACAAGGTTAAGGATGATTTAAGTCGTAAGTGATGAGAGCAAGCAAAACATTTTTAGAGGCATAGTGGTAAGTGTGAACTAGATCTAATTTAGAGATCGAAAGTGCTTCATTGTTAAGAAAAAATATTTAGCTTTGTTTGGAAAGGTTAGAAGTGTAAGTGTAAAGCTGATATGTTAGTGTAAGAACTGAAGTTAAAGGGGGCTTAAAAGTGTGGTACATATATGTCAGAGTGTGTGTGAGGAGGCCCGTGTGTCTCTCTGTGTGTGCAGTTTTGTGTGTGCGTGTGTGTGTGTGTGCTTGTTTGGTTATAGGCTTACATGTTTATTTGTGTGTGTCAGTGTGTGTTTATTTGAAGGTTTATTTATGTTTTCCCTGTTTGTGTGTGTGTATGTGTGCGCACGTATTTAAATTAAAAATTAAAAATTAAATTTCGTTTCGCAATACTACTTCAGTAATTTTCAGTAAACTCCATACAGTAACGGCATATCATTAAAAGAAATCCAGAAGTGGCGAGAAATGCCACAGTCTATATAAAGACTGCTAATAATCAACTTTCATATGCTGTCATTGTATAATTAATAGAAGAAACATGATGTTCCGGAAATTTAGAAATAACAACAACAGCAACAAACCTGAGAACGCGATTTTTTTGGTTTGCGATTTTAATTACATTTCTGATTTTAGAATAAAATGAATACCACTTTATAAAAACATATTTTAGACACAGTCACAGTAAAAAGTTAGAAAATTAAATGAGTGTGTATAGATCAAAAATCAATGTAGATCAAAATTCATATATTTTCAGTTCGATTAAATATAGCAGTTTTACAGCATTTCTCCATAATATTTTATTCCTCTCTCTGAGGGCTTTTATCAATTCACAAATCGGTCTCGTTAGAACTATATAGCTTCATGGAAAATATTTTCTGTCCACAGAGCTTCTTGTCTGATCTCCCAAGAAAAAAAAATCTCAAATCCGTACATGAGAATGTTAAGATTGGTATCTAAATGTATCAAATCCAGATCATTTCAGATAGGTTACAATATCAGCTCAAATGGGGATTTATTTCAAATACGCCGCAGCGGCTGGAAGTCAGATACGGTCAAAAATAGCTTTTACACTCTTGAAATCAAGTGCGTTGGTACCATGAAAAAAATTATTTAGTGGTTTATAAATGTAACTAGTATTAAGCCTATATTAAAGATAGAGAGACTAACACTATTAATAATTAAGCTGCTAGTTTTCTTAATAAGTTTTATTTTGTGTGAACATGTTTGGTGCTGAAAGTCGGAAATAGTTTGTCTAAATTATTATCCCAGTTAGGTTCTGACCATGGTTTATTTACAGCCTTTTATGGAAGCGGTCTCCATGAGGGTTCTGAGATAATTCCATTCTGTCCATATTTTGTCCACTTTTTGGAGAAAAACGCAAATCTTGCTCCGTTATTATCAGCACAGTGGCCGATACTATAAGTGTGCAAAGATTCAACCTTCTAAGACACCAGTGAGCTGCTTAAGGATCTGAAAGAACTAAATAAACCACCTATCCTGCCGTCTAATACTTTCCGTAGTCTATACTTTCCGTGGTCTAATTTCAGCCTTTTATGGAAGGGGGTCTTCCAGAGGATTCTGAGAGAATCTCTTTACTCCTCTCTCCAATTTCTATACTCTCGGAGAAAAATCGAAATTATTTTGAATTTTAATTCAGCAATATAACAAACAAGACAATACAGATGAACACGAAAGACAGAACAAGAAAGATCAATCATGCATAAAGCATTGATTATAAAACACTTTACAATTCAAATGCAATTTTATTTAAACATCTAAAATGCGATACATTCATCGGTGATATATTTTTTAATTAGCACAGAACTACGATCATTTATTTTACTTGAAAACATGAAACTTCATCGTAGAAAATGAACTTTATTCAAATGACGTCTTCTAAATATAAATCGGCTGGTTCTCTATGTAAAAACAGTGAATATTTAGTCATACACTTTTATTCTAGATTTTGTTTTAAGAACTACCGAACCTATTTTGCTGGATTTTTTTTTATATATTTTATGGGATAATTTGAATATTTCCTAAAATTTTCGAAGCCATTTGTGAATTTTAACTTTGCTTTAAAAATGTTTGAAAAATGAGATTACATAGGGTTCTATGTATTTCATTTCTTTCAACCCGGGTTCAATCCAGAAATAATTGGGTGATATTATTTATTTACATTCCCACACATACAGATCGTCTGATCAACATACTAAAATTTCATTTTGATAAAGTCATTTTTACGGCAGTTATCGTGCGAACGGGCAGACAGACAAACAGCTAGAAAGAACAAAGTCATAAACACTTTTCAACTATGTTGTAAAGTGTTAAAAACACAACATAAACACAACACATAAAACTGTGCTATCGGCCTAAGGACTAGCAATTCCATTCGAGTCGCTAGGGACTGCCACTGATGCTCGCCAACCCTGAACACCTTATCGATAAATCTCTAGAAAAGAGACAAAAGTCGATCCCATATTTAAAAACGGATCGCCGTTCTTAATTCCTTCTACGATCTCGATATTTTTAAACGGAGGGGGCCAAATAAGTTTTGAAGGGAGCCGAAAAGCAGAAGTTTCGAAAAAATCGATAGTATTTTGTTCTATGGATTTTTTAAATCAGACAAATTCCAAAATCGTCGGGAAAAGGAAAACAAAGAGAACCATATTAAAAATCTATCTCACAACTAACTTTTAGCTCTACGTTCTCTATTTCTTTTTAAATTGAAGCGAAAAGTTTCAGTTTAGTTGTTTAACTATTTAAAATGTTTTAAATGAGAAAAAAACAGTTTTAGAAAGAGCTAACTAGATACCCATTTAGAAAATCTATATTATAATACAATTTTCATGATAGGATCTCCATTTTCTTTACAAACTGTCACTAAATATATTTCGTAAAGCTTAATGTGCCAACATTGAAAAAAAGTCTTAGTTATCTTTTATACGGATTTTCAAACATTTTATTCAATGAAGTTTAAATTTATTTTTTGCACCATTTATCTTCAATATCTTACCTTTTATTGTGCAAACGCTGTTACTGTCTCATAAGAAGTAATAATTAAATTATTTAAGCAATTAAAAGTAAATGCGGTATTCAGAAATCTAATACTTAAGCTATCGCTGAGACTTTCGTTACCGTTGGCTATCGTTATGGATAGCCCAATCCTGTAATGGACCAACTAAATCTACTCATGTTAAACATAAAATACTCTGAGTACTTGCTGAAATGAAATATTTTATGGTTTCTCCATCAAAATTAATTCTTTCAAAGAAAAAAAAAAATCCTTCCACAGGACTCCTCTTGGCTTAAACTGAACATGAGAAGCCAAATCCCTGAAATTTTATATGTCGTCTGCTAATTTGTGACAGGAAGTTGTATTTTCTACTTTGCAATTCACCTACGTGATCAGCTTACCCTGAACTAGAAATCCTCTGATTGCTTGCTTACATGATGATTTTTTAGTTTTCCAGTCAAAATCAATTCTTTCAGAATACGCAGATTTGCGCATACCTCCTCCATGGATTTAAACTGCCCTTAAGTAGCCCATCGCAAAATTTTACATTGTCTTATATCTCGGGTATTCCATACCTGTTTGTCAAGCATGTAATCTTTGTAACGTTTCCGCCAGCGACCCATCATAGAAACGCACTCCCTTCCCCCTTGTGGTCTACAGTGAAGAATAAGCAATAGCTTTCTCTTCTGGTGCTTTAGCATGAAATGAATATGTCATACTGCCAATGTTAAATGCTATTAAGAAATATTTAATTAAGGCTTAACTCAAAATTCTAAGCCTGTCTTTATACATCTGGGAGTTTATACTTGACTATATGATAAATTTCAAACCTGCTCGTTTTGCCGTCTGCATACCCAATGCAGTGTCAAAAACGTGATTTTTAGCACTTTACAACATAGTTGAAAAGTGTTTATGACTTTGTTCATTCTGTCTGCCTGTCTGTCTGTCCGTCTGTCTGTCTGTCTGTCTGTCTGTCTGTCCGTTAGCACGATAACTGCCGTAGTAATGACTTTATCAAAATGAAATTTTAGTATGCTTTTCAGACGATCTGTGGGACCTATGGAAATATAAATAAATCATATCAGAAAAAATAGGTATATTATATAATAAATATCTTTCCAAGAGTTTATTTATTTCGTATATGAGAAAGGCTTCACATTTAAAAATAAATTTGGTGGATAACAATTTTTTTTAATATAGGTTAATTTCCAGACCCTTTTATGCCATTTATAACTAACGAATAGGAAATGTACATACCTAAAATGTAAATTGCATGCATTGCTTCACATATATAAATTGATTCACCTTTAGTATTTTTATACACGATGGTTGAGAACAGCACCAGGATGAACTGAGCAAACGCCCACAAAGTCATAAGCTGAATCTTGATGCAAATTTAATGCGCCCCTTGTACTTACATAATTCTACATAACTATATCTCTAGGACAATTTCTCTTTTGATCGTGCACTACAGTGTTAAAATATTTAACGTGAGTCCAGTACGTGTGCATTCTTCGAATATTATCTAAATCATTTGGAATTTTCGAAAGGGGGGTAAACTGGCGTGCTCTCTCATAAGTTATTCCGGTGAAGTACTTCTCTTCAACAATTGCTCGTTCCGCGTGAATTTCCATCGTAAAGTACCTGGGACGATAATGATGAATTATTGAAGCGGGGAGTCATTGATTGATGAATGGGTCATTTTCCGAAGTTTTATAGTAATATTCAACAATTCCCCGAATAGTCTTCACTTTGAGATAGGTCTATGCATGGCGTGTTAAATAATCAGTGTAATAAATAATAAAGACTGCCCATCAAAACTAACTTAAATAATTCTTGAGAGTATATGAATTCTTATTATTTCTTTGATAGAAAGCAAGCATAACAAGCAAGATTAATCATATATAAAGCATTGATTATGAAACACCTTCCAACAGAAATGTAACTTTATTTAAACATCTCTAAAATTCGATACATTCAGAGGTAATATTTTTAAAATTATCACAATACTACAATAATATATTATACTTAAAAAGTTAAAACTTCATCGAAAAAAATGAACTTTATTCAAATGCCGTCATCGAATTTCAAATCGCCTGGCTCTCTATGTAAAAGAAGTAAATATTTCATTCATACACTTTTACTCCATTCGTTTCATTCATCAGAATAATTTATTTTACTTAAAAACTTAAAACCATGGAGGTAGAAGTACTTTCTAACTCTATGCTTAAAACTTCATTGAAGAAGTCAATGCTATACAATCGTCTGATTCTCTATGTAAAATCAATGAATACTTCATTCATATCAGCTTTATTCCAGACTTCAGTGCTAAATAATTTTGCGTTAAAACATTTCAGCGATTCTTATACAACTCAGCTTACAGCTTGATGTGTTTACATTCTGCATACGTTAAAATTAGGATTCGTTGTAGATATGATCAATGTTGGATGATTTTTTAAACTGAAAAATATTGTAATTGCGTTGTTTCATAGTATAGATGCACAGAATTTAAGCAAAAATAAATTGGTTTTAGGACGGATGCAACACTATATATGAATTAAAAAGAACTTTAAAAATCACAATTTTGACACAAGATGAATGCCCTATTTTATTTTGAAGTGGATCACGTGATCTCTTCACATAATATGAGTGTAATAATTATTTTAAGTTTTATTTTAAAGGCTACCGAATACGAATATATTTTCCAGAATTTTTTTATTTATTTTATGGGATAATTTGAATATTTCCTAAAACTTTCGAAACAATTTGTAAATTTTAAATTCGCTTTAAAAATGTTTGAGAAATTAGGTCCCATAGGGTTCAGGGTATTTCATTTCTTCAACCCGGATTCAATCCAAAACTAATTGGGTGACATTATTTATTTCATTTACATTCCTATATGTCCCACAGACCGTTTGAGCAACATACTAAAATTTCATTTTGATAAAACCACTTTTATTGTGCGAACGGGCAGACAGACAGACAGACAGAATGAATGAACAAAGTCATAAATACTTTTCAACTATATTGTAAAGTGTTAAAAAAATGGGTTGACTTAAATTTCTTCAAAGACGTTATATGTCATCGTTAATAAGTAGAAAACATTCTGTAATGATCGAAATATCAATTTCTTTAGAGCTTAACCTGGGGCCCATAAGTTTGGTGCAAAGCAAAAAGGCAGCACCTTTTTAAAAAATAGGGTCGCCAAAAACTGAAAACTTTTACGGGTAGAGCGAACGATCTGGGTCGAACAACATTAAAACGTACACATTCAGAACAATATTGATTATATGCTTCTGTTAATCAAATTTTTTTTTAATTTCGAAGCACCCAATGATATCTCATTTGTAAAGACCTATATATAGATTGCAGCGTCATCTTCGATTATAAGAGTTCGCAATTCCGTTTCAGTAGCTCAACGTAAAGCATCGGCTGACCACTACGAAGTTCCGCGATTGGATTGCTAGTTAGGACAGCTAGGTTCTTTAAAATGACGCCGGAAATAAATCAACCCTGTTGATTAGTGCAAAAATGTTGAAGGTCTGAAAGTGACCCTAATACTACTCCCACAGATTTCGTGGACTCTGGTATATTGAGTGCTAATTTAGATCAGAGAGGTAGGTCAACGACCACGCAGGAGGCTAAACTGAGATAAAAATTGCAGCAAGTAGTCAGTCAGATTGTCAATTGCACGTCAATTTGACATTAGATGGTAGAACATGCAGAGTTCACTGCGTAATTACGTTCCAGTACCTCAACGTTAGAGCGTCGGTTAGACAGTACAAAGATCAATGGTTCAGTTCCTGGTTGGGGCAGCAAGGTTCTTTATAAGATATCCCAGTTTTTATAAGTGGAATGGCTTAGCGTTAATTTAAATTCAGCATTATTTCTTATAAGTATGCACTTTATTTGTTATCTTGTATGATAAAATACAATTTAATTAAGATAAAAAGTTTATCATTTAGTAAGAAAAGTGACAGCTGCTGTCCACATTTTATTTTTTTACACTTACATCGCATGAAAAAATTATTAATATATTTAGACATTTTAGCATACTTATAATATTATATATTATTTTTTTTAGGTAAGTCTGATTAACAT
The DNA here is from genome assembly GCA_951213105.1 of Amaurobius ferox. Classification (NCBI taxonomy): domain Eukaryota; kingdom Metazoa; phylum Arthropoda; class Arachnida; order Araneae; family Amaurobiidae; genus Amaurobius; species Amaurobius ferox. The sequence continues at coordinate 137,064,626 of OX578146.1, read as the reverse complement.
TCCCTTTTGACGCTTGAGAGCTAGCTGTTTACGTGTGAGTAAGAATTTTATTTTTTGTATGAATACAATTTTCTGAAATCATCTTCAACTCTTTAGTTATAGTAAATTAGTTTCATGCATGTGATAAGAAATTAGGTAAGTTTCTTGAATAATGATTATAGATATAGCTTTTAAATTCATTTTATAATTCTTATTTTTTAAGGAAAATTACTATTTTTATTGAAAAAAACATTTTCTCATATATTTTTCAAAAGTTTATCGAGGACGGATTTTACTGGAAAAGTTGATTTCGTGTAAGAATGACTGGGCTATCCCGTTGTACACAATACTTCGTGTCTGTGAAATAGCATTTGACATCGATTATCGCAACAATTTGTTTAAATGTGTGATCTGATTTTACATTAAATTAATATTTTTCAATTTTAGAAAAGGTATAAGTGATGGTTTCGTTCTGACAAAAATAATTTCGAAACATTATATTTCTGCTTTAAAATTTCCATGAACAACTTGTAGACTATTCTGAAATCGTAGAAAATGGCGGAGGTTCTGCATACATCTGGACACATTTCAAAAATCGCTTGAAAATAAAGTTTAAAATTAGTTATACTTTGATTAAATAAAATTAAGATATTGCATGGATTTAACAATTTCACTACAAGCCAACTAAGTGATTTTATGAATTCCTGCAAAAAATATATTAGTTATTCACTCAAATTATCCTACTTCCAGATTTTTGGAAATTTATTCATTTTTATCGCACCCATTGATATTTAACTAGTTAAATGGTATTATATTGTATTTAAATTGGTCTCATTAACATAATCGAGTTATAATTATTATATTCTAGAATTGTGTTATAAGCATATTTTCTACACAAATAATTGTCATCTATGTTGTTAAAACAGACGTTGTAAATTTATGTTGCATTTTTTTTTGTATATTATTACCTTCAAATTGTAAAATAGAACATTAAGAATATTTAATTATCTAAGTCAAAATAGTAATGTCTATAAGATACACTATCGATGTAATTATGCAAAGATATTATAATATTATCGATACAACACTAAAATATAGGTATCGATACTGAGCATAAGCTTACAGAATAGTATACACTTGATTTTCATGAAATATAATTGTGGTGAAAAATATGTTAATTGAGTTAATGTTATTTATGTTTATTTATTTCACATTTTAATTTAACTTAATTTGACCTTGTAATCGTGTGCACGTTACCATACGTGTCCAACATATAACCTTAGTCTGCAGTCCGGTATCAACATATAAATAAACATATTTCCTACAAGATATGATATTAAAATGCGAAACTGCAAAATTATTAATTTTTTCTTGTAAAATTTGAAAATGTATTAAAATTATTAATGGAAGTTATCAAAATTATCATTAAGATTTTCAGGGTACAATTATACTCATTAGATTTACAATTACTAATTAATAATTTAAAGAGACTGCTGTGATAGCAGATATAAATTTTGAAACTTGACTTTAGAGTCAATTAATTAATTAAAATGCAACTTACTCATGGATAAGAAAAGGGTACCTTTAAATATTCTTGATACGTCGTTTCGAAGGGACATCTTTAACCAATGCCGTTGTAAGCAAATTTATTAAGAGTTCATTTTGAACTCATCTAGACTTCGACAGACTTCACTCATCTGTTAGCTGAAGTTTAAAAACGAATTCTCAATTTCTGACTGAAAGAAATGTGTTTTAGACTGGCTTGAATCTCCCAAACTCTCGTTGCTAGTTCCGCCTTCTTTTTCCTCCTTGTATGCATTGATTCATCGGATAGCAGCACACACTAGTGTGAGAATGTAGTCATTGGCTGTATGTAACTGCCAGTGGGCATGGTATTCGAAAGAATCTGGCATACTCCAAAATAAAGTATGGGATTCTGTAAATAGATCATAGTTTGTCACAGTTATTACATCGGTAATGCTTTATATACTATTAACATTTTGTATACACTCAGCAGAATGACCTTTTCTTTAAATGGTCTGCCAAAATAAAATGATCAACACATTTATTAACGAGCCTTCATATAGGAGCAAAATGGATCTACACTTTCTGACATGACTTTTGAAAATTTTTGTTCTCTTTTGTATATTTATTTCATAGTCATAAGAATTTTCGAAAAAACCGTGACGACTTCAGAATAGGAAATCCTTAGTGAACCCCCTAGATACCATGAAATTCGATGTGAAATTCATATCACTCATCCTCTAAGCTCTATCTATGGTCAGTTTTGAGAAACAGATGTTTCAAGAATTCTTTTGAACCGAAAGTGGGAAAAGAACCGGATGTGAAAATTAACCCCCCCCCCCCATTCCCTTTTGGAATTTGATGTTGAAACTATTTGAATCTGAACTAATATTTTCAAAACCGGATGTGGATATTCTTAGTAAGTCCTTTTACTCCTTCTGAAATTAATATTTTATGCTAAATACATATCAGTCATTATCTAAGATCTAGCTGTAGCCAATCCAGGGTAATAGATGTTTCAAGGGACATTTTTTAGCCAGAAGTGGAAAGGAAACCGGAATGAAAAATTCTTAGTAAACCCCCCAACGTCCCGGAGAATTGGATTTTGAATCATTTTCAGTTATTTTCTAAACTCTATGTATAACCAGTTTTACAGAAATACACGTTTCAAATGAAATAAAAATTTTTGGACCAGACGTTGTAAAATAGCTGGAAGAGGAAATCCTTAGTGAAACCTTAACTCTCTTTCAGAATTTTCTGCTGCGTCCAAAACAGTCTTCATTTCAGCTCTATTTATAGCAGAGCTTATGAAAATATGTTTCAATGACAAATTTTCTCGAAAACAATAGGTTGGCGACGAAATTGCCGCCAAAACAAACATTTTATCGCAATCACTAATCGTTCAAAAACATTAGAACAAACATTTTATTTTGGCTCCATTTTGTGTGGGATCGCAATATGTGTTTCACACTCCACCAACACGAGAAAGTAGAAAAGTAGTTGAATAATTGCATTTTTTAGTATACTTCTCCCCTCCGCCTCGTGTAAAAGAAATCTAAAAAAGAACCAGCAAGTGTAAATAAACGACTTTTTAGTTCACTTTTTGCTTTGAAGTTACTTCACTTGTTGAAAAGCTTTGACAAACGACTTTTTAATTGCCAAGCACCTCCATTGCTGTCGAGGCTTTCAAGAAATCAATAGAATTAAAAAAAATTGATGTGGGCATTACATGACTTTACCTTCAGACTCATATTAACGTTCTCTTTATGTCTTCAATAATTCACTATATTGAGCTAATGGCACAAAATAAAACCCAAATTTATTTAAAATGCCACGGAATTTGCACACTTAAAATTCAATTTTAGTTCTCATTTGGTAACTGGACTTATTTCAAAGGTGGCGTAGCGAAAATGCGAAAAAACTGAAATATCTGCGAAATGGCTAATCCTAGTGTAATGGGGTTGGTCTTATTATTTTTATCGTTAAAAATAATGACCTATAACACAAGCATTTAGTTGGGCCAACGGCCGTACCGTGCTGAAAACACCGGTTCTCGTTAGATCACCGAAGTCAAGCAGCATCGGGCGCGGTTAGTACTTGGTGGGTGACCACCTCGGAACACCGCGTGCTGTTGGCCATCTCGGGTGCGGTATCCCCGTGGTTTGCGCGCTAAGATTTGCACGCTGCCACAAATGCCGCCGTGTTCATGCGGAGTACGATCACGTTAAACATGTGGGTCCGTAAGTCCTTCCGAGAGGTTGGTGGTAGGGGAAGGAGGGTACGGTCCCTGTGGATGCCTCCCCCACTGGGTTCCGATCTAAATTGGGTGGCACTTCCCGGCCGTCCATACAGTTACCTTACACCTTTCTGGTAGGTCGGACGGTCTGGGTCTCAACAACAACAACAACAAGCATTTAGTTGATATATTTGAGCATACGTAGATTTTTATGCTAGATTTTGACGATTTTTGCTGACCATTTAGGAAGAAAGGCGGGTTCTTTTTTCCGAATCGTACCAAAATATAATCAGCACCAGGGTAACCCACAAGTGACTTACCTATCAAATTGTATGAAATTCGGTCCATTAGATTTTGAGTTATAGTGAATACATACTTTGCACAGATACACAGACATACAAACAGACGTCACGCTAAAAATAGCTTTTAGTATTCTAGAGGTCCCAAAACGCGTTGATACGTCGAAAACTCGAGTTGTGATTTTCGGTATGATTCTAATATTTTCCCTATACAATACCATGTATTGCAGGGAAAGTAAAAACGCTTCGAAACCTTTGCCATAAGATGTTGGAATAAATTCTAATGTAACTTTGACTGGTGAAAAAACAGTAAATCTGTGAGTAGTACTATTTCCTTAACGTAAATGCAATTTTTGTCTATACAGATGATTTGAGGTTCACGTAACGCGAGTTTCGTTATAGCAGGCCATATTTTTTTCTTCTTAGGGTATATCAAAGGATAAAAATAATTTTATGAAACCTTCATGAGCTTGTAAATGTGTGTTTGTGATTTTCACCGCAACTATCAAGCATGCTTATTTTCTCTTACATTTTACATACCTGTTTCGTACAGCCATAAAAATTTCCGAAAAAAAAACAAAAGTAACATCTGAAACTGACGTGAAAATCCTTAGTGGATTCCCCTACATCTTCTGAAATTTGATGTTAAATCCAAGCCAGTCACCATCTCTGACAATCTTGAGAAGAAGATGTTTTAATGAGATTATTTGAACCATATGTGAAATAAGAACCGAAATTGGTATTTGATGTTTAGAATCTGGTACTTTATCTATAACACCCATCATCTAATCTGTATCTATATAACAGATTCTGCGAAATAAATATTCCAAAGAAAACACTTTAGTGAAATCAATAGTATGGCAAGATTTTTGCAACCACTAACTGGTAACAATAAAACTGGGTAAATATTTTTTTATCGAAAAGCACATTTTTCGAGCACACTAGAAATGTAACCATTGGATATTAAACGCGTCATATGACGTTACATAGCATCATAAGACATATCCTCCCCCTTCAAAGCTTTCCCCCCAAAATATCCAGTCGATCTATATTGCGAATTCTTATACGATCCCTATCGAAACCTAATTACTAATCCACCCCCTTTTTGAAATGCAATTTACTTATGACATCTTAACCATCCTTAACAAAAACTTATATTTTTATCGAGAATATTAAATCAATAAATCCAGCAAATTGACGGGCATTATAAAATAAACTGGACTTTATTTTGAGATATTATACTTTTGTCAATTTTGTAATATTTCCTCAAAATTCATCAAGTTGACTCCATTTTACCAAATATATCGTCACGGTCACCAAATTGTCACAATTTCCGAAATTGCGTTTCTTCTATAGTACATAGTAATAAAGTCGCCTAATGGCTGAAAGGTCTACGTGCTTGTGCATGAATCTACAGATACCGGGTTCTATTCCCGGGTGCGACTTGTAACTCTTGAGTATACACTGATTTTAGCAGGGTTTCGGATCCCACTTTCAACTGTATATCCAGAACTGTGAAGTCGCATCCTTTGTTGCATCTTTGCGACATGCTTATCCTAAACTATACTAATTGTGTAGTTTAACAAGTTCTGAAAAATCTTCGTTAAAATAATCGGATTGTTAATAAATATGCAATGTAGATAATTAAATTCATCATCTGCTACTCGCAACATTTACGCAGCAAACGTAGTTGTAACTAATCACTTATTCAACCATACCTCATCCTTATCTTACTCCATGGTCGAAGTGCAGAGGCATTACCGTCTTCATGGTGATTGTTAAGCCTGAATATGTAATGCCAGACCCAGGAGAGAGATTAGAAAGAACGATGCTGGGAAAAAATTCCGAAATTCTTTTGTTTAAATATTTTATGTAAAGAATGATACAAGGAATTGTTCGAACCATATATTCTTTATTAGGGTTTTATGTTTCATTATAATTATTTAGCTTTATTACTTTTTCTAATTTTTACGTAAATGTAAGTCTCGTTCGTTGCTATTTTCCCCTCTGATAAGATTTTCTAAAAATGTTCTTGCTAACCATGTAATAATTCAATGTTTGTCTGATTAAGTTCCTACCAGCAACGTCCACTGAATACTTAAATGATTGGCAAACAATTAACTAAAATTGAAGTATTACAATTGAAGTATCTTTCATCCCGTTGTATTTCGAGGTTCAATTCTCCCGTTGTATCCCGTTGTATTCAATTCTCCCGCTGATCAATTCTCCCGTTGTATTTCGAGGTTGAAATACCTTCCCAATCAAATGCGGATTTTCTTATCAGTCTCTCGTGAAACAACATATTAAAAATTGAAATATATTTTGCTTTTCAACAAATACCACCATCCAAAACTCCGCCAAAATACCGCCATCCAAAATAGATATACTTTACAGCATGTAAACTACCTTTTCGAAAACCCATTTAATGCATATCCTGCTCAATAAATATGCTTAAATAAATATGCTATCCGTAATGCCGTAATCTGCAATATGTACAACTTATATATGTAAAAATAACGGTGCAAATGAGCTCCATATCCTTTACGTAATGCGATGGATGGTAAAATGCGAGGAAGCTACAGGTAAATGTGCGAAATATATACAGCGTCCAACTATTTATAAAATTCATCAAAATGCAGATTAAAATGGAGCGAGAATATTCGCAAGCCTGCATCTCTTGAATATTTAACTTCCTCTATAGGGCACCTTTGCAGAAGTAATCTTCAAAATGTTAAAACTGAGGATTACTTTTAGAAGATATATAGCCCGAGTATAAGGTCTGGGCGTTAAAGAATGGAAAAACGCAAGCTTTTATGAAAATGAAAGTTTTCTATTTCGCAAGTTCGAAAGAGTAAAGTGCAAAACAGGGTATGTACAGACTGTATTTCCAGACTTTAATATTATACTAAAACAATGTAATGATGGAACAATGTTGTGGAAACAGTGTCATAGTTTAGCGCGTGTTGAGGTTATTTTAATATTTTCGGAGATTCGGTAGATTCAAAATGTGCCTCTCTCAGGAATTTGAGAAGCGTGTAAAAAAGCAACATTTTGAATTCAAATTTGGATATGAGCAAACATTGGAATATGAAGAACTTGAATAAACATGTTTTTATCAATGCGATACTCAAGCATTTAATATTAAGCAATAAAACATCATGACTTGGGCGTCTTCAGAGTTGTATTTAATCTGGCATTTATCTGAAAACAGATTTACTTACTGTACTTAATGCATAAAGTAATATTTATATAATAATTTATTTATTTATTATTAAGTTAAAGAAAGAGTAGTTTTTCTTAAAAATGTCCCTCGCGTTCAATAAATTCCCACAAAACTCAGAGACTCAATTGTCTTTCAAGTTTTAAATCAACGATTTCCAACCTTTTTTTGTTGGAAATCTTGGAGTTAGAGAGTAAAACTAACTCTTAAGAAAAGTTTCGTTTTCCATTAATATCTCGACAACCCCTGGCCTTAGAAACTCGAAACTTGGACTAAATTTATGGGGAGCTATTTCAAAACTACTCACACAATTTTAATAAATTCGACGCAGCTATTCTGCCGTGATGATGGAACAAAAGAAGGTTTCGTTTTTCATTAATATCGCAACGAATCCTGGTGTTAGAAACTCGAAACATGTACTAAATTTTAAGTAGGACTATTTCAAGACAAATCCCCAAATTTCATCCAATTCAGTTCAGCCTTTCTCCCGTAATGTTGGATCATACATACTTACATACTTTTCTTCTTTATATATATATAGATAGATATATAAACACCCCGGACAAAATATTACGGAATCAGCATTTACCGCAAGCCAACACTGTAAGACAGGTGTCTGCAGCGCACCTCGAGTATGCGAACAAAACAGAGGTGGAAGTCGTAGAGAAGTTTGAAAAGTTGTAGAGAAGTTTAGTCGTTTTGAATTTTTTAAATGTTGCCAAATTGATAAAAATGTTATCAAATAGATAAAAATGTCCCCAAATTGATAAAAATGACGCCAAATGGGATGCAATGTTTTGCGAATTTATTAAGTCATATGGGGGGCATATCATTTACTATATAATAAATGTTCTTCTAAATATCGCCAACTTGGCGATATTTAGCACCACATTGAAAAAATTATCATCAAAATTGCAAAATTGACGCCAAGGTAATGAAAATGATGACTCTTTGATTATTTTATTATAAAAATATTTAAATATATGGACTCTTGCTTATTGAGGATGCTATCAATATTGGTAATTGTTAATATAGAATTGCGTAAAATATATGTCAATAAGGTACGAAATAGTTGTACATGTTGTCCTCCGAAAAAGCGGCATTGTGCAATTTAACTTTATAAACACTGTGCCGTGGAACTTTACATCCGTTGTAAACACTTTACAACAAAGTAGAAAAGTGTTTATGACTTGTTCATTCTGTCTGTCTGTCTGTCTGTCCGTTAGCACGATAACTGCCGTAGAAATGACTTAATCAAAATGAAATTTTAGTATGTTGTTCAGACGTTCTGTGGGACCTATGGGAATATAAATGAATAATATCACGCATTTAGTTTTGGATTGAACATGGGTAGAAAAAATGAAATACATTGAGCCTAATTTTTGGGACCTAATTTTTCAAATGTTTTTTAAGCGGATTTAAAATTCACAAATTGCTTCGAAAATTTTAGGTAATATTTAAATTGTTCCATAAAATATATAAAAAAAAATCAGCGAAATATATTCAGTAGTTTTTCAAATAAAAATTAAAATAATAATTACACCTCTTACATATGACGCGATCGATCACGAAACAATGATATGAAAAGATCACGTGATCCACTTCAAAATGATATATGGCATCCATCTTGTTTTAAAATCGTGATTTTTTAAGTTATTTTTAATTCATATTGAGTGTTGTATCCGTCCTAAAACCACTTTATTTTTGGTTAAACTCTGTACACCTACATACTGAAACAACGCAATTGCAATATATTTGAGTTTAAATGATCATCCAAATTTGATTATTTCTACAACGAAGCCTATTTTTCACTTATGTAAAATGTAAAAAGCAAAATATGTAGAATGAGTTGTATTAGAATTGCTGTATTTCTTTAACACAAAATTATTTAGCCCATGGAGTCTGCATAGCTGATATGAATGGAATGAATATTCATTGATTTTACAAAGAGAAAAACGATTGTTTCCGATGAAGTTTGAAGCATAGAGTTTAATTACTTGTTGCTCCATGATCTTAATTTTTAAATAAAATAAATTATTATATTGTTGTGATGAATGAAATGAATGGGAAAATGTTATGAATGAAATGCTGTTTTTATAGAGAGATCCAGGCGTGTTATTTTTTCTATGATGTCATTTGAATGAATTTTAGTTGTTTTCGATGAAGTTTTCAAATACAATAAATTATCGTAGTATTATGATAGTTTTAAAATTATTACCGAGGAATGTATCGCTATTTAGAGATGTTTAAACCAGTGCCGTCATTTGAATGAAATTCCATTTTTTCGATGAAGGTTTAAGTTTTCAAATATAATAAATTAATGTAGTATTGCGATAAGTTTTAAAATATTACCGAGGACTGTATTGCATTTTAGACTTGTTTAAATAAAATTGCATTGAAGTTGGGAAGTGTTTCATAATCAATGCTTTAAGCATGATTGATCTTTCTTGTTCACCTTTAAAGAAGTAAATTCATTGCATTATATAAGGAAAGTGATGTGCTACCCACATCAGATATTTTTAAAAAAATAAATTGCTTCATAGAAGAACAAATGAAAGATAATGTGTATAAAAAAGAAAACAAGAACTTTCAAAGATAGATATTAACAAGCAGTTTCAAAACGTCTACACTCGCTGACTTTTCTATACAAACTTCTCTGGTTTCTTATGGGCTTTCCCAAGAACCTTATATCTGCGTTTAATTTAAAACAGGCTTAATATAGAAGAAGCTAATCAAAAATGGAAATATATTCCTCTCCTCCATTAGATCGAGAAATCCTTTATTCGCCAACATAGAATCACGACCGTCTTTCCGAGGGACACTACGCGGTGTTTAATTACGACAAATATGCGAGAAATGTTCAAGCACAGAAGCAGCCAGTCACAGCTATCCATAACATCTTTAATGAATACACTTGAGAAATATTCTCACATTTTATCTGCCGCTTCTGTAACTGCATTCAACGGGTAATCAGAATGGTTATTAATATATTTTATTAAAGAAGTTTGGGTGGCAATTGTGGTGCAAATAAATCACGCTTTTCCGGTAGCTATTCTTTTAACTTAACCCCGCTGGTGTCCTGTAACATTTTCCATCGCAGTCCTCATGGCGATCGAACTTGTTGTTTTTACTTTACCTGCGATACATGGTAAAGTATAAAGGAAGTATTGGAATCATGCCAAAAAACGCAACTCGAGTTTATGACGGATCTACACGTTTTGGAGCTTCTAGAATACGAAAACACTATTTTCAGCATGACGTATCTGTGTGTGTGTGTGTCTGTCTGTCTGTCTATGTGTCTGCCTGGGCAATGTATGTATCCACCTTAACTCAAATAACTCGTACCTTAACTCGTACCCAGATGTCGAACGAAATACCTGCGTTGATGAAGATTGGAGTCCTGGCCGTAAGGGTGCCAGTGGGTGCTGAATGGTGAAACCGATGAGGTGTGACGAAAACACAAAAATGACTTAGACGCTAAGAAATGGAATTTAATAAACAATATTTACAGTAATGGCTCAAAAGAGCGACCGCCAACATGAATACACGTCTCGCAGCAGCGATGGAGGGATTGACGAACTCTCTTGAACAGACCAGATATGACGCATTCTTCGGCAGCAGCTGCCAAAATTCTGGCAGCGAGTTCCTCTTCAGATTCAAAAGAAGTGTCATAGATGACTCTTGAGAAATCCCCACAAAAGAAGTCAAGAATCGTGGGAGCCAAGCAGGAAAATTCGGTACATTCACCCCTCAAGTCGTTCCGGAATAAGATAACGCCCTTTAGGCGGTCGCCGATGATTCCGACGGAGAATCGTCGCTGATGAGCATGTAGATATGTTGCTTGTGGATTTACACTCTCCCATACATCTTCATTGTGGATATTAAATGCGCCTTCACGTGCGAAGGAGGCATCATCTGTGAAAAGCACATTCGCCGGAAAATTTGCTGCTTCACACTCTGCCCCAGAAACCAGCAGACGAACTCCACGCAACGAGGATAATCCACTACAGTCATTGCTTGGATTCGCTGGAGATGGTATGGGTGTAACTGTCCCCCATGCAGAACCCACCATACCATGGATTGTGGCACACCAATAGTATGCTCCATTGCTCTTGTGCTTGTGCCTGGCCAAACTGCTAGGGTGTCCAGAATCGCCTGTTAGACATTTGACGCTCTATCACTTCTTCCATGACCTGCATCAGACTGGTAGCGAGACATTATCCCGATTCACAGAGCTGCCGATGCAAGCGTTCTAATTTTTTACGATTGGTCAACCGCCTTTGGGGTAAACGATTCCCGTGTAGTCATCACTGCCATTCCCATTTGCAGCTCCATAGATCAAATGCATATCAGCTTTTGCCCTGTTTGTAAATTCCTCCACCGTCCCTAAAGTTGGAGCTGCGAATACTACGGCAAACTGAGGAGGCCGTACATTCGGTGTTTCAAAAATTTACATAATAATTTTTCTTCTTCCATCAGATGAAATTTGCATACATGGTTTTCTTCTTCTTCCAGAAAATAACAAGCAGAATGACGTTTTTAAATTTACGGAGCTGCCACTTCGTCAACCAGTAAGCGTTCTGTAACGCATTAGCATTTCATTTCCGACCCTGGAAACTATGACGAAAAAGGCTTTGCTTGGTGTGTACTACCACCTCGTAAAGTTTGGTCCATTTTTAACACTTTACAACAAAGTTCAAAAGTGTTTATGACTTTGTTCATTCTGTCTGTCTGTCTGTCTGTCTGTCTGTCTGTCTGTCCGTTAGCACGATAACTGCCGTAAAAATAAGTTTATCAAAATGAAATTTTAGTATGTTGTTCAGACGGTCTGTAGGACCTATGGGAATATAAATAAATAATATTACCCAATTAGTTTTTTATTGAACCCGGGTTGAAAAAATGAAATACATTGAACCCTATGGGACCTAATTTTTCAAACATTTTTTAAGTAAATTTAAAATTCACGAATTGCTTCGAAATTTTTAGGAAATATTCACATTATTCCATAAAATATATAAAAAAAAATTCAGTAAAATATGTTAAGTAGTTTTTTAATTAAAAAAATTATTTAATATAGGGAAAAAAACAAATTCAATTAAATTCTGACTTTGGGATATCTTTCAGAAAGAAAAGAGAGAGATATTATATAATAAATATCTCTCCATTTGTTTAAACGTTTTGTATGGGAGTGGCTTCATATTTTAAAATAAATTTGGTAGATAACAATTTTTCATTTTTTTTAAATTTTATATAACTCTTCTTGATAAATTTAATTGATGGCATTTTAAATGCACTTTCCTACGTCCTAGAGAGTTAAAATTTGGTACACAGCTTAAATTTGTTGAACATTTTATTCGACAAAAATTTGATGGATCTTTAAATATAGATCATACATTTTTTTCGAAAAGGCCTGAAAATAATCCCCGTTCACTTCTATAAATCATTGGTGTAATATTGTTAAAAATTCTGATGTGGACAGCACATGTCTTTCCCTGCAGACTCATATTCGTTCTCTTTATTTATTCAATGATAATTTGAGTTTATCTGCACAACATAAGTATTTTAAATGACATTGAATTTACACGTTAAACTTAAATTTGGTTCTCATTTGATAGCTGAACTTATTGTCAAAGGTGGCGTAGCGAAAACGCGAAAAAACTAGAATATCTCAAGAACGGCTAGTCCTAGAGTAATGGGGTTAGTCTTATTCTTTTTGTTGTCAAAAATCACATATAACATAGGAATTTAATTGATATAATTGAGCACACGTAGTCTTTTATTTTTATATATAACGATTTTTGCTGGCCATTTCGCAAAAATAGCCCGTTCCTTTTTCCCGAATCGTAGTAGAATAACCTACAAATGATTTATATACAAAATTTTGTTAAATTTGGTATATAAATCACTTGTAGGTTATTGAAATATTATACTCCAAATTTTGTTAAATTTGGTTCATTAGTTTTTAGCTAGAGTGGATAAAGGCAATTTCTGCGGCCATTTCGCAAAGAAGGCAGATTCTTTTATTACGAATCGTACTATAATCTAATGAACATCAGGATTTCCCACAAAAAACATACCTACCAAATTGTATGAAATTCGGTCCATTAGTTTTTCAATTAGAGTGGATGTAATATCCACACAGACACACAGATACACCCTTACACACACAGACGTCTTCCTAAAAGTAGTTTTTTAGTGTTCTAGAAGTCCCAAAACGTGTAGATCCTTTGAAAATTCGAGTTCCGATCTTCGGCACGATTCCAATACTTTGAGTACATACACATACACATATTATATTATCTGTGTATTATCTGTGTATCTAAATTCCGTGCCTCTGCGATTACAATAGTTGTGATTTTAAATGATCCCTAAACTTTTATTATTTCTTCAAGGAAGCCTAATTTTAACATATGCAGAATGCAAATATCTCAAGCGATTGTAAGATGAATTACATAAGAATTGCTGAATTTTTTTCACACAAAATTATTTAGCTCTGGAGTCTGGAATACAAGTTATATGAATGAAATATTCATTGATTTTGCATAAAGAATCAGATGATTTATATTTCGATACAGTTTTAAATATTGAAGTATAATAAATTACTGTAGTACTGTGATAATGTAAAAGATATTACCACTGAATGAATCACATTTTAGAAATTTTTAAATGAAATTACATTTCAGTTGGAAAGTGTTTCATAATCAATGCTTATGCATGATTGATCTTTCTTGTTTTAATTGCTCTGTATATATATATATATATATATATATATATATATATATATATATATATATATATATTATAGCACCAACCTGAGATTAAGAGCTCAACGTAATTTAATCGTAAACCACTTGAACAGGTACAGACTATTAAACAATTTAATAAATGCTTACTGCATTTAATCAAAGGAACTCAGGAACAATCATATCCCTTCTGCTTTATCAAATACTATTACGATGTTTTTTGCAGAAAATATTGTGACAAAAATTATGTTAATTTATCCGACACCCTGGAATACAACTCCACTCTTACATAGGATAATCTGTTGCTTCTCTTTCTGAATGCTCTCTATATTTGACGTGACATTTCTACGTATGCATTCCTCTCCTACACCTATTAGCTTTATGCAACTCTTCCTTGATTCACACTATGTTGATTTATGCCAACGGCCGTACCGCGCTGATAGCACCCGTTCTCGTTAGATCACCGAAGTCAAGCAGCATCGGGTGCGGTAAGTACTTGGGTGGGTGACCACCTGGGAACACCGCGTGCTGTTGACACATTTCGTGCGCGGTAGCCCGGTGTTTTGCTCGCTGGTGTTTTGCACGCTGCCACAACTGCCGCCGTGTTCATGCGGAGTACGATCACGTTAAACATGTGAGTCCGTAAGTCCTTCCCAGAGGTTGGTGGTAGGGGAAGGAGGGTAGGTCTCTGTGGATGTCTCCCCCACTGGGTTCCGGTCTAAATTGGGTGGCACTTCCCGGCCGTCCAAACAGTTACCTTATACCTTTCTGGTAGGTCGGACGGTCTGAGGCTCAACAACAACACTATGTTGGTTTGTAAAATTTCCAGTTTTATGGATCTATTCTGTTGATCCTTTTTATGTGTTGTCTGGAATTCCGTCATTTTATCCCCACGGGCAAGTTCAATTGCTGTTTTGGGCATGCAGTGTTTCTGGGAGCGTTTTCATGAAGTCAAAGCTAGCGTCTAACCAGCAAAAAGGGGTCGCAATCCCCCTTGACCTTTCTGCAACCCTGTAAACGCTACCATTCCACCTCTATAAACGTTATTCAGTTTAAATCTTATATATATATATATATATATATATATATATATATATATATATATATATATATATATATATATATATATAAACCAAATGTTATATAATAAATATTTGGTCTATGAACTTCGTTCTGAAAGATAGAAGATGTCCAGCAACGAGTCAGAAATGATAAATTACTATTCCACATTCGAAAGGAAGATCATTTATACTGCTTTACGATCACGACTGCATTTCGGAAAATGCAAAGGATTCTGGGGGTTTAATTACTGCGAAATGAGGAAAATGTCCAACCAGAGATGTGTTGAGTTGAGTCATTTATAACACCATGAATGAGTAGCTTTGAATGAGGAAGAATCTCGGATTTATCTCTAGCATATTGGATGGTATTATTTAAATGGAGAATAGGTATTTTTGCAGGGTCGGGTTCTAGGAAACATTCTGTGATTTAAATGGAGACGTGATAAATTCCTTTGAGAGAGACTTGCAGAGTCAAAAGTGTGTAATTAGTTAGTTTGCTTTAATAAATAATCACAAATAGGGCAGTTATATGTTGAAGTACGTATGAAATTATAGTTTTAATATTATCAGTTATTTTAGTCAAATATAAGATATATTTGACTATTAAATCAATATTTAGGAAAACATTTACTATTAAATTAAAATTACAAATTTATTTAAAATCTCTTTGATGCATAAAGTTTTCTAAGCTTATTACTCCATGAAACTTATTAAAAAAGAGACTGGAATGCGCATGCTTTGGATATTGATCACCAATTAAACTTATGGAATATAAATAAATTAAAATTTTTCAGCTTATAATCATATGTAATATTTTTCTAGCCCCATGCAGCGCATTTTGTAGTTTCCTAAATTAGCACCCACGTAATTATAAAACTTTTGACGTCATATATCGCAGCAGTACGTACCACATAGAATAATCAGTTTCAATTAAGTTTGTCCAACAGTGACAAATTTTCAACGTCACTGTAACGTAAATTTAAAAAATGTGTAGGCTCACAATAAAATGGACGATCGTCGTCAATTGGTACAGCATCGTCACATATCAGGAAGCAATATTTTATAAACACATTTATCGCATGTGCAGAAAATCAGCATAGAAATTAATGACATAACTAAAATTAGAAGTTTAATGCACATTATATTTATGATGTGTCGTAACTAGAAGGTCACTGTCTATTCAGAGTAATGTTTTCTGTAAGACATATGAGCCGAAGTTAATTCCGATAGCACGACTTTCACAACATCGAAACATTTTATTGCAACTAATTTACCATACTTTTACAAATAAACTATCAGTCAATGAACATAGCTCGAGTGCTACTGCGAAAAGTTTACTTGCAGAATGTTGGTGAATTTGAATGGTTATGGTAGATATTTCTTGATTATGAAACCAGTGTTCTGCTAACCCTGCTATCTATGCATTTTGAAACTATCATGAAGTATATATTCGACAGTTTTGAAACAATGAAGTTTTATAGTTTAGTTCAGTTTTTAAGTCCAATATCAGATATATGGTATGGCTAAATGCATCGGTCACATTTGATTATTAAAAAATCTGATGTGGGCAGCACATTACTTTCCTTATATAATGCAATGAATTTACTACTTTTACAGTAATGAAAAATTAGGTTATTCTTATAGTAGATACTTATATTCTCTCCAAGTTATTGAAATTTCGTCAATTAGTTGTCATTTCCATTGATTTAGCCTCATTTTTACCCATTTGGCGAGAATTTCGTGAATTTGACACCATCTAAAAAGTAGCCATACTGGCGACAGTCCGCCCATTTCATCGCCATACACACACACACACACACACACACACACACATACACACACACGCATGCAAACATAACTTCAAAAATGTTTGATTCGCGATCAGGGATGCTTGAAACGTGCTTTCCCGTCGAAAACTCATATTCACATTTTCGACCCCCATCACAATTCTTTCCTTATACATTATACTATGTATATAAGGAAAGTAAACATGCTCACTTGATAAGTATTCTAATGCAGTTAACGATTTTCCCATAAAGATAAATTATAAAAATAGAGTAACAGTTCGACGATCCTAAGTGTTCTGATGATGGAATTTCAGTTTTATGCATTGATATGCAAAATCATGGTTAAAGGTGAACTTCAAAAATAAAGTTCATACAACTGAGTGCCAGACGATGAATTAAAAGTCAGCTAACAATGATAGGAGGCGATTGTGTGTTTTGATCTAACGTTAGATGGCCTTGAAAATTATTAGAGGTGTATCATATGATATCCACTTACATCCAGGAAAATGACAAAATACAACGTTTGGAGGAATAAAGACAAACATATTTCTCACCGAAAGAGCTTGTGTGAAAAGACGTTGAACTCCTAGACAATATCTAGGCAGCGTGCAATACAGATCAAAAGTTTCAGTGGAGATTTCAGAAAAACAGACACATTATTTTTTAAATAACGAGATTATGCAGATTCAGCAGACTATGACTCTTTCTCTCTCTCTCTTTCTGTGGATGGTAAAACTTTCATATACTCCCTCCTCTGATGATGGTCGTAGATGAGTTATGCAATCAACGTTTTGAAAGAGTAATTAATTGTGATTGCGAATGCTGAATAGTACTTTGTCAAAAACCGTGCTGCCCCAATAGGGATTCGAACCCTGGATCTCCGAACTGGCCAGCCGACGCTCTACCGTTGAGTTATTGGGACGAAATTGCAAGCTCTTATTATCCAAGTGGACTCTGCAGTTTATTGTGAATTAGTTCAAACAATTGGCAAAAACTAGGTAATGGGATAAAGTGCCTAAGTAGTTTCTACCTTTCTTATGAATCATATGCTTTTATGAGGATTACACGTATGATATCTTTAATTTTTCCAAACTCGTAGTACATGTTTTTGGTAGATCTGGTGTTGAATTGTGCTCTTATTTTTAAAACGTTAGCTCATCATATTTTAAAAATATTTTTGAGTTTCTCTTTTTAAAAAATTTGTTGACAACGGATGTAAGAAATCAAATGGAAGATAATTTCGCTAATATTTATTTATTGTAAAAGCAATAGTAATATTTTCTTCAAAATAAATAATTTAAATATTTAGAAATTAGTTTTTTGTTATTGTGTAAATTAATGATATTTTTCTACCAATTTTTCAAAATGTTACAAGGAAGTTTTTCTAAAACGCAGAGCAATTGGTTGGTTTATCGCTGATGAATAAATACAAATCTATGTTTTTTTACTTTCCCTGCAATACATGGTACTGTATAGGGAAAGTATTGGAATCATACCGAAAATCACAACTGGAGTTTTCGACGGATCTACGCGTTTCGAGACCTCTAGAATACGAAAAAACTATTTTTAGCGTGACGTCTGTGTGTGTGTCTGTCTGCTGTCTGTGTGTCTGTCTGTCTGTGCAATTATGTATTCACTCTAACTCAAAAATTTGTGGACCGAATTTCATGAAATTTGGTAGATAAGTCATTTGGGTATGACCCTGATGCTGATTAGTTTTTGGTATGGTTTGTAAAAACAGAACCCGTCTTTTTTTGCGAAATGGCCCGTGAAAATTTCATGTATCCACTCTAGCTAAAATACTAATTAACAAAATTTCACAAAATTTGGTAGATAAGTTACTTGTGGGATACTCTGGTGCTGATTAGATTTTGGTATTATTCGGAAAAGAACAACCTCCCTTTTTTTACGAAATGGTCCTGAAATATCGCCAAAATCTAAAAAAAAAGTTACATATGTTCAAATGTATCATTTAAATGAGTGTTTTATACGTAATTTTTGATGAGGAAAAGAATACAAACAACTATATTACTCTTGGACTAACCGTTCTCGAGATATTTGGGATTTTTTGCATTTAGTTATGCCACTTTTAAAAAATGTCCAATTACCAAATAAAAAGAAAAATAGAATTAAATATGCAAATTCAGTGTTATTTTGTGCAATTAAACTCAATTTAATGAATTATTAAAGAAATAATGAAAAAATGAATTTGAGTCTGCAGGGAAAGTCATGTGCTGCCCACATCATATTTTTTTGTTTCAAACAAAACTCCTTCATTACGTGTGCTACACTGTTTGCAATTGAAGACTCTTTTAAAGAAATTTTTGAGTCTATCCATATCAAATTTTCTATATATTCCAATGTTTAAAAATGTTGATCCGCCCAGTTATTATGCATTTAGATTTAGTGTATTCTCATTAAATTCAAATAATATTTCGGTCAAATCATAATTAAATGGCATGAGTTGTTAATCTAAGATTATATTAAGTTTAATCACATGCATTAACAATGAATGGTTTGGGAAGATATGCATTCATGAATTTTATCTCCCGTACATTTTGACAGTATTGTTCAACTCATAAGACGTATGAATGTCTGTTGGAGGTGACTCGTGGAAGCAATTTGAGTGATTTTAATGAAAATGCGATTCCCTGCATTTTGAAGATATGGAAATGGATTGGCATGTGACTTAGAGCTGCCTTTGGATGTTCTCATTTTAAAATATTGTATGAAATATTTTAGAGAATTGCATTTAATCGTTTATATGTAAATAAACTTTCGCTAATTAGATCAACATATCAAATGGGTTGGCTCTCTGTATTTAAAAGTCGTGAGTGTATACTAATTCCCCCGTTGTGAAGAAGCGCCTACGCACCACGTTCACAAGACCCCCCAGGGTGTTCCATGGCGAAGGGGAGAAGATTTGCAGCTTCACTTTTATAGAAGCCCCCCGAAGGGTGGAAGTCTGACTTGGATTCGACATGACAAAATTCATGCCCGCTGGCGAGATTCGAACCCGCAATCAGGCAATCCAGACGGAAACGCATGCCCTAACTGCTCGACCACCGGATCGGCATTAAAAGTAGTAATTACTGTAATCAGTCTACTGCTTTATAAAGAAAATATAATATGGTGGATTTGGAAAAACATATGGTGGATAAATAAATAAATACATATCATATGGTGGATTTGGATTTGGATGGTGGATTTTAGAAACCTTCGTTTAAAATGCTTTATCTCAGTGCCACTGAAAATAATTTTGGCGCCTAGTGCCAAATGACGCCTATTGCCTTTATGTCGTATGCATGGAATGGCCTAAGGCTTCTCTATATACGAGCTGACTCATCAAGCATATTGAAGCCCACCATAGCTGGAAGCGCAATCCAATAGCATTAGCTCTATTAGTATTTTCACTTTAGGAAGTATAATTGAAATAATTATGGGTAGTGTTCTTCACAGAACTGCTCTAATCATTCTAGAAAGATTTTTAGGCTATTTCGCTTTCCCAGAAACGACGAAAGAAGAAAACAATGGCTAATAAATAATTGGATACCCGGCACTGGAACATACTTGTGCGATCTAAGTTCTACAATATTCTAATTGAAACATCTTTTTTTATATAAAGTATTTATTTTAAACACTTATTTTATAATTTCTGTAACTGTAGTATGGAACCCTATGGGCCTCAATATGCTTGATAAGTCAGCCTATAGTAGAGGGACTCTACTACAGACGCCTCTATGTTGATACGCCTCTAATGCCACACTACCCTTGCTGAGGCGCTGTATTGAATGAATATTGCTGGTAAAAGTTTTATTGACGTGCGTTACAATGGGATGTCACGGTTATTTATATCGGAATGATAGATGGAATAAACGCCGATTTGGTAATGGCTACAGATATGTTATCATTATCAAAATTATGAATGTAACCCTTCGAGGAAGGTGCATTGAGAAATTGTGCAGCATATTATGAGGGTTGTACAACGATTTATAACCATTGTAGCCTTCGAAAAACATGTAATTTTACTAACAGAAACTTTGCAAGAAAATCATACTCTAATTTAAGAAAGTAAAGCGAAATTTCCATTCAACGGGGCTGGTAGTAAGAACATTATCAGGGTTTGACATCACATGCAATGGACCAATACACATTCTGAAATTGAATTATGTAGCTACTGGAATGAAAAAAGTTACAGCCCGTTACAGCATCGAATTGCTGACTTGCATAGAGTTGCTGCTTTGATGTGAAGCGCTATTCAATTACACTTGCAATCTATCTTCACGTTACAATCGAAAGATCATTTTACTATAAGTGTAGCGAATTGCAATGTGTCGTAACGCCGGAACCTGAAATCAACCTCTGCAAGTAATGTCAGCTATCAGCAAATCTCAGTTTGGACATCGCAACAAATTGTACGTGCAATTTTCCATTAGTTACATTTGGCAGTGTCTACTTGTCGGTAACCAATTAAGTAGCAGTAGTAATTTTAGTACGAACAAGCTAATGTTTCACGTTGATGCTATTATTGAAATGTTAAGTTCTATTATTTAAATTTAGTAAATGGTCAAATACATTATGACAGTAACAGCAACTCTTCATGAACGCAACTCGCATATTCTCATGAACGCCAGTAGTTAGTGAAAACTTATAGAAACCATGACTATTTACGTTCTTGATGAGCTTTTTAACATATATCTAGCACTAATTGACGACGGCGATAAACTTGAAAAAGTTGCTTTATATCTTCTTCTTTTTTTAATATTCACATTTAATTTTAAACCTTGAATCAGAGTTTTCATTGCAGATAGTTGCATTTGAGAAAACATTAAAAGGAAGAAAGATAAAATTAATAAAAATTGTGTCTCTAAGGAAAGGCATGTGTTTCTCAAATCTGATTTTTTTTTGCACTGGAGAAGAAGACATCTCCAGTTACTTGAGACCCACCGAATTTTACTCACAAGCATTTAGGTTTCATTTTTTTACTGCGTTTTAGTCAAATTAACATTGTATTAATACATCACAGAAATTGCAAAATACATTAAAGGTAAAACAATAGCAACAAAACAATAAAATAAGGCAATTCTTAGAATACCCGAAAATTGCCGTTATTTTTTTCAACGCGGACAAGTCCGACTTACCCGAAATTGTAAGGAATATGTTTGGACTGCCGGGACCCTACCGCACAATTTAGAACTGAACTCAGTGAGGGCGACATCTACAGACACATACCCTCCTCCCCCTTTCCTGCCACCAACCTTTCAGAAGGACCTCACATTTGACGTGCCCGAACTGCGAGGTGACTGCCTTGAAACTTTTTACTTTCCTTATATACATGATGTTTAAGGAAAGTATTGTGACGGGGTCGAACATTCGAATTAGAGTTTTCGACGAGAGAGCGCGTTTCAAGCATCCCTGATCACGAATCAAACAGTTTTGAAGTGATGTATGTGTGTGTGTGTGTGTCTGTGTGTGTATGTGTGTCTGTGTGTGTGTGTGTGTGTCTGTGTGTGTGTGTGTGTGTGTCTGTGTGTGTGTGTCAGTGAGTCTGTGGAAACGATAACTGACGAACGAATGGACCGATTCGAACCAAATTTGGTACAAAAATCACAATCCATAAACACAGGAAGCCTATTGTTTTCATACGCAACCGAATGTTCAGAACCCCCCTAAATTTTCGAATGAAATTTTGAAAAAATCGTCAAAGAATCAAAACCACTAATAAAGTTACACAAATAGACATTTCTTTTTTAATTTTTTATTGGAAAACGATTGACATAAATTTTAGAACGCTAACATGAACCGTTCTCGAGATATTGCACATTTTTCAAAAAAATTATCAAAAAGTCATAAAATAAAAAAAAATATTTCCTATTGAGAAACATGTTCACTTTTCATATGTAACACCATGCGATAAATTGGGTGACATCATTCTCGTGGATCTAGCTCGTTCCATTCATGAAAAAAATTACTTTGAGTAATACTTTTGTATTTGAACGCCAATAGCCATTTATCTGCTGTAAGAATAACTTATTTCTTCGTCTATAACGCTTGGCGAGATTTTGGCGACGAATTTGGCGGAATGTCGTCAACTTGGCGACTTTTTGAAATGTTGCCAAATTAATGAAAATCTCGCCAAATGATTAAAAATGACGCTAAATCAATGAAAATGACGACCAATTGTCGAAAATTCAATATCTTGGAAAGAAGATTAGTATCTACTATAAGAAAAACCTATTTTTTTACTGAAAAAGTAGTAAATTCATTGCATTATATAAGGAAAGTCATGTGTTGCCCACATCAAATTGTTTTAACCTGTATTGACACTTAAAGAGACATGCTGTCCCAACCGGGAATCGAACCATGGATTTTCGAACTGACCAGCCGACACTCTATCGTTGAGCTACTTGGATGAAATTGCAAACTATTGTTATCGAAGTGGACTTTGCATTTCCCACACTCTAATGTCATATTGGCGGGATACTGAAAGTCCGACAATCTGACAGACCACCTCCTGCTATTTTTACCTCAGGTTAGCCTCCTGCGTCTACTATTTTTACCCATACTAGTATTCTACGTGATCGTTATCCTCTTAATTTTATATCGAAGCTGAATTTCCAAGAGTCCACTGAATCTCTACTAGTCATACTAGTGTCATTTTTCTGACCTCCGATATCGTTGGACTAATCTGCACGGTTGATTTGTTCAGGGGCCATTGTAAAGAGCCTTGCTACCCCAATAGGAAATACGAACTTAGTTACCCCTATATTGATCTCCGAACTGGCCAGCCAACACTCTATCGTTGAGTTACTGGGATGAAATTGCAAGATCTTATCATCGATGAGGACTCTGGCAACTTCCACTGGAACACTTCCCATAACACGCGCACAATAATACAAAACGCTTTCTCAGAGCTTCTTTAAGTTACTATCGAATTTGTCTTTCCACTTTGAAATGAATCTCTGACACATCTAGACTGAATCTATCTGCTTTCCAGCCACATTACTGGGTTTTTAACCCCAGGCGGCCAGTGCCGTTGCTGACTTAAACTTGCATAAAATCCTTAGTAAAATGTATTCAAAAGAATGGATGATGCGAAATACTAAGCCCTCTTTTAAAATTTTACACTGTGTGAGCTCAATATGCTGCACTGTTTTAGCTGCATTGCCATCGAGTGTCATATGTCGGATCGTTATAAGTTGTAAAGGCAGCAGTCAGTCGTCGACTTTCCTTTTTGCTTTTTTATTACAAACAGCATTTATATTTCATTAATAATGCAGTACAGTAAAACATGTCCCACTAAAAATATCATTTTAAATATGAACGCTTATTTATGCATTAAGAGAATTTCCAAACTTTTAAAATAGCAAAGTCATTTCATAAACCGCTCCTTGATATGCAAATAGTCTGAGTTATATTTTGCATTAGTTACAATTTTCATCACCGCAACACTATTCAATCTTTTCACATTATGAATGTATTTGAATTCTTCAATATTCAAAAGCCTTTCCCAAAAGCATTGCTGTAAATGGTTGTTTAATTTTACTGAAAATATCATAATGCATACGGAATCAAATATTTCCTATTAATTTCGAATCGTACATCTTTCAACGACGTATCTAAAAGAGAGCGCGTTCTCGAATAGAATGCGCTGAACAGATAATTTATCTTCTGATTGTTCTAGTCCTGTATAATTTGTGACAAAGTGTGTCAGTAAGGTATTTTATCGCCATTACAGGTCACAAGCGAGAGAGAAAAGCCTCTTTGTTCCATCGTATTCGCTGCACAGGCAAATTTAAAATGGACAAAGGGGAATGGATAACGATCTGAGTCATTTCCATTTATCACAAATGCATACACTCTATTTTAGCGTTGAATTTCAGAATATATGTAAAGTGCGAATCTCCACTCGACTTTCTAGCAGATGTAAATTCCATATATTAAGTTACTTATGTCGTAAACTATATCAAAAAGGAAATCATGGATATTTTTTATGAGCAATCTCTAATAAGTTATTTCAAAAATCACCTTACAAACTCCGGAGGCGAATAGGGCTTGAGGGTCTACTCAGGAATTCCCCCCCCCCCACATCGCATTCCAATAAAATAAATCTTGAAACATTTGTTTCTCTAACTTAAACAATGACTGATATAACTTCAACATTAAATTCCGAATGAGATAGGGGGCTCACTAAAGATTTTCACTTCGGTTCAAAAAATAAATATGCAAAGCCGAATAAAAATGTATAATAGTTTCATCAAAATTGAAATGTATACGCCAGTAACCACCATATGCTGACTACATAAACTTACTGTTTTATTTTTTTAATTAGGAACAGCATAGTGACTAGTGACTGAAGATATTAAGCAATTAGGCATTATTTTAATATTTTCATGGCATAAATAAAACTAACAGTTTCCCTTTAGACTATACAACAACCATTGCTTTGGGAATTATGATTAATTTTTATTTATTGGTCAATAGCCAGTTCGATGGAGGTATTTTGTGCTTTTGTAGCACAATAGGAGTCATAGGTCCCTTCGAAACTGTCCATCGTGGTGCAGTGAGCAACATATACCTGGACTTAGCAGGGACTCTAAATTAGTCGTTTTAAATAACCTATTATGGTTGATTATTTCTTAAATTGAACCTAATACTCTGAAATATACATAATTTACCTTAAAAATTATTAGCTTGGAGTTTCAGGAGACTTAACGTGACAAACTCGTGTGAATGTTTGTACTCACCACACTATTTTGTTTATACATTAAACTATCAATGTAAGTAAAAAAATAATTAAACAATAGCCATTATATTATATACAGACTTCTGCTTTTTCAAAAATATCGATTGAAGTTTCCACGAACTTTTTAAGTCCAATCTATCAAACTCTTCCGCTTTAAGTATGATGCTATACAGAAAAAAATGAAAGTTTTCACATACGACAAAAACACCACGAAAAAATGCTTTCTTGAACCTCCATTTAAAATTCAATTGCACCCCGAAAATTCATGAAAAAATTTAAACAAATTTATGTGCGGCGTCTTTTTTTATGCCCTCTGAAAGAATGGAGGATTTTCGCGTTTTTTAGCCCGGTTTTGCTAACAATGAATTCGTGATGACAGTTCCAGTTACAAATTATGCGCCGAAATGGCAAATGCGGAATAAATTGCCTCAGAAAAGAACAATTTGTCTTTTCCAATAGATTTCCGGTGACTAATGGGTAACGTTGATGTTAAGGGATCACTTTTGTGACGCTGCGAGATTTTTTAGTTTTTTTTTATTATTCTTTTTTTATCAGCAAACACAAAAAATTTTAGAAGAATATAATTTTTACAGTAAAAAAATGACAGAATTGAGCGATACTTTTATCGCATTTTTATTGTCCTTGGAATACTCACTCTATAAGAGAGAGTAGCAATATCTAAAGGTACTTAGCACTAAACTGTAAATCAAGCATAATAGTGATAAAAATGATACTCATTTTTTATCTAGCCTTTTGACTTTTTGGGGTAAAGTTTCGAACGTTCCCCCTCCCCCGCGAAATAAAAAACAAGCTGATGTGGCAGTTATATGAATTTTCCTACACAATGCAATAACTTTTCTCACAACAAAATACAGTTACAAGACATGCACGGTACAATGTATTTGGTATTGAACTAACATCATGTAAAATGAGATTGTATGTATTTTGCAACTTATGGTTATAAAGAGAATGGTGTCTTTTCACCCGCGTGTTAAATTTTCATAAAAATGCAATGGACAGTTAACTAATATCCAGTAGATTATTGTCGAATTCTTGGACATCAAAATGCAAAACTATTACACAGGCAACTCCCCTCCGATCTCCCAAATTGCAGCTCAAATCCTCGGATGAGTCGGATGGTCTGGGTCTTCCACAGGCAATTTGGGTTTATTTATCGTTACTAAGATTCTGATTTGTTCATGAATTATTTAAAAACAAATTCGAAAGTGTGTGTGTGAATGGGGGGGGGGTGTCTTCGAAAACCGGATGGCTTTTAGAATCAATAGTTTTCCAGTATTCACGGATTGTAATAATCGTGTAAATTTTATTTTCCGAAATGGTCTGTTTGTGACATAACGGGTTCACAGACTAGCAAACACATTTGCTGCGATTGGCTACAAGTTTCGAAATTGAACTACTTTCTGCTGGACGTTGCATTTTTAATATTTTACAACATAGTTGAATATTGTTTATGACTTTGTTCATTCTGTCTGTCTATCCGTTCGCTATATTCTGAAATAGCGCAATTACAATATATTTGAGTTTAAATAATCATCCAACTTTGATTATTTTCACAACGAAGCCGAATTTTCACTTATGAAGAATGTAAACACATAAAGCTGTAAGATGAGTTGTATAAGAATTGCTGAATTTCTTTAACCCAAAATTATTTAGCTCGGAAGTC
Source organism: Amaurobius ferox (assembly GCA_951213105.1). Lineage (NCBI taxonomy): Eukaryota > Metazoa > Arthropoda > Arachnida > Araneae > Amaurobiidae > Amaurobius > Amaurobius ferox. The sequence continues at coordinate 137,037,347 of OX578146.1, read as the reverse complement.
TGCAATATAGTTGATATGGATGAAACATTCATTGATTTTACATAGAGAAGCAGACGATTTTATAGCAGACTTTTTTGATGAAGTTTTAAGCATGGAATTAAAATACTTTTACATCCATGGTTTTAATTTTTTAAATATAATAAATTATTGCAGTATTGTGATAATTTTAAAAATACTACCGCTGAATGCATCGCATTTTAGAGATGTTTAAATAAAATCGCACTGCAGTTGGAAAGTATTTCATAATCAATGTATTATGTATGATTGATCATTCTTGTTTAGAGTCCCTCTCATTCAGATATAAATAATGTCGCAAGTAATCGAATCCAAACAGGTGGTATCTAAATGAGTTTTATGGAAGAATATATTTGTGGTTCATAATATTTCTTTATTTTCACATATCCCAAGAAAAGCGAAAATTAATGGGAAATAGAACAGTTAAAACTGAAAATTAAACTGATTGGCATAGTTTTTAATACTTTACAACATAGTTGAAAAGTGTTTGTCTTTGTTTATTCTCTTTGTCTGTTTGCCTGTGTGTCTGTCCGTAAGAATAATTTTATCAAAATGAAATTTTAGTATATTGTTGAAACAGTCTGTGGGACATATGGGAATGTAAATGAATAATATCACCCAATTAGTTTTCCATTGAACCCGGGTTGAAAATGTGAAATACATTGAACCCTATGGGACCCCATTTTTCAAAAAAAGTTTAAGCAAAGTTAGAATTCACAAAATGCTTCAAAAATTTTAAAAATATTCAAATTATCCCATGAAATACATAACAAAATTTTCAGTAATTAGGTTCGATAGATTTTTAAATAAAAATTAAAATAACATATAATTACACCCATATAATATGAAGAGATCACGTGACCCACTTCAAAATAAAATAGGGCATCCATATTTTTGTTCCCAGAGTAAACATCGTGATTTTTGAAGTTCTTTCAAATTTATATTGAGTGTTGCATCCGTCCTAAAACCTTTTTATACTGCATGTGCTCTTTTTATACTGCATTTGCTCATTTTATGTGCATCGATATTTTGCACCAACGCAATTACAATATTTTTTAATTGAAATTATCCTCAAAATTTGATTATTTCTACATCGAAGCTTATTTTAATTAGATATATATATCTAATGTATATATCTAATATATATATTAAAAAGACACACGATATTACGGTAAAATGAATAATCAAGTGTTACTGATGTCTCTTCGTAATCTGGAGTGTGCAAAAATTTAAATTCTTTGATTGTCGAATTCGAATTTTCAACATAATTCTATTATTTTCCTTGTATGTGTTGTGGTATTTCAGATGCTGAAGAAAATTTAATAAGTATGGTAATGCTAATTTGAATGTTCTAGTTTCATGAAAAATGTTCTGTCCCAATCTTTAAAAGGTTAAAAAAAATAATCTTCAAAGCAATCTTCGGCAAAATTTAAACGTCAGTACTTTTAAAAAAGGAGAATACTGTTACCAATTCCCAGGCAAATCGTCGAAGGTAATTTCGATTTAACAAGGCTATAAGATCGCTCAAGTATTCCAAGTTCAAATAACGAGAAAGTCATCTGAGCTAATTCCCAATCTCTTTTTAATTTGGATAAAAAAGTACACTGGCCCTTTTAGCTCAGGCTGAGTTCCAGCATCTTTGCAAATTAAATTTTATTCTCGTTGAATGAATTTAATTTGAGATTTTCGGGGACAAAACTGCGTATTTTAGTGCTTTTTGATTTTTATTTGATATACCTATCAAATGTTAAGCTTAACTTTTGCTAAATAAATGTTAAGTCTCCTGAAGTCGTATTCTTATGTATGAAATACATATTATATGTATAATCTAATACTTATTATACCAATCGAGACGTTTCATTGTTAAACTGACATTTTCAATTTTTGAAATTTTATATAATTTCCAAAAATTCATAACATATGAAAAACTGTTTTTACTAACTGCTTTTAAGTGTAAAACGTACATACATTGAATAATATATAGAGAAAGTATTGTGGTAGGTCGAAAAGTCAAATTGTCGACAGATGATAGAACAGCAAGTGCATTTCAAACACGCCCGAACTCGAATGGAAAGTTTTTGAGTGAATGCCTGCATGTGGGTGGGTGGGTGACAAAATAGTTTTAAATATTTTGATTTTTTTTTAAACGAAGTAATATCCGACGTTGCTTGGGATAATGTTAAAATGAAGTGAGCGAGGTTCGGAATCTAAACTATATTAGCCAAAATGTATTCCCTTTTAAAGTAAAACAAGAAAAATTAATCATGCACAAAACATTGATTATGAAACACTTTCCAACTGAAATGCAATTTTATTTAAACATCTCTAAAATGCGATACATTCAGAGGTGATATTTTTTTTAAATTATCACAATACTACAATAATTTATTTTGCTTAAAAATGTAAAAGCATGGAGGTAAATTTATTTTCTAACTCCAAGCTTAAAACTTCATCGGAAAAGACAATACTATGAATCGTCTGCTTCTATATGTAAAATCAATGAATGTTTCATTCTATATTGCAGACTCCAGAGCTAAATAATTTTGCGTTAAAGAAATTCAGCAATTCCTGTACAAATCATCTTACAGTTTCATGTGTTTACATTCTCCAAACGTGAAAATTAGGCTTCGTTCTAGAAATAATCAAATTTTGGTGATCATTTAAACTAAAAGATATTGTAATTGAGATAGCGCAGAATATAGATGCACAGAAAAGAGTTCAAAATAAAACTGTTATAGGACGGATGCAACACTAAATTTAAATTTAAAAGAATTTTAAAAATCACGATTTTGACATTCGGAAAAGAAGATGGATGCCCTATTTTATTTTAAAGTGGGTCACTTGATCTCTTCATATAATATGGGTATCATTATTATTTTAATTTTTATTTAAAAAACTACCGAACCTAATTTGCTCACTTTTTTCATATATTTTATGGGTTCATTTGAATATTCCCTAAAATTTTCAAAGCAATTTTAATGAATTTTAACTTTGCTTAAAAAATGTTTGAAAAATTAGGTCCCATAGGGTTCAATGTATTTCAGTTTTCATACCGAGATCAATTCAAAACTAATTTGTTGATATTATCTATTTACATTCTCATATGTCCCACAGACCTTCTGAACAACATACTAAAATTTCATTTTGATGAAGTCATTTTTACGGCAGTTATTGTGCGAACGGACAGACAAGCAGACAGCGTGAACAAAGTCATAAACACTTTTCAACTATGTTAAAAAATGTTGAAAATAACAAAAACGTAAATTCATTGAGTCTTTCTGGAAATATAAGTGGTCATGATAGATATACAGGTTAGCCAACAGAGAGAAACAGGTTTCTAAATATCAATATAACGTCTTCGTAGGGTGATATAACTATATTAGAATCCTTTTTAACAGAAAAACCATTGAAATATATTTGTTGGTTCGAAAGATATTTATGTTTATAAGTATGTAATGAATTTTTTCCATTTATACATTCTTTAATTTTAAATACATCTAAACTCTTAATTTAAGAAGTGTTATGTATTATTAGAATAAATATAAGTATTATATAACTGAATGTAGTAGAATTGTATGAATATTATTGAACACTATAAACTATTTGAAGATTTAAAAATTATAATGTGAACTCTCATTTTACTTTCTCTTTTTACTGTACCTCGAATGATTAATGTATCATAGCGGTTAACTTTCTTGCGTTTTCTATATTGGCCAAAAATCAAGAAAATTGTATAGTTTTGGGTAGAAAAAATGTGAATGTTTATTAAGTTCATCATTAATACTAAATTATAAAGAAAAGTTCTGAATGTATCTGAATAACACAAAAAATCCCAGTACAGTTTAAAACCTTATAGACCATTGATTTAGGGGAAAAAGGGTAAAAAAAAGGGAAAAAATCCATACGTAGATTTTATTCCCCAAACCGAGCTTATGTTATTAATGGACTGCAGAAAAGTAATGATACGGAATAATAGTGTTTTTTTTTTCTTTTTTTTTACTTTAGCCATCTTTATAGTAAGTAGATTTTGATTTCAGTCATTTTTCAGTTCCCCCTTTACTTTTACTTTCTAAATGTGTTGTTATTTTTTAGCAATACATTCTTTCGAATCTGATCGTAATTGCCCATAAACGTTGATAAAAATATTTTTGCACCGCCTCCAGGTAAAAATCAATGAAAGTTTATAATTCTCCTTCTAAAGGGAAATATAATAATATTATCAAAACAGCGTATTTAATTAATTGAATTGACTTTCATTAACATACTTGTTTTAATTATAAACAATAAGTAGGCAGATATACATTATTATTATTATATCTTCTCTATCATCAATATTTATACTGTTATGAACGTATCCTCAGTAATCGTGAGTGTATACACGGATTACAAGAACGAATTTAAGTTTCTCGATAACTTACGTTTATTCACAAACATAAAGTAAACAAGAACAATATACAATCAAACAGCAAATAATGCTCCACTCATTACGCTTCACTTATTTCACAGAATAAGCAATATTATTCACAGAACGTTGACGAAAGTAATTTCACAAAGCAGCATCGGGCGCGGTTTCTACTTGGGTGGGTAACCACCTGGGAACACCGCGTGCTGTTGGCACATTTCGCTGCCACACGTGCTGTTAGCACATCATGCTGTTGGCACATCGTGCTGTTGGCACGCGGTAGCCCGGTGGTTTGCGCGCTGGATTTGCACGCTGCCGCAGCTGCGGCCGTGTTCATGCGGAGTATGATCACGTTAAACATGTGGGTCCGTAAGTCCTTCCGAGAGGTTGGTGGCAGGGGAAGGAAGGTACGGTACTTGTGGATGTCTCCCCCACTTAATTTTCGTTCTCATTTGGTAACTGGACTTATTTTCAAAAGTAGCGTAGCGAAAATGCGAAAAAACTAAAGTAACTCGACAACGGCTATTCCTAGTGCAATGGGGTTGGTCTTATTCTTTTCATAGTCAAAAATTACGTATAAAACAAAAGTATTTAATTGATATATTTGAGCATACGTTGTCTTTTATTTTAGATTTTTGCGGACCATTTCGCAAAAAAAAGGTAGAATATTATTTTCCGAATCGTACTAAAATTGAATCAGCACCAAGGTGATCCACAAGTGACTTGTCTACCAAATTTTGTAAAATTGGGTCAATTAGTTTTTTATCTAGAGTGGATACAGGAAATTTTGAAGGTCAGTTCTTAAAAAAGGCGGGGTTCATTTATCTCGAGTCATTTCAAAATCTAATCAACACGAGGGTCACCCACAAGGAATTTACATACTAAACTTTATAAAATTCGGTCAGTCAGTTTTTAAGTTAAAGTGGATACATACATTGCACAGACAGACACACAGACGCACGCTAAAAATAGTTTTTTCGTATTCTAGAGGTCCCCAAACCTGTAGATCCGTCGAAACTCGAGTTGCGATTTTTGGTTTGATTCCAATACTTTCCCTATGCATTAACATGTATTGCAGGGGACGTAAAAAAGCTAATTATGCACGTATTGTTCGTTAGTACCCTGTAATCAATGCTCTATAAATCTGCTTAAAAAAACTTTATTGGACGCAAGAGGGTTTAAATAAAATCGATGTCCTATTCAGGAATGCTGAAATAAGTACCACTTACATGCACAGAAATCCAATGCACAGTTTGCCCAAAATGCACCTTAATATATACGGTTACCCTTGTTTTATAAATTAATGCAATCTCTCAATACTACTGCAAAGTAGTAAAGTGTCATCTGAATTCGTGGATGTACTCTCAGAATACGAAAGGAATCCTCACATAGGGATAACTAACACGTTTATTTACAAGCACAGCTTAAATAGGAACAATCTACAGCAAATAGCTCTATCAATATTTCACAATATCACTCAACACTATTAGGAACAGTAAAACAGCCATTAAATGCTCCACTCATTTTACAACGTAGCTAATACTATTCATAAAACATTGACGTATTTCATAATTCCATATAACTTGTATCATGTTAACTGCTCTCCAATTGAGCGACGGATTCTTTTATATATTATCCGTAGAATATTTCAGAAGGGGCTCGCACCCCAAAGAATATTCGTTATTTCGAGAAGATTCAAGTACATTAAAAAAGTCGTTAAGTTGGCAATAAGCCACTGTCCAAACTTCAACATATGGCAGCACTAAAATTACGCCACAGCTGCCTGCAAGGGTGTTTTTTTTTCTGGTTCTCAAAATTGACCTCATTGAAAGGGGCTTATTCCCCAATAATTATCGCTTAACTAGGAATTATCAGGGAGTGTGGCGAGTACTACAATTAGTTATCAATCTCGATTCGCATATCGATTTCGCGTCTTGCATTTTGTGTCACAGGCAAGCTCAACAGTGAGCACAACAGTCTTAATTTTGTCTCACAGGTAAGCACAACAGCAAGAAAGGCATCATTTGCAAACGTTCGTCAATCGTTCGGCGATGTCACGACGCCTAGAATGACTTCCATCCCACTGTAACAATCTTTAACAATATTATAGAGTGGATGTGCATCTAGCACCCGATGAAGTATTACTGGTATTTAATATCTTCTGCATGCGAGTTTTGTTCATCCTCGATGTCGATTCTTACTCATTTGATAATCTTTCCAGCTTTGTAATTGACTTTTATCGTCTATTTCGATTTGTTACGGAACTTCTTATTTCAGCTTTTTAACACTTTACAACATAGTTAAAAAGTGTTTTATGACTTTGGTCCTTCCGTCTGTCTGTCTGTCCTTTCGCACAATAACTGGCGTAAGAATGACTTTATCAAAATGAAATTTTAGTATGCTGTTCAGACGGTCTGAGGGATATACGGGAATGTAAATTAATAATATCACCTAATTAGTTTTCGATTGAACCTGGATTGAAAAAATGAAATACATTGAACCCTGTGGGACCTAGATCACGTGACTCACTTCGAAATAAAATAGGACATCCATCTTTTTTAGCCAGAGTAAAAATCGTGACTTTTAAAGTTCTCTTACATTTATATTGAGTGTTGCATTTGTCCTAAACCACTTTTTTTTGCGTATTTTCTGTGCATCTATATTCTGCGACAACGCAATTACAATATTTCTGAGATTAAATGATCATCACATTTTGATTTGATCATCACATTTTGATTATTTCTACAACGATGCCTAATTTTAATGGATGCAGAATGTAAACAAGTGATTTTGGAAATGTAAGTAAGATGAGTTGTATAAGATTTGCTGAATTTTGTTATCACTCAAAATTATTTAGCTCTGGAGTCTGGAATAAAAGTGTATGAATGGAATATTCACTGCTTTTACATAGAGAGCTAGGCGATTTAAATTTGAATGACTTCATTTGAATAAAGTTCATTTTTTTCGATGAAGTTTTAAGCTTTCAAGTAAAATAAATTATTGACGTTCTATGATAATTAAAAAAGCATCACCTCTGAATGTATCGCATTTTAGAGATGTAATACATTCAGCGGATTGCATTTCAGTTGGAAAGTGTTTCATAATCAATGCTTTGTTCATGATCAATCTTTCTTGTTTATTCTTCCTTTGGAATGATGTAATCACTTTTTTAGATAGGATAGGGTGTCTTTACTAGATATACCTAACGTCTGAACTCATGTACTTTTCCTTACAAAGTTATTGGGGTTCTTAAGCACTTCACTTGAACCCTGAATACGTTATTGCTATATCATTGATGTGTTTCATTGTTCCATATTTTATAATATCCCTATGTATGAAAGAAAGTTTCATGTCCTTAACAGTATTATAAATGTATAATATTAAACGTATAATACCTGTATGCGAATTTTTCAAAAAAATATAATGCCGGCTGTATTTTATTTATTTTTATCTTTGCAGGTAAGAATGATTTGATGTTTTGAAAGGAATGTCATTAGTGAGTATATCGTTTATTTATGAAATGCCATGTATTTGGATTAAAGATATATTTGTTGTATCAATCATGGAGTTTATAGGGTGAACTATTGAATGTGCTAATGGTCATGTACTCTATCCGAAAATAATTTTATCGAAACTAAATTCTGTAGGAAAAGAGCAAGGGGAATTTTAAAAATGACCCTTTTATATCAAACAATACTGAACTTCATTCGAATATTATGTTTTTTTTTGCTGTAACTAATTATGCCACTAAAATTAATTTCTTATACCATTTATATTGATTATATGTTTAAAATACATGTATAGTGACAAAACTAAACTTGGCTTAAATAAGAAATGATTGTATATTTTCTACATAGGAGAAAAAACATAAAATTATAATAGAAAATACATGTATACACTATAATGTACAAATATTTCAGTATATAGAGGATTCTTTGGAAAGTTCTTACACACCACAAAATATTTGTAAAGAAATGTCTGAGGTGCACGTTAGGTTTATCAATAGAAAAGACAGACAGTACCCGACCGAATGAAATATATTGCAGAGCCTCTGGCGGAAAAGATAAAAGGTTAGGATGAAGAACTCTGTCACAAAGCGAGATAGGTAAAAAATGTCAATTATAAAGTTGTAGAGCATCGTCTTTTTAATAGGAATCGACTCTAGAGTTTGAGAGAACTCTGGTGTTGGGTCTGGCTTGTCAAAGTATGCGTGATATTCTATCCAAAAGTCAAATGTGCATTCCTGCTGACGGCTTGTACATTGTTGTTCAAATGTACATATTTGCAAGTCGCCAAAAATGTATAAAATGTGTGTTTGCGTATGTATGCCTGTCTGTGCAATGTATGCATCCACTCTGACTGAAAAACTAATTGTCGAAATTTCATAAAATTTGTTAGGTAAGTTACTTGTGAGAGACCCTGGTGCTGATTATATTTTGGTATAATTCGGATAAAAGAACCCGTCTTATTTTGCGAAATGGCCAGCAAAATCTCATGTAACCACTCGAAATAAAAAACGAATTAACCACATTTCCTAAAATTTGGCAGATAAGTCACTTGTGGGAGGGACACCCTGGTGTTGATTAGATTTTTGCAAGATTCGGAAGAAAGTCTGCCTCATTTAACGCAATGGCCCGTAAAAACCATCAAAACCTAAAATAAAGACTACGCATGCTCACATGTATCTATTAAATGATTATTTTATACGTAACTTTTGATGAGAAAAAAAATAAGACCAACTCCATTATTCTAGGATTATCCGTTCTCGAGATATTATAGTTTTTCGCATTTTTGTTACCACTGTTTCGAGAATAAGTTCAGTTACCGAATGAGAGCGAAAACTGAATTAGAAATGTTAATTCAGTGTCATTTTAAATGAGTGTTATTTTGAGAAATAAAACTCAATTTAATGAATTATTAATGAAATAAAAAGAAAATTAATATAAGTCTGCAGGGAAGTCATGTGCTGCTCACATCAGATTTTTTATCCTACCTTGTTAACTTATTTCCTAGCGGTACTGCAATCCCTTTTATTGGGTCAGGCACTGTCGCCTTATCTAATTGTACATTATTCATGTACATGACCTTTCTGTTTGCGAAATAGCCCGCAATAATGTTAAAATCTAAAGTAAACTACTAAATATGTAATAAAGTAAACTACTCTATATTAATTAAATGCTTTCTTGATACATAATGTTTGATGACAAAACAAATAAGATCCATCCCTCTACTCTAAAGTGAACCGCTATAAATATAATTTAGTTTTTTTCATTGGACAGGCTGTAGACGTTTTAAAATGAGTGAAGTTGCTAAAAGAAAACGAAGATGTATTAAACCTGCAAATTGGATATGACTTCACAAAAGTACGCAATCGGTCACTTTTTAACGCCCGATTATTTCTTTAAATGAATATAATAAATTTGATATGAGCAGTGCGTGACTTTCCCTACAGACTCAAATCGATCTTCTCTTTCATAATCAATTTCGCTGACTTTAATTGCGTAACCTGATGTGGCGTCGGTTTTGTGAAACCACAGACAAGATGTAAAATGGAATTTTAAACACATTTATTGAATTAGAAAATAACAGGCCAGTGATCAACATAGTCGAAAGCTCAGAAAGTCCAACTCGTTCTTGGACATGAGCAGCAATTTGGACGGCCGGGAGTGATCAACATAGTGAAACAGTACATTAAAAACAAAACTTAGCAATAACACAGGATCGCTCTCGGTAGGCTGACAATTAAGAACACCCCTGGAGGAAGAAAAGCAGAGAGGGCACACGTATACATTTCCTGACATATGATAAACACAAAATAGCCTTCATAATATATTTAAATCCTTTATGACATTTTAGAGTAACAATTTCATTCTTAATACAGATACCAGTAATTCACATTTCAGATCGGATTGGCATTAACATTCCATTTCATTAGAAGGAAAACAGAATATAAATAAAAGTTTAACTCCATCTCTTTTGATATATATATATATAAATTAACATTCCTGAACTATGGGACGGGATATTCGGATATTTAAACAGTACAGTTCTTGAGTAGGCAATAAGGAAATTGGATACATAATACTCTGGTAGAATTCGGCATCTTGGCTAGTCACAAGGAAACTTTCCACTCACCAGGAATGAAAGGAAGAGCTTTTCGGCAGAACAGGTGCTCGCAAAATAACAGAATTCCGTCACACCATTGGAAAATTCAACGACATTCTCTAACTGATGAAATTCAGACTCCATGAAAGTCATTCAGCAAAACTCAACGATATCCACAAAACTGAAATCACGAAGAGGGGCAGGCAATATCAATCGCTGTAGATTAGCTTCACTTAGCTTTTATTAGTATTTCAAAGCCGACCCGTGGTGAGAACCCTTTATAACACCTACACAAGATCCATTCCTTCAAAACCAAACTGCTGCATTTAAACAAACGAAAATCTTACTCTCGGCTGAGCCCAATCGGTCCCAACAAATCCTTTTTCACACTACATGACATTCTTAGAATCGTAATCCATTAATTTTCAATACTAATTCGTTTCATTCCAAACGCCAAATCATTTTTCAAAACTGCCACGCGTGCGCAAAACCGGCAAGTCCAAAACTCGCGACTAAGAAGCGAAATACAAAACTATTTTATCAATATTATTTTGGAACATAAACAAATTCGCAATTTAAAAGTTCGCTTCCCTCAAACGTTAATGGAATGGAAAACAATCGAAAATATATTTATATGACACAATTAATACTTTCTCTCACACAGAAATAAAACAAGATTTTAATTTAAACACAAGTACGGCACATTGGTGTGATAGCCTTATCACACTGACATGGATACTTTTATGATTCACGTCGTTACCTTATGGATACATTGAACCTCAAACAAAGATGACAGGAATTTAAAGTAAAATAGCACCCTATACTGACGCCAAAAGGAAATAAAAGTACTTTTCTCACCGCTGTGACACCGTATAATGGCATTTAAAATTCAACAGAAGCACCCAATTTTCTTCCGGTTAATACCACGATCACACAACATGTCCAATTCAATGGTTTGGAGCTAGTTTTTCTATTTTAAAAATTCCATCACATTTTCAAAATGTTTATTTACCTAGAATTTATGGAATTTTTAAATGTAATAGACTTGAAGCATCATAGTATTACATAGCCATTTTACTTTCAAAAATAATTCGACTTTAAATTCCCCACTAAAATTACACTCAAAGTCGTTCAATTTACCTTAATCAACACAACGTCGTTAAACTCGATTTTGAAAATTGAAGTCAAATAAAGAAAACGAATGAATTCGAACGTTTCTATTTGGAATGACATGAATCGGTCGGATGCGCAATTGCGGTAGATATACGATTCTGTAACGAGATTCGAAACAAAATAAAGCAATTACTGTCAAAACACAACGAAAATTTAGAACAGTAATGGCTTCCATTTCTATGCTAATGAGTGAAAGTCATTTCATTTCTGCAAGAAAAAGGATCGAATGGTTATCTTTTGATCACAAAATAAATGAATTAAAAAAGGAGTGCACACCACGCATGCGCAGACGATGTTGCATGTTTTTAGTTTGGATTGCAATCTCGTGTGTTATATATATATATAATATATATATATATATATACAGGGTGTATATAAACTGGTGGTCAGAACTGTAAGGGGTTTAGAACTCACCAAAACAAACATCTTTCACAATGCAATGTGGGGTCGCAAAGCGGGTGAAACGTAGCGTCAAAATGGAGGGCACAGTAAATCCGCATGCTACACGTACCAGATGCAACCAGGAAAGATTTTCTGTGAATGTGTGGGCAAGGATTATCCACGACCAATTAATTGTCCCGTATCTGTTACCAGACGGCCTAGACGGACAGAAGTACCTTACTTTCCTCCATCAGGTGCTGCCAAATTTACTACGCGTTGTACCATCAAATCATCGAGTGATTATGTAGTTGCAGTACGATGGAGCGCCAACACATTACACCAGGATTGTGCGGAACTACCTGGACACTGCTTTTCCGAACAGATGGATTGACCGTCGTGATTCCGTCGCTTAGCCTTTCAGATCTCCCGATCTGTCCCTGCCTGGATTTTTTCCTCTGGGGACAGCTAAAGAGAACCGTTTACGAGACGCCTCAATTTTGACGCCTCAAATTCTCAACTCTATAGGCGAGATATCTGGGGATCTGGCTGGTCAAGTAAGTGTGTCGTAAGCACGCAAACAATCAATAGAGAGGCGAGCGTGCCGTGTATGACCTGGCATTATCTTGCTGAAAAACTAGCCAGGGGTGTCGGTTAAAGAATGGCAATACAACGGGTCGCAGAATGTCGGCAACGTACCTATCACACGAAATGGCACACCAGACCATAACTCCCTGTTGTCAGACCGTATGGAGTATGACAGTAAGAGCAGGATCCTGACGATGTCCGGGCTGTCTCCAGACACGCCTGCGCTAGTCGTCGGGACTCAGTTCGAAACAAGACTCATCACTGAAGACAATTCGTTTCCAATCCGAACAATTCCACGTTAATCGGGTTCGGCATCAATTCAATCGCTGTTGACGGCGCATAATGGTCATTGGTAATCGGCGTAATGGGCGCCGCGAGTATAGATTCTGAGCCCGTCGTCTACTATTAATGGTCCGGGTGGTCACTTCCGTGTTCGTCACACGTTTCATGGTTGGTAACGACGAATCTTGTTCTGTCACAGCCGCTCTGACAATCGCTCTATCTTCTTTCCGTTCTGTCGTCGTTCTAGGCCTTCCAATATCCGCTTGTTTCTGATATCTGCCATTCCGGATATCTGTCCGGACCCATTCCTACTAACATCGTCTAATTGCTGCATCGCTCCTACCCAAATGCCTAGCGATTCGGCGGTGTGCCCATGCAGTCCGACCGCAAGCCCTCTTTCATACTTCTTCATATGCTTGTAATGACTGCGCATTCGCCAGCAAGGCATTGTTACAATCAAGGTACGTAAAAGCAATACATTTCACGGCACGTGTCGTTCCTAAAAGCAACTTTCGCTCCTTATAGACACCACTATGGTGTTCAGTTTCAGTGCGCTGTAGTTCCGACTATCCATTCATTGGCTGCGGATTCTTGATCATTTGCATATTCTGTCGAAAGGTGTTTGTATGTAAAGTTTCATTACTATCGCATTATTTTGCGGGGTGTGTCGTTTTCTTTATCTTAGAGTGTAATTTGATATGTTTACTGCAGGATTGATCATGATCAAATTGACAACTACTTAATTAACGTATTTTGGGCAGTTTCTGTAAATTTTTCTATTGTTGTATATTTTTTTAATGCTTTTAATAGTATTTTGGTGTCTCTAATTTGATCGTAATTCATTAATTAAAAGGTATCGTATTTAATTAAAAGGATCGTATTTATTAATTTAAAAATTTCTGCTTTTTAATTTAAAACGAATTTTCCTTCCAATGGCTATTATAAATTGTTTGAATTTACATCATTTTTATATCAATTCCAACTGTTTTAAAAGTGTTTTTCTTCTTTGTATGTTTCCTTTTGTATTGTTTTCTGTCTGTGTTGCATTTCTATGTATATTGTCTTTGTTTGTGTATTGTTATTTCTGGGTTTTTCCCGACCGTCCCCTGTAACTGTTCTATACCCATTGGGTGAACTGGACGGCTTGGATAATAAATAAATAAATATAATACATTCAATTCACAAACTTCCCAAACACAGTTAAAAATACGATTCAAGATAACATTACATAAAATAAATGTCAGAGTAAAAATACAGATTACTCCATATGTCCATATGTTAACAGATATTGATCGTATTGGCATAAAATTATAACTTTAGGAAGCAACCATTTTCTCAAAAACTCAACGAAAAATCTGAAGTCATTTTTAAATTCAGAAACCTTAAGATATCATAAAATCTTATAAACATCCATGGAAACTAAACTAAATGGGTTTTTTTTTTTGTTGGTCTGTGTTATTTGTCACAAAGTTTTGTGTTTACCTCGCTTCTAGCTGCAACTGACTATTTAAAACTGAACTGACACGTTACTATCATATTTGTCGGTTATATCAAGGAGAGTTTTCATGCTTAATATTGGTGCATGCATAAAATGTTGGTCTCTCCACGGAAATGCTGAGCTTTTTTATTCATTAAAAATCATTATCACGCTTTCTGTTGCTCTTTAAAAGTACATCAGGAAATTATTTTGGATATGCAGGGGATATCCAAAATCCAAAGTCCTTGCTTTTTTCAAAGAATGAATGTCTCTTTTGCTGTTTCTCTGATTGATAATCAAATGGCTGTTTGTGATTTACTACTTCTTTCCTTATGTAGACTTTTATGCTTTTTGATCATTATTTCTAACAATAAATACTACGTTACTTAAATATGTAGTTATAAAACTAACCACCATCTTCCGTTTGTTAATTTTAAAGTTTACTAAGTACTTTATGTATTATAAATTTTCTGCAGTGCATCTGGGTGGTTGGTCTAAACGTGGTCTTCTTAGATTAACATCCGAAAACCCATGGAGAATACAATAAGAAATAGATCATGTAGAATGTAAATTATGTCGATATTAATGCTTTTGTTAACACTATCTGGATTTAATGTTCTGCATGCAATTTTTAATTCTAGTCCCATTGTTTCGTTCTTCATTTCGATTACTAATATTTTTTCTAAAATATCATCCATTTTAAATGATTATTACCATGATCATTTGAAATTGTAATCCTGTATCGCCTGTTTTGAACAGGTAATGGATCGCCTGTATTAAAGAAATACCTTACAAATACTGTCTTTAATCGTACCAACAAAGTTTTGTCCCGTTCAATAGAAATAAACGGACAATCAGAAGTAGATACAAATTCCGCATGATTTGCGTAACGGTTTTTACTGTCGGGCATGCTCAGAGAAAATGTGTTTACTTCTAATCAAAATTTAACAAGACGCCTGGAAATATACTTCACATCAATGAAGCAATTACTGTCTAAACACAACAAAATTTTTAAATCGTAATTGCATCCATTTCTATGCAAATGAGAGAAAGTCATTTCTTTTCTGCAACAAATGAGATCAGATGATATACTTTGGCGCACAAAATAAATGAATTAGAAGAGAAAAATTCGTCTTAAATAATAACTGAGCCCAGTTTTAATTTAAACTGAAAAATGGATTATGCATTTTCGATAAGATGCATCTTATCATGGCCACAAGCTTCGAAGATTGGATTTTTCGCGATGATTGAAGAATACTGAGATGGATGAATATTTTCAATTACTTATTACTGTTATCATCATGATTGCATCTGGAGAAGTAACTTTTATGACATCTGTTATTGATGCTGTGAATTGGTTAGATGTTAGATCACTGTATATGGGGTGGGGTAGGAATTCAATTTTTCTAGGTATGTATTTGGGATAATGAAACATGGTTACAACAGTTCAATATTAAGTAACTTATATAGGATATTAACTTTTACTTTTGAATGAATAATAGTACGGATATATTGAAATTAATGTCACACAGTGGCGAATTATTCGTTAATATCCTGAGACGATGAGCATACACTTTAGTTTTGTGTGACAATAGAAAAAGTATTGCGATAAACAACTTGTACAGATTTTTTTCAAATCATAGTCCATAAAAAGGATGACCCCTAACGTTCTAAAGTTTGACTTAATTTGTGTTGCAAATGATAAATATTGCCCTTTTGTCTAGAATGTGCTTTATAATGAAACAAAAACGTTTGAAAAATTTGCTGGTCGGACATTTACAATTGACGAACGAAACTAATAACGATTGTCACGAATGTTAACGACCAACAATGCAAGAAATCACTGCTAATTTAAATGCCGACTGAGTACAAAACGCGTCTAAGAGGTTTGTCCGTCGTTAACTGTACACAATCGGAGTTCGTGGACGAAAACCCACTAGTGCCCCATGACTTAAACGTCGGTACAGAGTTCAGTACATAAAATATGGCTGAAGGTATCAGAATTGGGGAGTAGAACAATTGCTTGGGGCATTACTCGGGCTAGAGGCAGCGCTGATAGTATGATGATCACATGGTCTAGATTGAGCTCTCTCGTTGGTTTGGTGCAATCATTGGCAGATACGTGGATATTCTGCCAGATCACTTGCAAAACTTCATTCGCATGGTTTCCGAGCACCCCCTGTTGGTGATTGAGTTTTTGGACTGGATAATGCACCATTTCATCCAACTTTTATTGCCAGGAGATGGATCTAGGAGCCTCTACCATGTTTACCACTATTTATTTGGTCCCTAATGTTCTTTAATATTAATGGCTTGGAATATCCGTGGATTACTTTGGGAATACGCTTACGATCCATGAACTCAGCACAATCCAGTGCAGCACAATTCTGCTCGACACTACAGAAAGTGTGGTGGACCATCCCTTCAAAATTATGAGCAACTCGTTGACTCTGTTAACTCATTGACTCTGTTGATCCGTTGACTTTATTGACTCTACATCCGTGGGCTCAAACAACCCGTTATTATGCACCTATCCCATGACCTTCAGTGTATATTACGGACCAGCTGTTTATTATTTCTAAGAATATGCAACATTTTAATAAAATGGAAAATTGGTTAACAAACTAAAGTCTAAAAAATTATGCAATGTATGGTAAAAATCCGACCTTTCAATTTTCACGACCCAACCTTGTTTTGCATTAAACTCGGACTTGGAGACAGCAGTGCGGACCTGGCCTACCTCTCGGTTTTACAGGATTAGTTCCGCACCCCTGAGAACTTACGGACCCACATGTTTAGCGTGATCGTACTCCGCGTTAACACAGCGGCAGTTTTTTCTTTTCCAGCGGAAGGAATCGAACCCGGGTCTACCGAGTGCAATTCCCGCGCGCTGACCAGTGAACTACCATTAAACTTGGACTTATTAAAGTTTAGTTTCATCAACTCTGTATAATACAATTTTATTAAAAGGCTATTGGTTTAAATTAAAATGAAAACGTTCTGCAGAAGTACAAGGAAGGGGCTGAAAAAGAAATCGTTTTAAATCAAAATATATAAGCACACTGCGAAAATCATTAAAATTCATAATGATTTAAGATTATTAAATAAATATTTTATGTTCAGATTTAAAAAAGCACTTGAAATTCAAAAGTTTTGTAACGGAATTAATAGTTTCTATGAATATTTTATGCGAAATCTGAAGAATTTAAATCTGAAGTTGACAGGAATAATTGAAACATAAGATGAGAATTTTTTTGTTTGTTTTGAAAATCAAAATTATATTTACCACACAATTTTCCATTTCCGCGCAAATATTATCCCGTCGATCGTCCAAATTAAAACTTGGCTACGAAACTATTAATGTAGCCATTTTCTTTGCGGAGTTTATTTGAACAGAAATCTCATTATGCCCCCAAGATTCTGTCTTGGCCATGAGGGTGATCGTCATAAATTTGCATAAAGATCGACATGGAAGTAGGTTCCGTAATTGCGACGAATTTAAAACGTAATTGCTTCATTTCGATTTGCATCTCACAAAAATTGGAGACGGCTTGCAAATGCAGAAATAGAGTAGTCGACGCTATTTGAAAAATGGAATTGATTTTAAAATAATTTTATTTTAACCTAATTTTCGCTCTCTTAATATAGTATAGATAGTTTATTGCTTTGAAAAGATTTTAATCCAAGATTTTGACAGGAAAGCAAGTTTTTCGACATCCTGAACACATTTCGAATACTTTTGGAAAGAGGTTTGTGTATTTGTGTTAAATAGCACCATAACTTAAAGCACAACAAGCCCAATTACAGAGAAGGGTAAAAAACAGCACATGTACCTATAAACAGACCTCAATAAAAAGTACACAAATAAGACACTTATACATTAAAACACAATTAAAATTGACATCAAACAAGATCTAAATACCTTTGGCGGATCATTAAAAATGTCAAGATTAAAAGAAAACATATTGACTGCTCTGACAAACTACGCTATAGGTTGATTTTTCAAAAAAAATTAGCATGAAACTCCTCAAAGAATACACACCTATTTCTTGTCCTATAAGTTATCAATTATTCCATCTTAAGCACACACTTATCAACATATATCAGATTGGTTTTAATTTGTATTACTCTATAATGTATTTAGTCACAAAAAATGCTATCATGAATTGTATTGGGTTATTTTAAACAATTAAGTTCTTCTGTTCTATGGCTCGCAAATTACTTATAATTGAAAAATTTCTTTATCGTTATTTGATGTTATTTTCTCAATTTTCGTCATCGTTATTTGATGCATGAGCAAAATGACTGTTGTAGTTCGGGTAGTTCACTATATTGTCACTTGCAATTTCAATAACTTTTACTCTTTATAGGTGAGTTTGAACTGTTAATTGTGTTTTCATTTTCTTTGTAAATGATTTTGCTTTCTTAATTAACGATGTTGAAGTTCTATTCATCTGTAACCAACCTATTGCTTACTGTGTATTCGAAATTAATTGCCTCACACAATGTCATTTCCCCTCCTTTTATTACTAAATCTAAAAGTTTGTCGCTACCTTAAAGTTATTTTTGACTTTCGGTTTACTACACTTTAAAAACTGACTCCTCGGATACACAGTAGACGATGTCGGATAAAGCGAAATTCAGATAATTGAGTTCGGATAATGAGGACTCTACTGTTAAGTGATCCAAAAGACAATACAAGTATATCGAAAAAATTCAACAAATTGATGTGGAACCTTGAAATATTTCCAGGTACTTATTTTTGAAACTAAATTTATTTTAATTTAATTTCGTTTATATATATTTATTATTTAAAAAATGTTTTTACTTTCCTTATATACATAATGTGTAAGGAAAGTATTGTGATGGGATCGAGAATTCGAGTTTTCGACGGTGGAGCACGTTTCAAGAATCCCTGATCACGAATCAAACATTTTTTAGGTGATGTCTGTGTGTGTGTGTGTGTGTGTGTGTGTGTGAAAATATGTGTGTGAAAGTATGTGTGTGTGTGTGTGAAAGTATGTGTGTGTGTGTGTGAAAGTATGTGTGTGTGTGTGTGAAAGTATGTGTGTGTATGTGTGTGCATGTGTGTGTCAGTGAGTCTGTGGAGACGATATCTCACGAACGAATAAAGCAATTTGAATGAAATTTGGTACAAAAATCGCAATCCGTGAATACTGGAAGCCTATTGTTTTTAAATGTAATCGAATATTCAAAACCCCCCTAAATTTTCGAATGAAATTTTGAAAAAATTATCAAAGAATCAGAAACTTTAGTAAAGTTACGGAAATAGACATTTCTTATGTAATTTTTCCTTAGAAAACGATTGACATAAACTTTAAAACGCTAGCATGAACCGTTCTCGAGATATTGCACATTTTTCAAATACATTTATCAAAAAATCCTATATATTAAAAAAAATATATTATCTGTTGAGAAACATGTTCACTTCTCATATGTAATATCATGCGATAAATTGGGTGACATCATTCTCGTGAATCTGGCGCATTCCATTCATAAGAAAAGATACTGCGAGTAATAATTTTGTATTTGAACGCTAATAGTTATTTATCTGCTATGAGAATAACTTATTTCTCTTTTCATAACGCTTGGCGAGAATTTGACGACGAATTTGGCGGAATGTAGCCAATTTGGTGCCTTTATTAAATGTTGTCAAATTAATGAAAATCTAGCCAAATGGATAAAAATGACAAATCAATGAAAATGACGATTCATTGTCGAAAATTCAATATCTTGGAAAGGATATAAATATCTACTATAAAAAAACCCTATTTTTTATTGTAAAAGTAATAAATTAATTACATTATATAAGGAAAGTCATGTGTTGTCCACATCAGATTATTTAGAATTTCCATCCCGAGCAACTTTCATCGAATTATTCGTAAAGCACGGGCTCTTCAATTTCAGGCGATCCCAAATTGTATTTTCTAAATCATAACATTTGTATTTAAAGGAGTTAATTATGTTAGCATGAAACTAGCATATTATTGCCAAGGGCTACATTTTTTAAATAATTTATTTTCCAACCTATTATTGAACATGATAAAAGTTTTTAAAATTGCAATTTAAAACACAACATTACCGTCTCAAGGTGATACGAATCTTAATACTATAAGAAAATCATAAATGGCAATGGTAATAGTCTTAATTCAAAACCCATTTGCTCTAGATAGAAAAGATGGAATTGCTATAAAGAGAGTTCCATATTCTGATTTCGTTTTTCATAGAAAGTTCTCGTCACATCTAAATCAACGAGCATAAAAATTCTTGTAACAAAAGATAATATTTTGTATTTTTGTTTCGGAAAATTAAAACTAGGTGATTTATTATAATAATATTTACTAATATTATATTAGTATTAGTTTCGTTTCTACTAAACAATTTCTTAGCTCGATCCCAGAACCGGTTTAGAGGCCCCGTAACAAGCGCAGTTGCGGTGGGTCCTAATCTCTGGAAAGCTCCCCGTCATGACTTTTGTGTATAAATATTAGTAAAAACAGGTTGAATTTCCCGGTGAGGCATCAAGTTAAAGACCAGCAGCAGCCCCGAAATTCCTTAAACCGCCTCTGTTCGTTCCCAGACTCAATTACAATTATGAAAATATCACAAATCATTTGAAAATAGAAATTCGATGTGGCCAGCACATGTCATACAAACTCATGCATTCTTTACTTTATACATTCCGTAACGCATTCATTCAATTTCTACTGAGTAAAGTGGATAATTATATTTGAAATTATAACTAATTTGTAATTATAAAATATTTTTTTAAAACAGTTGATGACTCATTCTGCTTAAAAATGTTGTGTGTAAGCTTTAAAAGTAACTTAAACTAGAAAACATAATTAAAACTATTTAAAAGTGCCATTCTTGAGGGATTAGAGATGTTCCTTAATCACAGGAAGCGTGATAACTGTCGGAGGAATGAAGATATTTTAATTTCATTTTATACGTGCGTATTTTAATTGGTAGCAACAATAGCCTTTTTGATATTCATGGAGATTCAATAATGATTATGTTCTAAGTTTTGTTGCCCCATAATATCGAATTTTTTTTATTTGTGAGAAATGTTATACAGTGGCCCCCGTTTATATGTATCGCGTTTGTTTCGCTGGTTTTGATTCTTATAAGCAATATGATTCTTAAAGGCTTTTAAATGCTGTTCTTCCAGATTAAACATTGACTGCAATAATGTATTTACATGATTTAAATGCTATATGTCTAAATGCTATTAGTAAATTTGTGAAATTACTTTTGCATTTAAAAATATTTTTGACCCGATTGACGATATTTCTCAGCTCAATATGCCACCAGGTCAAGCGACCCGGAACCATGGTTGTCCGTAAATAATAACCATGGATAAATAATAACCAATAACAAACATGGTTGCCTGTAAAAGTCGTTTTCCCCTTGGGACAGGCAATATATCACGATGGATGCTTGAAGTACTTTTTAACAATATATTCAATTCCTTAGTGCACATTGGCAATCGCTTTGTGCAACATGCTAAATAATTTCTACGCAAGGAAATCAGGTATGAAGTCTAATTTGTGTAAAAATATACGCTAAATACTTTACTATAAAATTTCTCCAATCTTTAAAGAAAGCAATCGAAATAAAGCAATTTCCTTTTAAATTCTACGCCATTTCCATACAATTGACGGTTTCGATCTGTATGTAAATCTGTGACTTCAGAGACAAAATAGAATCCTCAGAGAGATAATATAATTCGCGCACACATATAAACCCGCAAAGAAAGTTGTCGCAATAAACTGTATGGTTCGAGAGTCTTAATTGAGAAAGAGAATAATATGAGCTGTTGGTAGAAACGGAGAGTGCTGCTAAATTTAAATTTCATTTTAAAAAATAAGGTATTCGGCACCGCAATTCGTGTTGTTTCGCAATTACTGCCGACATCTGTAATTCAAATTTTGTTCCATGTCTCAAAAGAGAGTTAAATTAAGTTATGTAGTCTTGGAAATTTAAATATATATGCAAATTAATAAAATTTAGATTAGCCCAATTCATTACAAATCATTTGAATGCAATTTTTTGGTATTTTTTATTTTTATCAATAAATATATTTGTTATTCTTATTAAAATGTATTATATAAACTTTCTGGTATATATCTGAGTTTTAAATATAGCTAAAACTTATGTTAAGATATAATATGACAACAATAATTGAAAAGTTGTAATTTTACATTTGGAGCTATCAATTAGTATCTTAAATATTATAATAAAAACATTGTCAAATACCTAGCTGTATATCTGAAAATTTTATAAGATTTTCATATATGTTAAACTCGTAGTTTTCTTCATTGAGAAAGTATTTTGAATTAAACTTTTCTTTTAGTTTTTCAATTTTCTTTTGGCAATGTTTATCCTTCTGGATCACGTGACAAGCAATTTATTGACAGATGCGTTCGTACTTTTTATGTACTGTTTTTTTTATCCTGAAGAAGGATGCTGCTCTTTGTGTCTAAAACATATTAATATATTTATTTAATCTTATATGGTTTTAAACTAACGAAGTTTTTATTTTTTATAGTATTTTAATGTTTATTTTATTTATTTAAAAAAATTCATTCCTTAATAAAAACATTAGCATTCTTTACTGATGATGAGGTTATAAGTGCATCCTGTCGCAAATATATGTTGCGTTTATTGATAGCAAAGATGTTGTTATACAATTGTTTTTGCTAAAATCTTTCTTTGCAGCATCCATTTCTCATATTCAGTTATAGATATAGTTTAAATAATGATTAATAGAGGTTCGATATCAAATTCTGGCGGAGTCTTGTGGATTCACTAGAGATTTCCACTCATGGTTCATTTTCCATTTTCGGTTCAAAAGTTATCATTGTCTCAAAACATTTATTCTCAGAATTAGCTATATCTAGAGCTTAGATGATGATATGGGTTCAGAATCAAAATCGATATTGGCTAATGACTCACTAAGAATTTTCATTTCCGGTTTTGGAGACGTCACTTCCAATTTAAAGATTTACATTTTTCTTGCAACATCCAATTCTCTAAATTGGTTATAGATACAGCTTAGAAGATGATTAAAATAGGTTCAGTATCCTATCCCGTAGAGGGTAGAGTGGCTAACTAAATATTTCCATTTATGATTTTTTATTACTACCGGTTCAAAACTGTCCTTTCAAAACGTATATTACTCATGATTAGCTATATATAGACCTTAGATAATAACTGATATGGATTCAACATTGATCTTCGAATGGCGTTGGAGGGTTTACGATGCATTTACACTTAAATTCTGGAGACGTGACTTCTGATTTAACCGAAAATACTAGTGTATTTACAAAATAATGTTGCAAAAGTGTATAAAAATGCGTAACATTTCCATCTAAAATGAAGTGTACACACTAACTATCACCGTACGTATGAAGACTCATTCATAAAACGATATTTTTAATTGGTTTTTAAAGACGACTCGGTATCCGAGAGCTCTAAATTAAACGATTTCTCGTGCTCTCTAGACTGCTGTGGTCATGGGTTCGAATACTACCTTTGGGCATGAATGCTGTGATGTCTGTGATGTGCTGCGCTCCTTGTGCGCAGGGGCGACTTCGTATGCTGTAAAAATTATTAATTCTTCGGTCGCTGCATAAGCGAACAATTAGAAATCAATAGTCTGACCACTGAAGAAACATTGCATTAAATTTCATTTTGTAATATTTTAAACACTTTCCAACATTGTTGAAAGTGATTGTGACTTTTTTTATTCTGTCTGCCCGTTTGCACGATAAATGTCGTAAAAATGACTTTATCAAAATGAAATTTTAGTATGTTGTTCAGACGGTCTGTGGGACCTATGGGACTGTAAATGAATAATATCATCCATTAGTTTCGGATTGAACCTGGGTTGAAAAAGTGAAATACGTTGAACTCTATGGGATCTAATGTTTCAAACATTTTTAAAGCGAAGATAAAATTCACAAATTGTTTCGAAAATTTTAGAAAACATTCAAATGATCCTTTAAAATATATAAAAAAATCTGATGTGGGCAGCACATGACTTTCCTTAAATAATGCAATGATTTACTACTTTTACAGTAAAAAAAATAGATTATTTTTATAGTAGTTATCTATATCCTTGACAAGATGTTGAATTTTCGTCATTGAGTCGTCATTGATTTAGCGTCATTTTTATCCATTTGGCGAGATTTTCGTTAATTTAGCAATATTTAAAAAAGTCGCCAAATTGGCGACATTTCACCAAATTCGTCACCAAAATCTCGCAAACCGTTATGGACGAAGAAATACATTATTCTTACAGCAGATAAATGACTGTAGGCGTTCAAATAGAAAAGTATTACTCAAAATATATTTTTTCATGAATGGAACGAGCTAAATTCACGAGAATGATGTCACCCAATTTATCGCATGGTATTACATATGAAAAGCGAACATGTTTCTCAATTTGAAATATTTTCTTTTATTTTATATGACTTTTTGATAATTTTTTTGAAAAATGTGCAATATCTCGAGAACGGTTCATGTTAACGTTATAAAATTTATGTCAATCATTTTCTAATGAAAAATTACATAAGAAATGTCTTATTTGCGTAACTTTATTAGCGATTTTGATTTTTTGACGATTTTTTCAAAATTTCACTCGAAAATTTAGGGGGTTTCTGAACATTCGATTGCGTAAAAAGCAATGGGCTTCCCCTGTTTTTGGATTGTGATTTTAGTACCAAATTTCGTTCGAATCGGTCTATTCGTTCGTCAGTTATCGTCTCCACAGACTCACTGACGCACACACAAACATACCTTCACACACACATACGTACTTTCACACACACACACACACTTTCACACACACACACATATTTTCACATACACACACACACACACACACAGACATCACTTCAAAAATGTTTGATTCGTGATCAGGGATGCTTGAAACGTGCTCTCCCGTCGAAAACTCGAATTCGAATTTTCGACCCCGTTACAATATTTTCCTTTTACATTATGCATATAAGGAAAGTAAAAATTGAGCAAAATATGTTAGATAGTTTTTAAATAAAAATTAAATTAATAATTACATCCATATTATATTGGGAGATTACGTCACCCCGTTCAAACTAAAATAGGGCATTCACTTTTTTTTTCCAATGTAAAAATCGTGATTTTAAAAATTCTGTTTTATTTATATTTAGTGTTGCATCCGGTCTAAAACTGTTTTATTTTTCCGTATTCTCTGTGCATCTGTATTCTGCGCCAACGCAATTACAATATTTTTGAGTTTAAATGATCATCAAACTTTGATTATTTCTACAGCTAAGCCTAATTTTAACGCAAGCACAATGTAAACAAACCAAGGTGTAAGATGAGTTGTATCAAAATTGCTGAATTTTTAAAAGCAACATTATTTAGCTCTGGAATCTGGAATATACGTGATATGAATGAAATATTTATTCATTTTGCATAGACTAGCAGAAAATTTTACGCATTGACTTTTTTGATGAAGTTTTAAGCATGAAGTTAGAAAGTACTTTTACCTCAATGGTTTTGAATTTCCAAATAAAATAAATTATTGTAGTACTGTGATAATTTAAAAAATATCACCGCTCAATGCATCGCATTTTTGAGATGTTTAAATGAAATTGCATTTTAGTTGGAAAGTGTTTCGCAATCAATGCTTTATGCATGATTGATCTTTCTTGTTACATTATTGCAATTTAAAATATTTCAGAATACTACATTTACTTAATTTTTTGCGATAGTCACAAAAAAATTCTTACCCGTTTGACTTGTTAGGTTGCATTTTGAATCATTTGTTTAAATGAACAATTTAATTTCCCCTAAAATTGAACTGGATTTGAACTGAATTCATTTTGCAAACCAGCCCAATCTATACTTTTTGTAGTGTCTCAAATTTCTGTGCGATGCAAAGCGACACAAAGCAATTACGAATTAAACTCGTCGCAATTAAGAAACCAACTTAAATTTCGATCTTTATGCAAATCTATGGCGAATCCGACTCATAGGCGAGAAAGAATGCTCGAAGAGATAATGAGATGCGCAGAGAACAAAATGCGTAAAGAAAATGATCGCCGGAAACTGTTTTGTTTCCGAATTTTAATTGGGTGAGGGAACGAGATAGAAGATTTTTGCACTGGAAGTGGGAAAAGTAATGTGATAAATTTAATTTTGATTTCTACTAATGGAATTCGAAATCACGTCTCATATTTCCATTACTTAATTCTGTTCTGGAAAAAAATTTCTTATGTTTGGGTGTAAAATTTCAATGAAACGACACATTAGGTTATGACATTCAAATTTCAAACATTTTCAGAAATCGGGAGAAATGCAGGTTTTGAATAACTTCGAATCATTATAAACATGAGTATCTTAGTTACAAGATATAAAATTGCTGCTTGTGAGAATAAAACTTTCAACATATCCCTGAATAAAAAGAAGCATAAGTCAGTTAGGCTACTACAATTGAATCGAGGACGTTATAAGCCGTCTTCATCAGGTCAAAGGAACAGTGTGCTATTTTAACAACCAATGAGAACAAGCTGCCCAAAAGCCCTCAAAACGATTGTAGTCAGCTAAATGACCTATATCTACTTTCTTAAAGAAAGTATTGAATGACACTGGATTAGACTTTCTCAGTAAGTGTAAGGTTGTATCAAAAAGATAAAATTCAAATTTATCAACATTCCATAGTATATAGGATGATTAAAAAAAAGGTGGACCAAACATTACGAAGTTGTAGTACACAACAAAACAAGCATTATTTGCTATAGTTTACTGGGTCGGAAATAAAACGTAAAGTCGTTACAGAACGCTTACTCGTCAGGAAGCGACCGCTCCGCAAACTTAAAAGCGTCAATCTGGTTGTAGAAGAAAACCACGTATGCGAATTTCATCTGGGAAAGAGTAACCCTTATTCAAATTTTTGTAATTGGATGAGAGCTAAGGAACTATCTGGATGTCACTTTTCCAGACCTAGATTGGACGAGATTGGATTTTCATAGATTGGACGAAATGATCCCATACCTTGAACCCCACGATCTCCCGATCTTGATTTCTCTTTGTGGGGATGTCTTAAGAATATTTTATATCACACTCCTCTTGAATTTGAAGAGGAATTCGTGTACAGAATTTCGGCCGCTGCTGCCGAAGTGCGCGACATGCCTGGTCTGTTTGAGAGAGTTCGTCAATCCCTCCATCGCCGCTGCATTCTGGATAGTTGTCACTCTTTTGAGCCATCACTTTAATTATTATCTACTAAATTTCATTTTATAACTTCTAAGTCATTCTTGTGTTACGCCTCATCTCGTCAGTTGCACCATTAAGCTCCAACTTCTGCCTTTACGTTTCATTTTCGATCCAGTAAACTATGGCGAAAAATGCTTGGTTTGGTGTGTACTATCACCTCGTAAAGTTTAGCTCATCACTTTTAAATCACCCTGTATATATAAAACCGTATAATTGACAAATATCGTATTAAAAATTGCAGGCCCATCTCTATTATTTCTCTATTTGCTAAAGTTTTTTAATTCTTTTTGCACAAGTGCAACTACAGTCACGTTCGGTATTTTATTTCTATTAATCAATATGGCTTTATGAGTGGTAGCTATACTGTTACTAATTTCCTTTGCTTTAATTCATTTGTGATTGACGCCACTAATTCGAGGACTCAGTCGGATGTTGTTTACACTGATTTAACGAAAGCTTTTGATTCAGTTGATCACGGTATTTTGATTCATAAAATGAAGATTATTGGATCCAATTTCATTATGCTATAAAAATCCTATATAACTTCAAGGTTTTCATGTGTTAATTTTGGTTCTTGCCTGAGTAAGGGTTTTACGGCTGCTTCTGGTGTGCCCCAAGGCTCTGTTCTTGGTCTGTTGGTATTTATTATTTTCATTAATGATCTTGCTGGCTATTTTAAAAGTGCCTATTTTATGCCGATGATTTGTAAATTTTCTGTCCAATTTTCGATGCTGGTTCTTGTATCAATGTTCAGTATGAGTTGTATATCCTCTTTAATGGATGTAGCAATAACCGTCTTCATCTCAATATTAGTAAATGCAGTGTTATGCCTTTTACTTGTAGAAAAGTCAAATCCAGCGAGTCATATACCAACAAGACGAGTGAAGTCTAAACATATTTCCCTAACGAAGGGTATCCATCGTATCCTTGAAACAGCTGTATGCTGCATTATTGCGATATGTGTACTATTAAGTTACTCAAGTTTTCCTTATGTTTTTCACACAGTGTACATTACTGATTAAATATCTAAAGCGTTATTTTGATGTCAACGCTCGTTATCGAAGGCATGCATACGAGTTTTTAATTTGTTTAAAATATATCAAAAGAATTGATCACGATGTAAGACATTACATGTTTTACACTTATTTGTTGGTCTTTTTAACACTGGCGAAATAGGTTAATTTATCAGAACAACTGAATGGCGGATATATTTTATTTTGTGCGCAATAAAATTGCATTATTTTTCTTATCTTTTGCCCTAAGTAGTTTAACTTTTCTCTAACACATGTAAAGACCTGACTATCCAACAGGGATTTGAACCAGGAATCTTCAAATCAGTCTAATGACGCTCTGACTAATGAGATACTAGGACCCGAATTACAAACTTTTATCATCGAAGTTGAGTCTACACTTTGCAGAGTCCATTGCGACAATAAGAGTTTGTAATTTCATCCCAGTATCTCAACGGTAAAACGTCGGCTGGCCAGTTCGTAAATCCCGGGTTCGTTTATCGATTGGGGCAGCAAGGTTCTTTACAATAGCGTCTGAACAAATCAACCCTGTAGGTTAGTGCGAAGATGTCGGAGATCTGAAAGTGAACATAGACAATCAGTACGGATTCAATGGACTCTGGAAAATAGAGCGCTGATTTCCAATTGAGAGGATAATGACCACGAAGGGTATTAACCAGGGAAAAAACAGTAGTAGCAGGAGGTGATCTTTTAGATTGTCAGTTGCCCGCCAATCTGACGTTAGAGAGTGGAAAATGCAGAATCCACTTCGGCAATAAGAGCTTGCAATTTCGCTCCAGTAGCTCAACCATAGAGTGAAGGATGGCCAGTTAGGAGATTCAGGGATCGTTTCCCGTTAGGGACAACAAGTCTCTCAACGTTCCTCTCTAAGATGTCAAATCGATGTAAAACTGACGATCTGAACGACCTCCATTATTCAGTTATAAAATCAACGACACAGCATCATAGATAAAAGGCCATTTAATAAAATCATCCTACAAGACGTACAAAGTTTTAAAAATCCAGAGCGCTCTCGGGCGTTACTATACCCTTCATCAGTGGCAATACGGAACTGTAAACATGGAATGCTTATATGTAAGCCAGATCAGCAGACACATTTCTATAAATAAGCAGAAAATAATGGTAGTACAAGCAGGGTATTAAAATTAATCAATACAAATACAAATTTAGAGGTTATACCCAAGATATTTAATTTAAACAAGTGGTAAATGTTGTGAGGAATGCCTCCGTAAAGTTCATGCGGAATGCGACCCAATTGGCATCAGCTTGTCCGTAGTTCCCGGATCTCCAGTAATTGCTGGACCAAACTGATAATTGGGAGGAGGAGAAGGCAGAGAACTCTGATGACTGATTCAGTGATAATCCCCGAGGGTATCCAGAATTCAGCGGCACTCCAGCAAACCGTGCATCCGTACGAACTGTGTGTTTAATTGAATAACCTTGACCTCTTCATGAAGATCTGTGACAGATCAAATGTTGGATTACTAGGCATCTCATCTGGGAGAAGGTATCGGAATATTTAAGTTCAACTGTATTCTCATGTATTATTGTGTGTTAAGATAATCTAAGTGTTTGTACTAAGTTAAGCTGTGGAAATTTTCCACACTGCACTTCTTGAATGTAAAAATAATGTTAATTTCATAGCAATATATATTAATTAGCCCGTGCATGCCGAGGTCAAGCTTGGTAGATTTGAGATTAATGTAACTGTGCATTCTATTAATATTATTGTCAAAGTTGAATATTTCATGTGTTTAATAAATGTGTTAGTGGCCACAAAATCGACTGTTTATTTCAGTGTAACGCAATGTACTTTGACCCTTGCGGATCCTACTATACTGTTATTGGTTCAACTGGGGATGACTATGGGTAAGTAGTAGTAGTGTATGTATGTAAATTTCACCTCACCGCAATACCAACAGTACATTTAGTACTACCGATGTAAAATTTATAGTCATTATCAGAAGTTAACAGGGATGCAACGTACACCCCGGCATGGCTTTTAAAGTTATCAATATCCCTTAACTTATCGGTGCGAATACGATTGAATAAAGTAGTAATATTAGAGTGAGCTGGTTTGAAACCAATTGCATGGCAAAATTGGATAAGAGGGGGGGGGGAATCTTAGGATGATAAGGAAAACTGGATTTATACGGCAGGCGTTCAATAACAGCAACGAGTTTAGAATCAGGTTAAGTTAATTTATGGCGGACATGCGCAAAAATCTTATAAATAAACTCAAAGGAATAAGCTTTCTCATTTCCAAGATTAAAGATAAAGTTCATTTCATTATTTAAAGCCGAAATAGAAGAGCAAATATTAAATGCACAATTCAAATAAACATTAAAAGAAGCTTTTTCAGAGGATATAGGATGAGAAAAATTAGCAGGGATAAACGAGTTAGTAGAAGTGGGTTTACGGAAAACGGAAGTTTAAAAACCGAAGAAGGTTCGGATAACAAGAACATCCAGAAGAGGCAAAGAAAAATTGGACTCATGCTCAACGGTTAAATTAATGGAGGAAAAAAATCCTTGACTTTATCCAAAAGATTAAGGATATCATTTAAATCACGATCTCAAACAATAAAAACATCATCAATGTAACGGCACCAATGAATAAGAAATTAATTTCACCGTTGAGCATGAGTCCAATTTGTTTTTTCTGGATATTGTAAAAGCGTTTATGCTTTCACATTCAAATGTAGTGTATAACACAAATATTATCCAAGTGATCAATTAGTGGTAAGTACTTAACTCCAGAAACGAATCCGTCTCCCTGGTGAGAAGCGAAACTACTACTCAATGGCTGGTAAAATATAAATGGCAAGTAAAACAACACGTGAAAAGAAGACTCTATAATTTTCATTATTGTAAAGGAACATTCTTTAATTGCCTTTATGAAACACATATAAGATATTATTTGAGTTCAAACACATTTTTCCAAAAATGACAATTCTAACTCCTTAATCATGAGTTAGACTACTCAAATCACTATAACCAGCTTGGAAATCTTTAAGTATATTCATTATTCAATTTTGATAATATTATTATACAATAATATAGGCCAAGGGAGATTGATACAGATATTTTAGTTTTAAGCTGGCTTTTACATTGAAAATTTCTCTAGACATCTCGCCAGCAAATAATTTAAAATCTCCCTATTAAAGGAAAAATACATACGAACCTAAAATGCGGTTCGGAGCTGCTCTGTCGGTCCAAAAACATGATGAGAGCAATTTAATACAGTTACTTTTAAATTTAAAATAGTTTCATTCTTAAACTCTGGACAAATTCTAAAATGCGACCGACAGACCTCCCGTCCATGGTAAGCTCTCCCTTTTTCCAAGCGCGTCCCTCTACACTTACATTTCACTCTGACGTCACAACACACATATCCATATAGCACACGTACAAGCAGAACATTGGAAATAATCAAAAAACAAAATTAAACACTCAACGGTTTTTCTTTCTCTCTCTCAGCTGGCTGGCGCGCCTTCAAGGTCGCGAACACTTCACAAATTGACCTATTTCCACCGAAAATCGGCTGAGGGATTCTACATTTACATGACATGAAAAAGAGCATTTCAAAACCAAAATATACTTTCAGATCTCGATACCACAATATTCTTGTTACCCGCAACTCCATTGGTTTTCAAACTCATGTTTTCCGTAAACCCACTTTTACTAACTCGAGTATCCTTGCTAATTCTCCTCATCCTATATACTCTAAAACAGCTTCTTTTAATGCTTATTTTTAATCGTTCATTTAATGTTTGCTCTTCTATGTCGTCTTTAAATATAATGAAATTAACTCTATATTTAATCTTGGCCAAGAGGCAGCTTATTTCTTTGAGTTTATTTATAAGATTTTTGTGCATGTCCGCCATAAATTCACTCTACCTGATATTAAACTTGTTGTTATTGCACGTCTGCCGTATAAATCCAGTTTTCCTTATGATCCTAAGTTTTTCCGTCCCCTTATCCAATTTTACCATGGATTTGATTTCAAACAAGCTCACTCTAATATTACTACCTTATTCAATCGTATTCGCACCGATAAGTTAGGGGATATTAATAACTTTAAATGCCATGTCGGGGTGTATGTTGTACGCCTGCTAACTCCTGATAATGACTATAAATTTTACATCGGTAGTACTAATAACCTAACGTACTGTTGGTATCCGGTTATCGGAACACGCTCGTGACGTCAGGAATGGTAAACTTTCTACCGCTTTTGCCCAATGTGTTGCTAAAGATAACTTTCAGCCCGTCTTTGAAAATACCTACCTTTTAATTCGTTGTAATAACCCACGCAATATCCTTCTTTATGAATCCTTGTTTATTTATATCTACCGTGATTCTATTTGTAATTTTGATCCTGTTGAAATTTTAAGTTTCGCCTGGCGACTGGTTCTCGACTGTATGCATGTCAAACCTCTTCACAGTTATCTGTGACCTCATTGTAATTGTGCTTGGCTGCTTTTTTTAATTGTGTATTTTCTTGTAAAACATTTACCACTTGTTTAAATTAAATCTCTTGGGTATAACCTCTAAATTTGTATTTGTAATTGATTAATTTTAATACCCTGCTTGTACTACCATTATTTACTGTTTATTTATGGAAATGTGTCTGCTGATCTGGTCTACATATAAGAATTCCACGTTTACTGTTTCGTGTAGCCCCTGATGAAGGGTATAGTAACGGCCGAGAGCGCTCTGGATTTTTAAAGCTTTGTACGTCTTGTAGGATGATTTTATTAAATGGCTTTTTATCTATGATGTTGTGTCGTTGATTTTATAACGGAATTTAGAATAGACGTGATACCACCTTTATTATTTAGACCTCCATGATGTCTAAATATGTATATAGGATAGCACCCTGTATGCTTGTAATACTCATGTCTGTAATACTCCGCAAAGAATTTAAAAGTATTTTTCCGGCCTAAATCAGTCTGTAACACCTGCAAATTTAAATAGTTCGATCGTCATTGTAAAGTCCCAATCGCATTTCTAATTAAGGATATTTAAACTGACCAGACACGCTTTGACCGCTGAGCTACTCGGACAGAATTTCTATCTTTTATCTCTAATGTTGAACCTGTACACGTAATAATATTCACAGTATTTTAAAAAGCAATATAGTAGTATTTTAACTTTAATAAAAATCATCCTATGCATATTCTATTCTTTCTCGATAATCAGTTCTTTATATATTTATTTGTTCATCATCATTTAATTTTTTTAATAAATTAGAATATAATTTGAAACCAAATTTAATTCTAAAATAACGTCATTTAATGTGCAGCGTCTTGAAAAAAAACAGATTTCATTTTACAAGAAGCTCTTGGTTAAATTTATTCAAATTTCGTAGAAAACTTCAATAGAAAACTGGATTAGATTATGATGTTCCGAAATTTTAATCAGTTTCTAGAATCAGCAAATAAAAAGTTTTGCATAACTTAAAATCATATTACAGAGAATTTTAATTATTTTGAGAAATTCATTCACTTACTATAAACTAAATCGGTGTTTTTCTTCTTAACGAATAGTGTCTGTAGATTTTTCGATTATCGTTAAAACGAATAAAATTTTAGAACATTACAATAACATGACATTTCCAGGTATAATTTTAATGAAGAAATACATGTGTTTATGAGACCTTAAAAATTTAACAGATACTGTTGTAAATCAGAAAATTAATATTTTAAATAGCTTTATAATGCCCATTTCATTTTATGATTTTATTTGTTGAAGATTCCTTTCTTATTGGAGTACACATTTGTACTTTATAATAAGAAATTTTACGTTATCTATTTTTAACTAGCCTCAGTTTAAAGTAGTTTATTTATTCACGATCTCCATCGTCAAAACCTAGATTTCTTCACAGACAATAGGTTAGTCCTACGTAAGAATAATGCTCAGTTTTGCTCCTTTTTGGAAATAAATATATTATAATTTCTAAACGAAAAATGTTATTATTGTTAGATTTTTTCCACTGGAAATTTGTAACATTCAAATTTTCCAAATTTTCAAAAATGTTCATTTTTCTTAAAACATATATATTTTAAGATTCCTAGATAATAATTGATATGGATCTAGCATCCAATTCTGAAGTAGGTGGGTGGATCACATATGATATTAACTTTTGGTTCTAGAGGTTACATTTTATTTGCACTATCTACTTATCGAAATTGGTTATAGATATGCATGATTGGTATGTTTTCAGCAGCGAATTTTGTAGGTGATAGCGGTTAACTAAGGATTTCCACTTCCAGACATGCCACTTCAATTTTTCCCAAATTTCGCATAACTCTACGAAATAGGAGTGCAAAGAGAATAAAAATTCGGTCGAGAATGACGTACGACCGTATGAAGACTAGTACATAAATTTATTGCTTTTAATCACAATTGCTTCTAAAAATAGCATCTAAATCAATAGTTTGTACTGTCGACTATATTTTAAATAAATTACAAAAACTATAGATTGATTTTCAATAATTCTGAATAAAACTAATCATCAATCATATTTGTTACTTTCATATATTTAATTTCATAAAAATTTATGGTCACAAACGTCGGTACGTTGGTTTTAATCGCTATACGTACTATTTCATCTTCTAAAGCAATAAAACTATTATTAGCGTCATACTCAACGTTTTTACTTTCCTTATATACATAATGTATAAGGAAAGTATTGTGACGGGGTCGAAAATTCAAAATCGAGTTATCGACGGGACAGCACGTTCCAAGCATCCCTAATCACGAATCAAACATTTTTGAATTGATGACTGTGTGTGTGTGTGTGTGGAGACGATAACTGACGAACGAATGGACCGATTCAAACCAAACTTGGTACAAAAATCACAGTCCATAAACACTGGAAGCCTATTGTTTTTATACGTAATCGAATGTTCAGAACCCCCCTAAATTTTCGAATAAAATTTTGAAAAAATCATCAAAAAATCAAAACCACTAATAAAGTTACGCAAGTAGAAATTCCGTATGTAATTTTTCATTAGAAAACGATTGACATAAATTTTAGAACGCTAACATGAACCGTTGTCGAGATATTGCACATTTTTCAAAAAAAAATATTAAAAAGTCATATAAAATGAAAAAATTATATTTCCTATTGAGAAACATGTTCACTTTTCATATGTAATACCATGCGTTAAATTGGGTGACAGCATTTTCGTGCATCTAGCTCGTTTCATTCATGAAAAAATATATTTTGAGTAATACTTTTGTATTTGAACGCCAATAGTCATTTATCTGCTGTAAGAACAACTTATTTCTTCGTCCATAACGCTTGGCGAGATTTTGGCGACGAATTTGGCGGAATGTCTCCAACTTGGCGACTTTTTGAAATGTTGCCAAATTAATGAAAATCTCGCTAAATGGATAAAAATGACGCTAAATCAATGAAAATGACGACTAATTGTCGAAAATTCAATATCTTGGAAAGAATATTAGTATCTACTATAAGAAAAACCTATTTTTACTGTAAAAGTAGTAAATGCATTACATTATATAAGGAAAGTCATGTGTTGCCCACATCAGATTTTTTTATATTGTGTAAAAATAGAAATACAAAACACCGTGGATGTATAATGTGATGACATTTATGTTTTAAATATCTGACGAGAAAATTAGATCTGAGTGTACAGCTATGTAGATTTTTGTGTGCAGCTAAAACTTGGTATTTGTTAATATACCAATAGGCAGGTTTTTCGGTATGATTTTGCATTAGTCACAATTGCGGAACAAATCAAATACTAATAATTAGTAATATCCTTCTAAAGCGCATAAAAATATTCATAAATATCAATAGAACTTTCTTCTAGGTATAATCCAATGACGATAATCTGCAAATCTTCAAAATTATATACATATAGTACGTTAATTAATTTTGTTATGTTTAACGTAATCTAATTTCATGATCGTGCAAATTTCTTCTAGTTGAAATTATACACTTTCTTTCTTAAAAGTGCAAATTATTTAGTGATGATATATGAGTAATATTTAATAAAACAAACTTAAAACGGGACTAAATGAACATTTGATTACAATTTAACAAAAATATCACAATTAAATTCACTTTCTAATAATGCAGAAGTTAAGTACCCGAAAAATGTTTCTAATTAATTCTATGTTTTTAATTAAAATTAGACAACGGTCGGCGTTAAGATTATTAAAGCTACAAATCTATAATAATATTACGGTTCTAGGAAGTATTCCAAAATTCCCTTATATCCTTATCAGGAATATGATATAATTTTAGTATATCAGTATTACCTTAGAAAAATTTATTAAGATAAATTATAAAATACTAAATGATCATGCATTACTTCTGAAACTGGAGATTAAAATAACGATTTTCTAGAATTCCTGAAGTACTAGAGATTATATTTAGTTACTCATTTTCTTATCTGAAACGGCAAATATTTTTGTACTTGAATATTACGTAATAAAAATTAAATTAATATTATAAATGCATATGTACCACAGATCGAAGTGAAGATTAAGGAAAATGTACATTTTCATTTCTCTGAAATTCAAAAGTGATTATTCGCTACCCCAAAATTTAATTTTTCTATTTCTTTAAATTAGACAATTTTATTATGATGAGCTTAGTGCAGCTAATATCTAAAATTTCACCACGGAACGAAACGGTGTTGTTTAGTTTGACAAAAAATAGAGATAACTTGTTTTAATTTAAATTAAGATTAAGCTTTTGAGGAAGGAGCACAATCTTAGTAGATTAAATTTCGCAAGTGTATGCAAAATAGTCGCCATGTTTATATTTTAATTCCTAATTCAATTATTTTTTTAAAAGAAATGTAAAAAAGAGGGATTTAGTCAGCAACGGAGATTAAAGTTTTAAAATGAAACGGAAGGGGAGATATTAAATTATTTTACATTTTTAGACTGGGTAAAATGTAATTATACCTTTCATGGTAAAACGTATCATGTAAGACAATAATACAGCTATTTTTCAGTAATTTTTTTTTTTGCGTTGGGAATTATATTTCCTAAATATCTAAATTTTTAATATTGGAAGATATTTTTTATAGTGTTGCAGTACATGCTATGTTGTATTTTTAAATGTCTGGAATTAAAATTTTAACACCTAACGGTGTTTAAGATATTTTAGTATAATTATAGAATTATAATGCATTACAAACAAAAGTATCACTGTGTTTTGAACAAACTATCTTCGGTGACCAATCCGGTCACTTATCTAAAGCTCTTAACTAGCAAAAGCTTTCTTGCAGTAGCTGTCGACTACAGCAGGATTGAGGTAAAAAATGTAGTTAATGTAAAATGTATTTTAATTTAAGGGCATACCGTTTCATATATACTACGCTGTTTTTACTCTTTTAATATAAAATACTTTATTTTTATGGGGAATTACAAAGTAGAAGAATGATTACAGTAATGTTACAATGTCACAACTACAGTATATTTATATTTACCATCTCATTTTTACTTTCTTACCCACCTCTACCCGTGGTGGACGAAACAATGGTCTATGTGATCTGTAGTTGTAAATTACGGACTAAGTCTTATAAATGTCGTCTAAAAAACGAATTTCAACAAACCGAAAAGTTTGCACAAGTAGCTTCCGCATCTGGTTTTGGCACGACATATTTATCTGGATTTTATTTCAAACTTCGTATATGGAATCAGAGTATAGATCAGTACTTACTCTGAGACCAAAAATAGAATACCTCCAGTCTGAATGACACCAGGGTTTACAGCACGTGAACCCAAAGATCAGATAAAACCATAAATTTAGGGGTGTTAAGACGGAAGAGGGGTCGAACCCTTAATAAAATGTGAAGTAACGACATTGTACGAAAAGGTTATACAATGGAGAAAGTGCTTGTTGCGTCACACTGAATGCCGCAAATGAGAGGCAAGGAGGAGTTGTTGTTGTTGAAACCCAGACCGTCCGGCAAGGAGGAGTGTCAGTCCTGAGGCACATGAGCCACAACCTGTGACATACAGAATGATGATGACACTCTGTCAAGAGGTATACGGATGACTTGGAAAGAAACGGTCGTACAGCACGACACTTAAGTTGCGAGTGTTCCAATATAATCGTCGATATTACGTGTCAGTGAACAATACTTCGAGTTAATTCAAGTAATATGATTGGCGAAGTAAGTGGCGATGACCAGGCCAAGACAGCCTTGAAGGTATGTGTTCCTCAAATATGATATCTGGTCCTAACTACATTTTAGGCAATTTAAGTGGTCTCGCATAGTCCCTCCGCCGAAATAATTGATGAGAAGAATAATTGGTGTAATTAAATAATAAAATATGTTATGTTGTTAATAAATGTTTTATTGTTAAAGTTAAAATGGTGTAATGCATTTAGTACTATATTAATAATAATTCCTTTACAGAACTCGCGCGATAGGTAAACAATTGGAGGGTTAATAGCGGCACATAATGCAATGTACGAATTTAATAAGTTCCACTATGTACAATTTACCGCCATGTTTAGATATATTAGGTTAATGATAATTAAGCTAAAAGTTCAATTTTAAGTAACCTAATTACGCATCACAAAACAAGCATTTTCTTTTAAGTTAATTGATAAAGTAAGCCCTTATAACTTACAAAACGTTTGTTATGTTCTTAATTCTGCTTTATTCACTGGTGTTTTGTACAATAGTTTGTTCCAATGATATATTTTAATTTAGTTGATGAAGTAGGTGATATGGCATTTGAAACCGATTATCCCCTTCAGTTTTTAATCTCTCATTATTTTTCTTATTGGTATGTTTAAAGCAGTGTATGTAATGCTATTCAAGTTTAGTTGACAAATTAACACGTGAGTGTTTATTTTATGTTTTTTTTGTTATTTCTTTAATTTTTGCACTCTTTTTTAAACTGGTAGTTTGTACTGTAACTTTAATGTTTTCAGAAATGTTTTGATAAATTTAGCTCCGGAAACATATTACTTCCAGTCGTTATTGTTTTTAATTTTAATGCATATACAAAATAATAAAGCACAATTTGCATCTGACGTTATTTACTGCCCACATCAGAGATCGAGCTAGAATTTTTCCGGAAGTGTAAAATTACTCCCTGATTTGATTTGAAGGAGTATTTTGCTTTCTAGAGGAGTAATTTTTAGCAAATGCTCAATTACCCTCAAATTTCTAGGTATTCATCAAATTTATTGTATTTTATATAGAAAACAGTTACAGGGTCATCGCCCAACAGGATATAAATTTCTGAATTTTCTACGGTGAAAAAAAATAAGATTTAAGAAATGCATTATACTCTTTATTTATGTTAATAAAAATACATTGTATATCAGATAGCACAATTGATATACCTTATAAACTTTATGAATTGAGTTTTAAAATGTTTACTAAATTTTGGACTTTTTTCTTAGAAATAATTCATTTTAAATTCTAGCATTTTTTTTCATAGAAATAACTAATCATATAATTCAGCATGAAATATCTCAAAATTGTTACCTTACCTATGGCTTAGTTTCTTCATATGGTTGTAAACAAAGAAGGGGAAAAGAAAATTAAAAAAATTATTAAGTAAAATAATTTTTATTTTTTCCTTTTAAAATTCTAATCTTCTTTCCTTTTGGTTTTTCCATAAATGAACAGCTTTTTCAAAATTAAATTCACATTCAACATTCCCATTATTTTCATTAAAATTTGGACCCAGTTCTGAAAGGCGAGTTAAAACATTCATATTTTTCTCATCCACTCTGCTTCGTTTTTGAATTCTTATTCAATTTTGTGTTGAAAATTATATCTTGTACATAGCTGTTTCAAGAGGAATAGCCAATGCTCTTTGAGCAACTGCTGAAAATCCAGAGTACATTGGCACATAATCTACTGTGGAGGACAACATCGATGTCAGAACTCATTTAATTTCATGCTAGGATTTCTGCAATATAAAGACAGCATTTGAAAAACTTCTTCTCGTAATTCCTCCTCTGGTACACCTAAGCATAATCCAGTCTTGAGAGAATTACTAAGAAGGAAAATAATTATAATGTTTCAATAACTTATTTAAATAGTCCAATCTAGAAGCATTTGAAGACAATGAACAGCTAGAAAAACACGATCAAAATCAGAAAGTAAATGCATCTTTTCTAAATTGAATCTATATTTGAAGTTCTTTACTAAATGATATAAAATGTTAGTTTAGCATTTTCAAATTATTTTTTAGAATTTGCACAAACTGATAATTTGATATCTTTAAATTAATCACCTGTTTCGGATGGACGTTAAATATTCGGATAAGTACTTGCCACCTTTTGGCTCCTCTTTCATAATTTCTAGCAGACTTATTGTTGAAAACAATTCATTTAAATCTATTGAAAAATTAATGTCATTATTTTGGAAGATTCGACTAACACTGTCAACTATTTGAAGTGCGTCTCTAAGGATGACGAATTCCGAAACAAACCCATAATCAGTGCAATGTTTTAACAAACTTGGCCGTTTCTTTGTAGCATTGTATAAATGTTTGCCTTCCGGTAAAAAGCGCGTTGCGCAGAAGGCTAAAAATCAACTTTTGTTATGGTGAATTTGTAGCGATGTAAGTGATACCGGATAAAATAAGAAATTGCTTATTTTCTAGCCAAATCTGTTTAATTTGCGATTCTAAACAATATTATTTTTTTCTATTTTGTTTACAAAAACGGTGCGTAAAAATAAGCATTTATAAGCGTATTTGCTTATTTTATAGCGTGAAGTACGCATATAGAGGCATTATCTTGATCTCTGGTCCACACCATATTGTATTTTGTCTTATTTTGAATCCGTTTTTGATCAGTTTTAGTCGTACCGTACAAGTTATTCGTTCAAATTCATATATGATGTTTAATAAAGGATTACATGGTACTATAAACTTACATTGCAAACTGATTTATTTTAAATAAATATATTTCTTAATATTTGTGGTAGTTAATTGTTATTTTTATCTGATTAAATTGGGTGAAATGAAAGAGTATGGTCTTTTGCGCTTATCTTACCAGATAGCAAATTTTAATCACATTTTCTTTGCACTATGGTGCGTTATAAATGATGTCGGTTAAGACAAAAGCGCAGTAATGATTCCATAGTTAAGAAAGCAATATCAGCGACATTCAATGGAGACCATTATATTTTATGGTCTCCTATCTTAATGATGGAAAAAGAAAATCACAATTTGTTCCTGAAATATAGAGGAAATCGCAATAAGCTATAAATCATAAAACTGTGTAGCTGACTTGACAAGATGGCAGTCGAAACAATTGGTTAGATATTCTAAAGAACAGCCTTTAAAAGTTTTAATGCGCTTTAAAAGTCGTGAATTTTCATTTTATCACTAAGCATTATAAATAATTTTTGCACTGCTATTATATGACATGAAGTATGTGTACTATTATTAAAGAATATTTATCAGGTCAATTTATTCCAATACAGTTTAACGATACAGTGCAGTTAGTTTTGGTATTATAACGATGAATCACATGCGTTCAATGTTTACTTTTTCTTCATATTGATATTGTTTTTATTTTCTGATAAACATTCAGAAATTCTGAAATTCTATGAATAGATCACATTGATAATAAAGGTACTTTTGTATAATGACTCTTATTACCTCATGTTCAAATATGTCAATCTACCTCAGGCTATAAGTAAGTATAAATAATCCACTGCTTTATTAACAGTTCTAATATTTATTTTGCGGAACTTGTTTAAAATCAACATTACGTTCTCAATGATAAATAAAAAACTTTGCAATCACAAAAAAGTACTTTTAGCGAGGGAAATAAATTTAAGAATTTAAAGCTATCTCTGAAGATGTTCGAGCGATCAAAGAGCGTTTCGAATCCATATAATGATAAAATAATGGCAGGTTTAAAATATCCAAAAAATATCTCAAAATTCAGATAGAATTTTAGATTTTATCACCCAGTTCCTTTCACGTCATTTTTCTGTAGCAGTTTGATAACTGTCCCATAGTACTGAGGTAATCGTCTGTTAGAATACATTGATTTGAAAATGTACAAATTGTCAGCCGAATTTTGAATTTAAACATTTAGAACATTAAACTAATCCTCTCACGAGTTTAACTACCCGTGTACCCGTTTTCACGGGTATCAGAAGTTCTGCTTTTCCGCTACGCGTCACACAAACACACAAGCGAGTAGACATTTTATTTTATTTGTCATAAATAGTGCAATCAATAATGCGAAAATTATTGTTTTTGTATACGAAACAATGAATAATGCTGTTTAAATGTCATAATTTGAATCATGCGAGTTCTAACTATAAGAAATACAAGACATTTTATTTGGATCCAGTTTTTTACATCCCGTATAAACACAAAATTTAATAGCGGCAAACACATTCGTTTTAAGTTAGCGTGTATGCACATCACAAGGTATATATATATATATATATACAGGATGTCAAAAAAGATTGAAACTCGCTTTAATTATT
This sequence comes from Amaurobius ferox, assembly GCA_951213105.1. NCBI lineage: Eukaryota > Metazoa > Arthropoda > Arachnida > Araneae > Amaurobiidae > Amaurobius > Amaurobius ferox. Next base: position 136,994,136 of record OX578146.1, on the reverse strand, counting down.
TACCTGTTGGAGATAAGTGGGTAATGTAAGTTGCAAAAATGTTGAAAGTAAGGCAGGAAATAATACTACGTTAATGAAATAGTCATCCCATTCATTTTCAAAAAGTTACACTTTTTAAATTTTTATACGATCTCCCTTAGACAAATTTGGTCAATAAGGAAATTTTTACTTTTAATGCAACAAGATCATTAAAAAAACCCGCATATATGTATCTTTAAAATTGAGCGAATTATACTATTTAATTGAAATTTGAACATTGTGAATGGGGACCATATATCAAATTAGAGATGTAAATTTGTGACATATCACGAAAAATATATAACTGGATGATAATACAATAGGAGACATTTTTGCAAATTCCCCGTGGGCTCACGATACAATCACGGATTCTGAATAGATGCATTTATTCTTTATTTTGATGTATTTGTGATAAAAATTTTTGACACATATTAATGTATTTTTGATCTAAACAATTTCCATCGTCAATTTGTTTATGATCCCTATTTTCACTGATGAAACATTCTTTCATATGGTACGGAAAAGTGGCATAAGTCAGATTTTTTCCTTTATCATAATTCAGTTGATTTTAAAAATACAGATATGCGATTTTTAATGATCGTGTTGCATTAAAAATACAAATTTTCTGATTGACCAAATTTGTCTAAGGAGGTGGTATAAAAAGTGTACCTTTTTGAAAATTAATAAGAGGACTATTTCGTTAACGTAGTCTTATTTCCTACCTTACTTTCAACATTTTTGAAATTTACATTGCCCACTTATCTCCAGGTAAAGAATTAAAACGGGTTTTAATCTTTTTGGAACACCTTGCATATATACGTATATATATATATGTGTGTGTGTGTATCTATGAATATATATATATATATATATATATATATATATATATATATATATATATACAGTGTGTCCAGTGCTATCGGTGCCCAATGACTATTTCCTCAACCTTTAGTCACAGAGATATATTTCAAATTTCAAAAATGTTTTAAATTTTAAAATGTATTTTCTTAGAAACAGTTTAAATCAATAAATGTATTTTTGAAAGAAATACAAAATATAAATATTTATACGGTCCCCCAGTCCTACCAGTTATACTTAGGAACATCATCCTCATTCAATTTCATACAAAATAAAAAAATCATCTTTTTACGACCCAAATTCACCGAGTAATGAAGCATTAAACTTTATGACTTAAGTCGCTTTTCCACGCATAAAAATGTCCCATTCCATGCAACCTTTAAGGGACCGTATAAATATTGAAATTCCGTATTCAAAATATTATGTTTCAATTGCATTTGCTGACATAATGTCGAGAATGAAACAAAGCTTTTTATCGAAGAGTAATTCGTTTAGAAGAGTGTTATTGTCAGGGCTCGACTAAGATCTTCTAGGGGTCTTTTTAAGATCTTCATTGTAAATGAGGCAACACATTATTGTTTAAGTTAACTAGTTTAAGTCACTAAATGCATTTCTGTAAAAATTACGAAATTTAAATTTTTATACGATAATAGACCAGTAATGAGACCAGTTGCAGCGTACCTGCAAACGAAAATAAAAAATTACGCACATTAAATCTAAAATAATAAAGGCATATAACACCTAAAAAATAACAGATTTGTGTATATAATTATTTTGTGTATAACCGCCATGTCTCATCACAAAAATGCTCTAACTTTAAACAGCTAGAAGTCGGTCAATTTTAGCCGTAAGGGGATGATTTGTTTTTAATTTTGCATGAAATTGTATGAGAATGATATTTTCCTAAATATAACTGGTAGGGCCGGGGTACTGTATGAAAATTTATATTTCTTGTTTTTAATTTTGCATGAAATTGTATGAGAATGATTTTCCTAAATATAACTTGTAGGGCCGGGGTACTGTATAAAAATTTATATTTCATATATCTTTCAGAAATGCATCTATTGATGTAAACTGTTTCTAAGATAATAGATTTTAAAATATTTAAAAAAATTTTGCAATTGGCTGTATATCTCTGTGACTAACGGTTGAGGAAATAGCCATTGGGCACCGATAGCACTGGACACCCTGACATAGTGTCGAGAATGAAACAAAGCTTTTTATCGAAGAGTAATTCGTTTAGAAGAGTATTATTGTCAGGGCTCGACTAAGATCTTCTAGGGGTCTTTCTGAGATCTTCATTTTAAATGAGGCAACACATTATTGTTTAAGTCAACTAATTTAAGTCAATAAATGTATTTCTATAAAAAGTAATTGTCAGAGTAAAAAGTAATTTCTGTAAAAAGTAATTGTAACATATGGTCGTTTTCCAAATTGTTAGGAGGAGGTCTTAAAATGTTTAACATCTTACCCTCCCCCACCCCCACTATGATCTGCAATCAGATTTTTGGAGAAACAAAACGATCTCTATACATTAGTGTAAGAAAGTAAAAATTATAATCAATCCCATTTTGTGATATATTTTAATGACATTCTAAAGCACTGAAATTTTTATTTCACCCCATTTCTTATTTTTATTCTTTTTGTATAATTTTTTTCAATACTTGTCAGCATAATTTTGGAAAAGCATAAAACTAGTTATTTTCCGCTTATAGCTTTCTTTTCTCAACTTATCGCAGTTCTCAATGCATTTTCTTAATCTGCTGCAGATAAAAGAGCCCCCCAAAACCAAGATATTTTCTTTTAAATTAAGCGAATTCTTGTAATATCATTAAACTTTGAACAAGATAAAACAAAAAGCAATTACCATTAAAACAGACTTAAGCCAATCCAAAACAATCGCAGCCGTTTCCATAAAAATCAATAAAAGTAATTTTACTTCCTACTTAAGATAAGGAAACAAAAATTTCCCACCAAAGTCGGAAGCAAGGAAAATATTCTGTCAAAAATTTATTTTTGATTTCAATGAAACTGTGGAAAAAAAGGACGTAATTTATTAAAAGCGATTATTGTATTTAAAACCTTAATTAATAAATTTTCTATATTTTTGAAGATATTGTACAGGAATAAAACATTTGTTTTATCTTTTGCATACAGTGTACTATTTGTTAAGTATTTATCGAATGTTTATAAGGCAGTATTAAATATCTTGTGCTTGGAGACGTTTTTAGCTCAATGCTACGATGCTGGTCGTCTACGATTTCACGCTCTGGCACAAAGTTGATGATTCTCGCATTATTGCTACTAAACATTCTAAGGCAGTTCTGTAAAAATTACCTGTTTTTGACATATATTATATGAGTGGGATCTCAAACCAAGTCACCATCTCGCTACCTTGTAAGCTAGAAGTAACGATTATCGATCATTGAACTATGAATGAACATTGAATGAATGATTATAAAATCTCCAGTATTTTCTTCATCGACCATATGCGAATGGCAACACAATTCCTGCAGCGCTCCTCATCATGTCCTCATGCCCGCTCTTTCTATTCAACTTATAACTCGCATACCTTATTCGCAATTCAACAACAACAGCGACTCACTCGGAGGAGCTTACTGTAGCGAACGGTCATAAAACAATATTACTTCTCTTGATCTGGAGATATCTTTAGCTCAACACTTTGATGGCGGCCTACCACGCTTTGGCACAACGACCTTGCAAAGTTGGTGATTTTTCGTTCTTGCTACAAGCCTATCAAATGTAGCTCTTTAAAATATTACCAATTATAGTCATACATTATAGGTGTGTATATGTATGTGTATGTGATGTGTGGCGGTGATAGCTCAAGAATGCTTGTACCAACAGGTATAACATTTTATGTGTAGATATATTACGCAATGAACTAAAATTAGATATAATTTTCAGTAATTCTCATGATTTGAACGCGACTCATTCTAGTTTTAAAACTTTCATAACACCATTTCTTATAGAAAGCAAAAATACTTTCAGGAAAGATGGCGGTAGTATATAGATTATGCTAGTTTTACACCTGTCAAAGAATTTGTAGGGTCTGAAATAAAAATTAACTATCTTAAAAATTAGCACTCTTACAATGTGTGATTCTTAAAGTCGAAAATAGCTTCCTAATCAAAAGCTGGCTCAGTTAAGTTCTGTTCTGTGGACAATACTACATGTATGCAAATATTCCGCCTTCTATGCCCCGGAGAGATTGTGGAAAGCCTTTCAATCCTTTCACATTTTATGTGCCTTATGGGAGAAACTAAACACCCTGCTCTGTTAGGTTCTATCCCTAATTGATATTGTAAGTAATCGAAGACTCAGGCTTTTAAATAATTGGTGGGTATAGAAAGATTGCTCGAAAGAAAGATTTTCTCCGCCACTGCGGGGAAATTTATAATTTCCGGTTGCGTTAGTTTGTATTGCGTGGACTATGTTTTATGTGTGAAAAGACTCTGCGACAGATTCAACGGGGATTTTTGTAGGGCGAATTTCTGAAGCGATTTTTAAAACTCCCGTTCTATTTCTTCGACTATGTGAAGAGGATGGCTCTAAACTCTGACAGTTTAGGGTTACAAACACAATTTGATATCCTTCTCTGCAAACTGTCTGGAAAAAGACATAACTTTATAACGCCATATAATGTTGTAAAAAACCTTGCTGCCCCAACCGGAAATCTAACCCTTGATTTCCGAACTAACCAGCCGACGTTCTATGAGCTACTGGGACGAAATTTCAAGCTCTTACCGTCGAAATGAACTCTGCATTCTCCATCCCCTAATTTCAGATTGGCGGACAACTAATCATCTGACTGACCAACTACTGCTATTTTTTATCTTAGGTTAGCCTCCTGCTTCTACTATTTTTCGTGTTAGGTTAGCCTCTTGTTTCTACTATTTTTTATCTTAGGTTAGCCTCCTGCTTCTACTATTTTTCATGTTAGATTAGCCTCTTGTTTCTACTATTTTTTATCTTAGGTTAGCCTCCTGCTTCTACTATTTTTTGTGTTAGGTTAGCCTCTTTTTTCTACTATTTTTTATCTTAGGTTAGCCTCCTGCTTCTACTATTTTTTGTGTTAGGTTAGCCTCTTGTTTCTACTATTTTTTATCTTAGGTTAGCCTCCTGCTTCTACTATTTTTTGTGTTAGGTTAGCCTCTTGTTTCTACTATTTTTTATCTTAGGTTAGCCTCCTGCTTCTACTATTTTTTGTGTTAGGTTAGCCTCTTGTTTCTACTATTTTTTATCTTAGGTCAGCCTCCTGCTTCTACTATTTTTTGTGTTAGGTTAGCCTCTTGTTTCTACTATTTTTTATCTTAGGTTAGCCTCCTGCTTCTACTATTTTTTGTGTTAGGTTAGCCTCTTTTTTCTACTATTTTTTATCTTAGGTTAGCCTCCTGCTTCTACTATTTTTACCCAGATTAGTTTCCTGTTTGTCCATCATCCTCACAATTTGAAATCGGCGCTCCATCTTCCCGAGTCCACCGAATCCGTACTGGTCGTACTAGAGTCACTTTTAGACCTCCGATATCCCAAAAATTTTTTCTTGTATGAAAAGAAATCCCATTTCCGAATTTAAAAATAGATTCATTAAATTTAAAAATAATTTAAAATTTTTAGGTTTAACCATTGATAATAAATTGAGACCCTCATATTCGATATCTCCAAGAAAAATGTCTTAAATTTCGTACCACTTTTGGGTAAATTTCTGGGACATATTGGAGTGTCAAAAATGTTTACTAAAATGCTGGTGTCTGTGTGTTATGGAAAAAGTTATTACTTACGGTTCTGCTATATGGGGCAAAAAACAAAAAAAAAAGCAAATTAAAAAACTTATTTCACTCCAAAGGATTTTCCTTCTAAAAATCTGCCCAGGCTTCCGTACAACATCTAATATCTCCTTATTTTCCCTCACTGGTATTCCCCCCATTCATTTTACAATTTCGACCCTCTATAATAAATTTATTTTTTGGAAACAATAAATTAAGTGCCTTTCTTCTCCATCCCTCTGATTTTGATTTCCTTGTTCCTTTCTTTAACTTTCACCCCTAATTTTCCAAATTTAATTAACAAAATGGATAAAGACTTTGACATTTATAATATATATACTGATGGTTCAAATATTGACAATAGCACTGGTTTTTCATTCTGCATTTTTAAATATGATGTTCTGGAAAAGGTTCTCCCCTATAAAATTAGCAACAGGAATACAGTATTTCAAGCAGAACTTACCGCTATTTCCTTTGATAAATTGACTGGGCTTCCTCTAATAATATTCCTCTTAATATTTTTTTCCGATAGCCTGTCTTCCATTCAAGCTCTTAACTCAATAAAAATAAATCTAATTATCTTAATTCCGTTAAATCCAAAGCTCTCCTTGCTAAAAACCTTGTCAATATTTCTTGGATAAAAGCTCACAATAATATATCTGGAAACGAAATTGCCGATTACCATGCCAAAATTGCTACTATCTCGGGTTCCCCTCTTACTATTCCCTCTCCTTACTCACTTCTCTCAAATTTTGTAAATATCATATCCTTAATTTTTGGCAAAATTATCATAATGATTATATTTCAACCAGGACTGGTGATCCGGCTAGAATCCTGCCTTACCTTCCTATCGTGAATCCTACTTTTCATCTTTACATACATCATTTACTTTCTTACTGGTCATGGTCCCTTTCTTGATTACCTATACGTTTTTAAAATTAAATCCACCTCTAACTATATTTGCAATAAATTCGGTGACGTTCACCATTACTTTTTTGATTGTAATTTCTCTAAAAATTTTCATCTCTGCAAAACCTCCCCTTCTAATAAACCAATTTGGTTCTCCAAAGTTCGTTCAAATTTCTCTTCAGTAGATAAAATTAAAAACTGTATTCTTGTTGCCATGGAAATTTCTAATAAAGTGACCTAAGCTGATGAGTAGATTCTGCTCTCAATTAATTTTAATCAATGAATCCCTTTATTTCATTCCTATTAATTTATATGGACTTATTGTGTTACCTCAATATTTTCTGTTTAAAAAAAAGTTATGTTAACTGTTTCTATTTTCTTGGTTCTTTTTTTTTCTTTTGACCCTTTAAATTTGTATTTTTTCTAAATATTCTTTTCTAAATTTCATCATAAATTTCTTAAATTTCTGTTTTTGTTTTCCACGTGCCTAAATTCCTTTCCTTTTCCATATATTTTTTTTATACATTTTCTAAATTCCACTTTTAAAATTTTACTATTTTCTTTAATTTTAATCTATTTTTCATTATGTTAATATACCTCATTCTAAATTTTATTTTACAATGATGTTTTTATCTATATTCGCAATAACCCTTTTCCCATTTTTGAAAAATGGATGTACTTGTCAAGTTCAAATATAATGTAAAACTGTGTTGTTGTTGATGTTGAGACCCAGACCGTCCGACCTACCAGAAAGGTGTAAGGTAACTGTATGGACGGCCGGGAAGTGCCACCCAATTTAGACCGGAACCCAGTGGGGGAGGCATCCACAGGGACCGTACCCTCCTTCCCCTACCACCAACCTCTCGGAAGGACTTACGGACCCACATGTTTAACGTGATCGTACTCCGCATGAACACGGCGGAATTTGTGGCAGCGTGCAAATCTAGCGCGCAAACCACGGGGATACCGCACCCGAGATGGCCAACAGCACGCGGCGTTCCGAGGTGGTCACCCACCAAGTACTAACCGCGCCCGATGCTGCTTGACTTCGGTGATCTAACGAGAACCGGTGTTTTCAGCACGGTACGGCCGTTGGCCCCGATGTAAAACTGTGTGTTTAACCACACTAATTTTCATTCATTGTTATCTTTTTGGACCTAAATAAATGTTCGTTTGGCGGGATGGTAGATCTTGGGTGCCCCCTGAGTGCAGAAGGTATCCTTTCCCGGCCGTGCAGCTGGTTACTCTAAACCCACTATGTGAGTCGAAAGGTCTGGGGTCTTCAGACCTCTGCTATCTTTTGCACTAACTTACAGGGTTGATGTGTTCAGGCGCCATTGTAAAAAGCCTTGCTGCCCCAACCGGGTATCAAATCCTGGATCTCTGAACTGGCCAGCCGACGGTCTACCTTTAAGCCACTGGGATGAAGTTTCAAGCTCTTATGGTCGAAGAATTGTTTAAAAATCCCAATTGTTTAAAATCATTTGCCAATAATTAAACAGTTTTGTCGCGTTGAGATGATATTTCAGAAACATAATTTTATATTCTTTCACTTACAATCGAAAAAATAAAGCAATTCAATTATTTTGTCGCGCCCGAAAATAAGATTTATTTTATTTTCCATCAAAATTGTTAAAAGAATTTTAAAAATGGTGTTTGTTCTTATTCTTAAATCTGAAAGGGTTTTTGATGATCGGGAAAAATTATCAACAACTTTAATTATAAGGGTGTAGGTGCAAAGCGCGTGTAGAAATGGTTAATATCAGATGTAGAAAAACTATAATAATTTGTTTATTAATATAATGCTGATAAATGTAAAACTGCACATAGTAATAAGAATATGTATGAAAAAGCCAAGTGGGTGCTTATGCTCCCTATCTGCAATAGATACATTTTTCTTAACATTCTATTTATACTAAATATTCATACTTAGGAGTCTTAACAAGAAGTTAAGAGTTAACAAGAATGGAGACTTGAATTTATGAAGATCATTGGGATCATGTTTTTAATTTTTCAAACGCAAAAATCATTTTTACACTTAATTGAATATTTCCAAACTCCTTTGTTAGCGATCGTTATCATTTATCACATTCTGTTTTTACATCTCTGGTACAATTATTCCATTACGGTTTACTAACTTTATTTTCGATTTTGTGTTTTCCTTTTTCCAGATTTTAGTTTTTTTTTTGAAATTTTGTTTGAACAAGTTAACTGATAAGCCCTTTCAAAGCAGTTGGTTTCTTCATGGGTTATTTTCATTTAATTTCCCACTTGTTCTCTTTTGCTATCGTTTCATTTATTTTCCACTTATATTTCTTGTTTATTTTCAGCTGGTTTAAACGTTTCCTGTTCCTTCATCACTCACAATTAAGTTGCTTCTATTATGCCTACAATTTCTCCTTTTACTATCTTGTTGTCTTTCCATTCATTCTTTATTTTATGCAATTATTTCTTTTCTCCATGGTTTTTGTCGTTCATTTGCTGTGTCCTACCTCTCGATTTCCTATTTGACAGGGTTTTTTTTCTTTTAAGTGACGTTGTAAGCTTTTCTCCTACTTTCAGCCGAGTGTACTTTTCCACCGCAGTTGCCGAACTTATTAAAAAAGTTCGGCAACTTATTCAATAAGTTGGGCTTCTTGTTTATACTGAAGAACGATTTTTTGTGCTTTCTAAACTAATCGAACTTGTAAGTATTCTGTACTTACTGTCATTTTACTGTGTATTTACTGTTATTTTTTATTATTTAGTTCTTATTATAGAAGTTTTTATGTACTTAGTCGAATTTATGTTATTTTATTAAATGTTTAATTTTGTGTTTAGATGATTTCACTTTAACCTGTAGAAAATGTTTATATTAGAAAAAACCGTTTCTTGTTCTTCTTAATGAGAAATAAGTTAACACATGATTTTTTCTTTACAATTAAGCGTTGACGTTAAATGCTGAAATTACTGTTCAAGCTCGTTCGCAAAGTAGACACGAATTTCCATCCATTTTAAATACGTAGAAGAAAAACAAAGAATGGAACATTTGAGGTAATTACAGATAAAATTGCGTAAAGACAAAATCAGCAGACAGTGCCAATTTTGTTCTAGATAGAAACCGGCATTCCATTTTCCGAGTTTTAAAGAGCATAACATATTAACGCAATTTACAACAACAAGTGTCAATAAAGCAGAGAAGATATTTTTTTAAATAAAATGTTGCGGTTTCGAACATAAAATAAGATTTAACCCAATTCTACACATTTATAAATAAGAATTTCGTCAAATTTAATTTTGTCCTTTAAATGAATAACATAATTTAAATATATATTTCCTGCAAAACTGAATAACATAAATTGTAAGTTGAATTGAATCATCGCCTGTTTCTTTCTTTAATATTCCATCCTGTATGTGATGCAATGAAAATTTTAAATAGACAATCATTTTGTCTTTTAATAAGATCTGCAATATAACAACGAAGCTTCCAAATGAGAGAAACTCAGGAAATTTAAATTTAAATGCCCACATTCAGTGACTGATAATTACTATGATTTGTTTTATTTTAATAAGAATGCAAGTTGTACATTTTTTAATAATATTATAAATTTTTATCTAGAAATGATATAATAAACATGCATCATAATTTTTTAACACTTTACAGCATAGTTGAAAAGTTTTTATGACTTTGTTCATTCATTCTGTCTGTCTAACCTTTCGCCCGGTAACTGCCGTAAAAATGACTTTATAAAACTGAAATTTTAGTATGTTGTTGAGACCATCTGTGGAACATATAGGAATGCAAATAACTAATATTACCAAATTAGTTTTGGATTGAACCCGGTTTAAATAAATGAAATGCATTGAACCCTATAGGACCTCATTTTTCAAACATTTTTAAGCGAATTTAAAATTCACAAATTGCTTCGAAAATTTATTTTAGGAAATTGTCAAATTATATCCCATAAAATATATCAAAAATATTTCAGCAAAATATGTTTGGAAGTGTTTTAAATAAAATTTAAAATAGTAATTACACCCACATGATATCAAGAGATCACGTGATATGGCACGTGATATGGCACTTTATGCATGGTTGATCCTTCTTGTATATCATCTACTCACATTGTTCATGCACTCATATTCCGCAATGTTTATTTCCACTTACATCTGAATCATTGGGGCATTTATGAAGGAGGGCTAGGAAATATCGGCTATAAGTTCACAATTGTTAAATTCACTTAATGTATTAGCCCACCTGCTCCTTTGGATATTCAAGGCTTTCTTTCTTGTTCTCACAAGGTATACTTGTAGGCCCTTTCGTTAACCAGCCCACTTTAAAAGAGAAACACCTCCTCATTGTTAGCAAAGTTCTTGTCTTACCTCAGTGATTAATAAATTGACCATTCCCCGTTAACAAATTGATTTAAAGTTCAACAATTTCTGATCTTTGAAATATTGGTGAAGAGATTGCTACTTTCTTGGCGATATTAACGATTTAGCAAGGACACGTTCTCTAATTGGATACAACGAAAGACCCCAAGTCGGAAAGAACCAGTTTCCATTGATATGTACAGAGTTCACTTCAAAGATAAGAGCTTGCAATTTCATCCCAGTAGAACGTCGGCTGACTAGTTCGGATATCCAGGGTTCGATTCCCGATCGGGGCAGCAAGGTTCTTTACAATGGAGCCCAACTATTATCAACTTTATAGGTTAGTATTGGAGAAAAGATATCGGAGATCTGAAAATGACCCTAGTACGACTAGTACGTTCGGATTCAGTGGACTCTGGAAGACTGATTTCCGATTTCAAATTGAGAAGATATCGAAAACGCAGGAGGCTAATCTGAGGTAAAAATAGCAGGACACGGTCAGTCAGATTCTCAGTTGCCCGCCAATCTGATATTAGATGGTGGAGAGTGCGGAGTCCACTTCGACGATAAAAGCATGTAATTTCGTCTCAGTAGCTAAACGGTAGAACGTCGGCTGGCCAGTTCGGGGATCCAGAGTTCGATTCCCGGTTGGGGCAGCAGGGCTCTTTACAAAGTATTATCGAAGAGGTTGCTACTTTCTTGGCGATATCAATGATTTAGCGAAAACACTTTCTTTAATTGGATATAACGGAAGACCCGAAGTCAGAAAGAACCATTTTCTTCTGAAACAAACCCCATCAACTGCTCAACTTACTTTCCTATGCTCTAGTGATGGAGTGAACAATAACATTACGAGACCTGATTCGAACTTGGTTTTCCGGAATAATAACATGGGAATGCTTCAGATGAAATCCCTACCTTCTTATAGCTATATATAGATTTGTATGGCTGGAGTGCATAGATGGGTCACCTTTGGATCCCCTGTGTAGAATAGAATGTAACTGGGGGGGGGGAGTAACTTAAATAGGTTGTATCTCACTTCTAGACGCTGTACTCTGATCTCCCATCCTGTCGTCACGTGACATTTGATTCGCAGTGTTTTTACTGCATCTGGTGGTACTTTGTTTACCAAATTTTTATACCTATATAACGTATATATCGACTTCCAAAAAGCCGGGTCCTTTGTTCCAGCCATTCGTGTTTTTGTGACTTTTTGAACTCCTCCAGCCACTTGATTTAGTCAGTTTTTTCTTCATTACATCAGTTCACACATTCTTCATTATTTCGGTCTAATTTTCACAGTACAGGGAAAACAGTTAATCCGTCACCCTCCTGCTACTTCAGAGAAAACAGCCTCAATATAGCCTCAGAAAAGGTACACTGTGTAATAAAACAAATAAAAGAGAAATTTAGATTTGTTTTAAATAAGTAAGGGTAAATTTTTATTGTACTACAGTGCATTTCAGTTGTTTCTTATACTCATAACGAAGCTTGTAAAATTCCGTTATCGTATATATACATAATGATATTAAAATGCTTTTGTGAAATATATATTGTGTATGAAATATTTTTGTGTGTCATGTTTGTATAATTACGTAAAAATGTGTGTGATAATAACAATTTTGTGTATGAAATATTTTTGTGTATCATGTTTATATAATTATGTAAAAATATGTGTGATAATAACAATTTTCTGTAAATATTATCTATGTAATTTTTGTCTATTGATAAGTAGATTATTTTACAAACTGGGTATAGGAAAACAATTGAAAAACATTTCATATATTCGATAATCCGTCTCTGTTAGTCATCCCCTCAGTTTCGAAACCAGATGTATTAATGGGATTCTGCTGTATTACTGTTCTTAAAAAAAATCAAACATTATAAAAATATCAATTTTGCATCATCACAAATACGTTCACACAATTTAGGCAAATGTATAAATAAAAGAAAGACATTTCATTGTGGATAAAAAGGCTTTCTTATTTTGCTTTTGACAAAAAGAATAATAATTAAATGAAATCTGTTTCTGTACTCTTTGATAATAGGATTGTGATAAATTTTATATAGTATTTTTTAAGATTTCATATCCAAATTCATTCAATTGCAAAATATAATCCAATTTCCTTTGTGAATAGAATTTTAAGTTTACGTGTTTTTTTTTCTTTTATAATCCACTGCATCTGCGATGCAAGCGATATTTCATATAAATGTGGGTGATTTTTATCATTTTTAATCCAACTTGCACTAAGATAATTCAGTTTCCAGACAACAACAAAGCTGAATATTTAAAAGGAAACTTTAGAAGCTTTCAACTCAAGCCAGGAATGTTTTGTGTTATTTTACTATAAATCTGTATTTGCGTAATTTTATCTATTTCAAATTGTGTAATTACATTTTATTTGATGTAATGCTTAATGGATGTATTGAAATTTCGTTTCATCCTCCAATTTTACAATTTAATAGAATCAACAAAATAAATTAAATTGCAAATATAAGTGCATTTAATTCATTGTATATTTTTAAATCTGAGTGACTTAGTCAATAGAAAAAATCAATCAAACATATTATTTTTAGCAATTTAAAATAATTAATGAACATTTTTATTTTTATACTTTTGAGTATTTGGTAGTGAGTGACTGAAATCAGTAGAAAATGAAAGAAAATCATCTATTAAAATGCTAATACCCTTAGTCGCAAGTCAATAATTGTCCATTATTGGACTAGGATTGTGTGTCTTGGCGTTTCATTGAAAACAATGAAACTCAAATATAGGGGATACATTAGTCGCCAATATTGGCTAGATATTGTCATAACAATAATACAGTATTATTGGCGTTGCATTGAAAATATTCCAATATTTTAAATATATTGAGAACCACTATACTAACTAAATATTGGGTATATATTAATATACTTGTATTAGGTATTAATGGGTATCCAAAACAGGTCCAATATTGGAAGCTAATATTAGCTCAATATTGTTAAAATATCCACAATTCCATATTTGTCAAATATTAGCTGTAGATATTAGCCAAACATAATAGTATACATTATCTGCCAATATTGAGCCGATATTGGCATGCTACTAGGGATTCTACGTTTATAACATACTACTATTTTCATCAGCAAAACCAGTCCATGAATACTGCTATCTGCAGTCGGAGTGCGATCCTAAATTGGGAGAACGCCACCTGCAGGCGCGTTATGTAAGTATTTCTAATGAGTCAAATGTCTGTTTGTCGAAACCCATAATTAGCTTAATTATTACGAATTGTCAATTTGCGCTAAAATATTCTTGTTCTCTCTTTGTTGCAAATTAACACGAAACGTATTTTGTGCTTTTTCCTAAAACTTTGTCGCAAATACAAGAAACGGCTTTTTCCCTCGATATGACACAAATTTCGACCTATTTTTAAACCTCAAAAATACGTTGGGTAGAAAGCAGAAGTAATTACAGATAAAATTGCTTAAAAACAAAATCGCAAGATGGCGGCAGTTTTATCCAAAATCGATGTTATTTAATTTGCCAGGCTCTTTGGAATATAATAAGCTAACGCAATTTACGTCCAGTAGTGTAAATAAAACAAAGACAACTTCTTTCGACAAAAAAATTGCACATGGTTCTTTCAATAAGAAAACATTGTTTTGCAGTTTTTCAAAGCAGAATTCTGTCAAATGTAATATTGTCTTCTGGAGATTTTACATTAAGCCCTATTCGACATAAAAATCAATTATTTTCCTTTGTAGAATATAGTTTATACATTTTCTATCCACCGTATTGTACTCTCATTCAAAATAATAAATTATTGCCTTTTCCTCTGTTTAATGAAACGTATATTCTATAAATGTGATTTATAGATGTAATGTAGTTTATAGAATGTAATTTATAGAACTAATATAATAAATGTAAGTTATAGAACTAATATAATAAATGTAAGTTATAGAACTAATATAATAAATGTAATTTATAGAACTAACAAAACTCGCTGAAAATTTAAATGTCAAAATGTTCTCTCTGATTTTTATAAAGATGCGTATAAATTTAATATAAATTTTCCTGATTTAATTTTATGTATTGTAGCATATTACAAATTATAAAATGTGTAGAAGGGATGAGATATACATTTTATTTTAAAGTTAGAATGTCAATCGAGACATCGGAGATGAAATTCGAAAATCAAAATAAAATCTTGAATATTATACATCGATATAAATTGGATTGGGTGTCTTTGAATAACATTTAAAACTCAATACATTATTATTTTTTTCTTTGTTATTGATGATGTTATGATAACACCTAAAATATCTTCACGCCATATTGTCTGTCCCCTGGGATAAACGACTTGTATCGGCTTCTTTCGATCTTGGCGACACATTTGGGGACATTAGTAACAAATTTGCAAAATATTGCCAACGGTGACGTTGTGACAGATCTTGAAAATTCCTTAAAATCTGTGGTTTTAGTACAATTTTATTAGATTACGTTTATTTGTCTAGAAATTTACAAAGAAAGTACATAACCTGGTCACCGTTCAGTTTGGAGGATTAATGTTGTGATTACATCATATAATTTTCTGTTTTGTGAATAAGTTGATTATTGAATAGCTATTTTTCTTCACCTGAGGGTTGTTTAGTAAGCTAGTAATATAGCTGGAGTGTTATGAGCTTTATATTATTCCTGTTTACACTTACTGTTACTTTAAATGAAAGTGTTAATTATCTAACAAAAGAGATCAATCATGCATACAACATTGATTATGAAATATATCCCAGCTGCAATGCAATTTTTTCTAAACATCTCTAAAATGCGATACATTTACTGGTGATATTTTTTAAATTATCACAGTACTACAATACTACAATAATTTATTTTACTTAAAAACTTAATCATGGAGGGAAAAGTACTTTCTAATTCCATGCGTAAAATTTCATCAAAAAAGACAATGTTACACAATTGTCTGCTTCTCTATGTAAAATCAATGAATATTTCATATATATCACCCATATTCCAGACGCCAGAGCTAAATAATTTTACTTTAAAAATTCAGCAATTCTTATACCACTCACTTTGCAGCTTGATGTGTTTGCATTCTGCATACGTTAAAATTAGAATTCGTAGTAGAAATACTCAAAGTTTGATGATCATTTAAACTTAAAACTATTGTAATTGCGTTGGCACAGAATATAGATGCACAGAAATACGCACAAATAAAGCGGTTTTAGGACGGATGCAACACTCAATATGAATATAAAAGAACTTTAAAAGTCACGATTCTGACACTGGGAATATAGATGGAACCCTATTTCATTTTGAAGTGAGTCACGTGATCCCTTCATATAATATTAGTGTTATGATTATTTTAATTTTTATTTAAAAAACTACCGAACCTATGTTGCTGAAATTTTTTTTATATATTTTATGGGATATTTTGTAGTATTTTTCGAAGCAATTTGCTAATATTAACTTCACTTAAAAATGCTTGAAAAATTAGGTTTTATAGAGTTCAATGTGTTTCATTTTTTCAACCCGGGTTCAATCCAAAACTAATTGGGTGATATTATTCATTTACATTTCCATATGTTCCACAGACCGTCTCAACATACTAAAATTTCATTTTGATAAAGTCATTTTTACGGCAAATATCGTGCGAACGGACAGATAGACAGACATAAAAACCAAAGTCATAAATACTTTTCAATTATGTTAGAATGTGTTAAAAATGTGGATATATTCTTGTATTCTGGAAAAACACACACGATTCTAGAGGATACGCTATAACACTTATAAAAATATATACCAGAATAAATTACTATGTTATAAGAGTCATCATCAAAGATTTCTACACAATTTACCATAATTTTATCAAACTTTGAAGTCGCTTACGTGGTATGAGACTAAAATTTTCAATTCCCACATAATTTTCCAAAATAATGGATGATAAAAATTTTTGTTGCCATCGCAGATGTCAGAATTGCAGGATTAAGAATTTTCAATCATGTGATTCTCAGTACTAGTGGATATTTATATTTACTTTATTAAATTCCATCCTTACTGCATTGCTTAACGACTTAATCTATTGTCAATAAATGAATTGAAGCTATAATATATATTGAGAATAGTCTTATAAAATACCGTCGTCTCTGGAGCACATATGAAACAAAATGGATATTTTATAAAAATGAGTAATACAATTCATAAGTTTAATGAATACTATTTACGCTCATAAAGATTTAACAAGTGTAAACCATCTAAAGAAGCACCACGATACTTTAAACAATGCAATATATGAAACAGCTGGTTTATTTACATTTCATTTTCATATGTACATGGACATACATATTGGAAAATGCCAATATTTGAAAATCTATAAATTACGTTCTATATAATTTATAGTAATGTGTGTGCTATTTTATCAGTATTGGCTGCAAATCTATAAATGATATAAATATTAAATAATAAAATTCGTGACATAGATCATTTATTGACTTCATTAAATAAGTTTGAATCAATGAGGCAAAAAAAAATTAATACACAATTATACATACTTTTTTCAAATATTTTGTATATAATTTCTTATATTGTATATAAGAAATTATGTGCAATATATTTGGGAAAGGAAATTATACACAGTATTAAAGTAATTTTTCAATTTAATTCAGCATGAGGATAACAGATTAGAATTACAACTAATTTGGAATGTATATTAAATACTCAACTATGTTTTTCTATTTTAAATACTGTTCTAGTGGAACTTGAAATGGATACCATAGTTCTCTATAGGGATTTTGAATAGTCATGTAATCACAAGTTATTGACAATCCACTATAAGGTTTAACTTTTATCATTATTCTTAAAAATAATTGTAAAGAATTAAAACAATATAAATAAACTGTTAAGTTTGGCTCAACCGTAATTGGCTCATTTGGCTCAATTGAGTCCACTTTTAAGTAGCTTGGGCTTTTTTTTTCACAAATTAACAAAATTCATAAATCTGTATTGTTGGTCCGTATGATCACAGCTGTAGCATGTCACAATTATAGCATGTCACAATTACAGCCCTTCATTTTATAGGGTTTGGATTTTTTTTCCGATTAATACCTAGTTTGATTAGATAATCTCTTGGGGAAAGAAGTAAATTACCCCCTCGAGGGGGATAATGATATCACGATTACAAAAATTGTATAACAGTTATTGTTCACTATAATAATTTAATATGTTAAGTTTATGTCAAATTTTTATTATGTCAAATTTTATCCTATGCTGCCATGTTCAGAAAATATAAAATTTTGAATCCATTTCTAAATTTGCACTCGAATTTCGAAACATTCTATCTAGTTCTAGATTTTTCGTTTACAATGCCGAATAATATGCCCATCGTGTACACAAGGACAGACAGTCGGTCACGGCATGCATTAAGTTACTCAACTCTCAATAGGTGAGTTGCATGGTCTGGGTTCTTAAAGACAGACAGTCGGACATCACTCCAAAAATAGTCAAAACGTGTCCAGGCGGTCCTAAAGCATATATATATATTGGCATCACCATCTCGAAATCGAATTTTCGTGAAAACAATACTTTATCCATATTATATTTTATAGTATGAGAAAATCAAAATAAATCAAACACTATTTTTGTAAGATTGTGAATTTGAAACAACTTGGTGCTATATCCCATTTATTTACTATGAAAACGATCAATATAACACACTAGATGAAATAAGAATATAAAATCAATGCTTCTCACAAAGCGACAGGCATTATCAATGAAAATAAACTTGATTTTTTTGCGATATTAAAGTATCATCCATTTGGCGATATTTTCCAAACGTCGCCAAGTTGACACTATGAAGCCAAATTCAACGTCAAGTTAAACAGAGAAAAGTGTTTTTTTTTCTTTACAAAATATCGTCTCACAAAAATGTCGATTTCTGTATTGTATCCTACATTTCTTTTAAAGTGTAAAATAATAAAAAGGCGTGTTAAATTAAAAAATATATATATTTTAAGATGTCTATATTTATATTAATAATGATTTAAAAAGTTGTTACTAAAATTGAAAAAAAAAATCCCATATGGTTCGAAAAAATGTGTTAAACTTCACTTAACGCTTTTATTCCTTCTTATTTCAGAGCAGCTTAAGAATGTAACATCTTTCAGAGCTTAATGCTTTTTAAAAAACACGCAAGGTTAGATCGATTTTTTTATGAAGTATTAAAGATTGGAAGTGGAAATACTTTCCTTTTTCTCAGTTTTTCTTTTTTAGATAGATTTTCGCAATTTTTTGCCAATTAAAATAAAATTTCTCGTCGGTCGTAAAATCCGTGTAAATGTAAAATTTAAACTGTAAATTATTCTGATTACGCCTATGGCAGAACGGTTAATTATTTGACTTTCATGATCAAGTATCCTGGTTCGGTTTTTTTATACTAGTGCGTTGTTCAGTATATTTTAATGCGTATCCCTTCATTCGTGATTGTACACTCAGGATACAAAAATGAGTTCAAATTTCTGAACAACTAACGCTGTTATTTAAAACGCCAAAAGCGTAAAAGGAAAAATATACAACGAATAGCCCGATGACTGTCTTGCCAGATCACTAAACTGTTGTCAGGTACAATAAAACAGTATTTAAATGCACTAATCATTCACAAAACAGCAGATTATGTTTTCAAAACACTGACGTATTTAACAATTCATTTTGACTCGTATCACGTTAACTCAATCCAAATGCACTATGACTTCCTTATATACTCTTCAAGGAACTCGATATAAAGAATGTTGTATCGCCCAAAATTAGTGGATATATATAGAAAGCTCCACCGACTTTGGGAAACTCGCAGAAAGTTACTAATTTGGCGATATTTCGCTACATCTGGTGCTTATGTTACGAAAATGTCGATAAGTTACGGTAACCCTATTTTCACGCAATAGCTATAGTTATTAGTTAAAACAGCATTCATTAACTTTGAGACTTGACAGCAGCTGGTCAAATATTAACGTTGACGCGGATATAAAATTAATTTCTCCATAGTAAATAATAAAATAAATATTATAGAACACAGTATAGTTTATGTGGTATATGTTAGAAACGTGGGACGCTGTTTCAACTAGTACAGGATAGCATTATTAGCATGGTCTTGTTCGTATAGGACACGCCATAATTATTAAATACACTCCATATCCTTGGAGTGAAAAATATATTTTCTATCGGCTTCTCAAGGCCATAATTTTTTCGACACAGAGCAGTTGCTATAAACCCTGCCTTCTTCTAACCTAAGACATTTTTTCAACCTTACTATTTCTGGCAGTATTTGGTTACCCCTCGTCTATCGTCACGTGACATCCAAGTTGCATCATTTTTGCTGTATCTGGAAGAACTCTGTTTACAGCTGATATCATAAATTTGTATAACTCTATGCCGACTCCTAAACGACTGGCTTTTTGTTCTACCATCGGCTTGTTTATGACTCAAAACTTCTCTAGTCATTTGAATTTGACGGTTCCTTTCTTTATTACACTCATTCCTTTTCGGGATTAATTTTAACTGTTTATAATGTTATATAAAATAATTTAGGAAATTGAGTCTTACGTCATGGATAAAATAAATTCGTAATTCGAAAAAATAACAGAATATTTTTTTCTATTCATAAATAACCGATTGATATATTCCTATATCTGTCATGCAGAAATACGGAATAATCATTTTACATCGTCATTGAAATAAAAAAAATAATTTCTATAGAAAATACTTTTATTTCTTTTTGTGTTTATTAACATTTAGATCTTCATACTCTTTATGCATACACATGCCCTATCATGGAAATATATTTTTAAGATCAGCAACGCTTCACATGAGCCTATAAATGCGCCTATTCAAATGTGAACTGACCTCAATCCATCTAAGCACAAAATACCCTTTTAGGAAACCCCGAAGTAAACTCGAAAATACAATACCTGAAAAGTTATACCTGTTTGCCTCTGCTCACTTTTAAGAATTGTCTGGGCTTTTAAACAAGTAAAATTTCCGAATCCAAGAGCTTTTTGGTGCGGAAATACAGAAGCAGCAGAAAACAGCACTTTGAAAAATGAACACAAGTCTGGAATTCTGGTGTATGGGGTGTTTTATCTGAAGGTTGTGTTCGTAAATAAATTTTATAATTGCTATAGAGTAAAGTAGATACCAACTTTAATTCTTTAATTTAAATAAAAACGGATTTCAATACAATTAAAAGAATATGATGTGTTCAGAACATTATGCTCTGTACAGATTAACACATTTCAGTACAAGGGATTACAATAACACAAGAGGTAAATTAAGATAAAATCTTCGTATAAATACAATATGCGGTAAAAATTTAGATTTCGACTTGTTTCGAAGGAAATAATAGCCTTCTGCTTCAGGACAGACAAGAAGCTGAACCTCAATGATTAAAGTAGGTTTGGAATTTGTAGACGGATTTTGCACAAGTGGTTGAAGATATAGAAGAAAAGTTGACATCGTATATACTATATATATATATATATATATATATATATATATATATACTATATATACTATATATGTATATATATATATATATATATATATATATATATATATATAATAATTTAATGAAAACCTGATGAAATAATAGAAATATGGTGTAATACTTATAGGAGACAAAAATTAAACATTTAGGAAAGCGTTAAACTATGTAAGATTGATATGAACCTATTAATTACTTCTATATATGTAAATATAGTAAGTAAAATGGTATATGCAATTATATATTTATATAGAGAAAATGGAAAACTTGACACCCTCCCAAAAGATTCATTCATCCCCTCCCTCCAGTACAAAAAGTCCTTGAAAAAACACTGGACAGACTTCGACGGGCTGAAGAGAGTACAAAAAAAATCGTCTCAGCCAAACAGGAAATGTAAAACTTAGAGCCAATAATTATTTTCAGAGTTCTATGGTTAAAAATTTCGTAATTTACTAATACACAGCTGCTCTGCACGTGTACAGCAAGTACTGATTATATTATTTCGTAATTCATGTCTTTTGTACCCAAATATTTTGTGATGTATTAAAATCTGGAGACGAATTTCTAGTTATCATGTCTAGAACATCTAATAACTTAACAAGAAATATCAATCCTGCATAAAGCACAGATTATGAAACACTTTCCAGCTGCAATGCAATTTTATATAAACATCTCTAAAATGCGATACATTCCTCGGTAATATTTTTAAAATTATCATAATACTACATTAATTTACTATATTTGAAAACATAAAATAAAATGAGCTTCATTCAAATGCCGGCATTGAAATATAAATTGCCTGGTTTAAACATCTTTAAAATGCAATACATTCCTTGATAATATTTTTAAAGTATCATAATATTATAATAATTTATTATATTTGGAAATTTCATCAGAAACAAATGAACTTTATTCAAATGGCTTCATTGACATATACATCGCTTGACTCTCTCTATAAAAGCAGCACTTCATTCATAAACGTTTTTCCATTCCTGTCATTTATCACAATACTATAATAATTTATTTTATTTACAAACGAAAAACCATGGTGGTACAAGTAATTTAACTCTATGCTTAAAACTTGATCAGAAAAATCGCCTGGTTCTCTGTGTACAATCAATGAATGTGTCATTCATATCAGCTATATTGCAGAGCAATTTTTATACAGCGCATTCTACATCTTTTGGTGTTTACGTTCTCCATAACTGAAAATTAGGCTTCGTTGTAGAAATAATCAAAGTTTGATGATCATTTAAACTCAAATATATTGTCACTGCGTTGTTTCAGTATGTAGATGCACAGAATTTAAGCAAATATAAAGCGGTTTAAGGACGGATACAACACTAAATACGAATTAAAAAGAACTTTAAAAATCACGATTTTGACAAGATGGATGCCATATTTTATTTTGAAGTGGGTCATGAGATCTCTTCATATAAAGGGTTGTTGAGACCCAGACCATCCGACCTACCAGAAAGGTGTAGGGTAACCGTTTGGACGGCTGGGATGTGCCACCTAATTTAGACCAGAACCCAGTGGGGGAGGTATCCACAGGGACCGTACCCTCCTTCCCCTACCACCAACCACATGGAAGAACTTACGGACCCACATGTTTAAAGTGATCGTACTCCGCATGAACACGGCGGCAGTTGCGGCAGCGTTGTTGTTGTTGAGACACAGACCGTCCGACCTATACAGAAAGGTGTAAGGTAACTGTATGGACGGCCGGGAAGTACCACCCAATTTAGACCGGAACCCAGTGGGGGAGGCATCCACAGGGACCGTACCCTCCTTCCCCTACCACCAACCTCTCGGAAGGACTTACGGACCCACATGTTTAACGTGATCGTACTCCGCATGAACACGGCGGCATTTGTGGTAGCGTGCAAATCTAGCGCGCAAACCACGGGGATACCGCACCCGAGATGGCCAACAGCACGCGGTGTTCCGAGGTGGCCACCCACCAAGTACTAACCGCGCCCGATGCTGCTTGACTTCGGTGATCTAACGAGAACCGGTGTTTTCAGCACGGTACGGCCGTTGGCCTGAGTTGTGGCAGCGTGCAAATCCAGCGCGCAAACCACAGGGCTACCGCGCCCGAAATGTGCCAACAGCACGCGGTGTTCCCAGGTGGTCACCCACCCCCAAGTACTAACCGCGCCCGATGCTGCTTGACTTCAGTGATCTTACGAGAACCGGTGTTTTTTGCACGGTAGGGCACGGTTTGGCTCATTCATATAAAGGGTGTCGAAACCCAGGCCGACCGACTGATCCTAAGTCATAGAGCAGCTTAATGGCCGACCGGTCATATAACGGGTGTAATTACTGTTTAATTTTTTATTTAAAAACTGCTGAATATATTTTGCTGAAATTTTTGTATATATTTTATGGGATAATTCGTTTCGAAGCAATTTGTGAATTTTAAATTCTCTAAATAATGTTTGAAAAATTAGGTTCTTTGGGTTCAATGCATTTCATTTTTTCAACTTGGGTTCAATCCAAAACTAATTGGGTGATATTATTAATTTACATTCCCGTAGGTCCCACAGATCGTCTGAACCACATACTAAAATTTCATTTTGATAAGGTCATTTTTACAGCAGTTATCGTGCAAACGGACAGATAGACAGACAGAATGAACAACGTCTTAAATACTTTTCAACTATGTTGTAAAATGTTAAAAATTATAAAATAAACCTGGTATATAATTCTATACCTTAGTCCAATATTAGTGTTTCGTCCATTGAACTAATCGTATTTATTTTCACACTACATTGTATACGTAAATATTTGTCTCCAGGAATTGAAACTTTCTGAGTCAGATTTTGACTCTAATCGCTCATCTGTTTCAAGCAGTCTGCTTTATACCTCCACTTAGTGTGACAGAATAAATGTGAAGACTCAAAAATACTCGTCAGTTACATGCAAGTACACTCATAAAGAAACATATAAAATGTATTTCTTATCTTTATTTCTGTTCGATTAGGTACATGTAGTGAAAATAATAGAACCCATTTTCTTGTATGTATTTCTTCATCATTTGATCTTCATAATCCTTTTCATCGCAACAATGCTCATGCAAAAAATGTCTAAGATCAACAATGCTTTAAAATGAGCATGTAAATGCTCCCATTGAAATATGAACTCTATCAATCAAAGCAAAAAATACGCTTTAGCAAACCCCCCGAAGCGAGCAGAAAGATACAATACCCTGAAAGTTTTCTATTTGTCTCTACTTACTTTTAAGAACATGCGCAGCTTTGTAACTCGTTTCCGCTTCGAAGTTTCCTGATGCGGATATAGAGACGCAATACTAAAACAGATTTTTAAAAATAAATTCAAATTTCTAAGGATCGTTATTAACTCAGAGAACTACTGTGATATGGATTATTTTTCTGAAATTTGAATTGAAAAAGTAATTTGGTGTTTGCTGTAAGGAAATACTCCCATTGGATAAGAAGTATATTTTCTCTTTGCATTCCTACTCAGAGGAATATACTAATATACATTTTGGATTATAAGAAATTATCTCCTTATATATATCGTATATTTGTGATAGGTTATTATAATTATTGTTATTATAAAGCAGTAAAACTACGTTGTAAATAATACACCCTGTTGCAAAAAAAATATAAGGACAAATTGGGGTAATGTCGCGAAACACGGCAATATACATATCGGCAAATATACATGCAAATGCCGTTTCAAGAGTTAGGCAAGTGATCGAACTATCAGCTCCAATGTTGTTGTAGGGCTCATGCAACACGCAATGAGAACCATGAATCGTGAAGTATTTAAAACGATACTGCAGGCTGTGTACAAAGATGCTTTTGATACGTAATCGCCGGTGCTACGAATAATTGTCGGATTTAGATTGGAAAGAGGCCGTATCATAGTCTTAAGGAAAAATCATAAACAGACGTATCAGTCAACATCTTGGCAGGAGCGTCCATGGAAGATTATGGGCGTAAACCACCAAGTTGTCCTTCCCATTGAAAATTAATCTTGGTAGGAGCCATATGGTAGTTTCTCGGTTTTAGCATCATTGGAACCGAGAGGGCACGCGTAGCCGTCGCAAAAGCTCCGGACGTCCCAGATTGATAACTGCTCGAGAGGATTGTACAATCAGGAGAGGAGCCACATTCACGCCAATGGCGTCGCTTTCAGCCATTCGAGAGAATTTGCCATCCCCCATGGATATTGTATCAATGGATACTGTTCGAAGACGACTGGGAGAAGGCGGGATTAGGTGTTGAGATCCATTAAGCCACACTACCCCCTCAACATAGGCAGAGCCTTCTGGATAGGTCTCGAGCTCGGTCAACCTGGACAGTGTCCGATTGAAGGCATGTTGTCTTTAGCGACAATTCCCGTCTCTCTATCAGTGCTAATGACCACCGCATACGTGTCGAAAAATGGAAGACTTAGAGTTCACATTATGAAATGACACTGAGTTCCTATCTTGAAAGCAGACATGTAATGGCACATGATGTTGGGTGGCAGTCTTGGGCACTCGTGGAAGAGAGACTCACTGTGGTGAAGCACTTATTGGGACAGCCGATCTCCTCTAGTTGGGCTGTAAGTTAATCTAACGGCTCGCTTGCACGTTGACGATAGTATTCAGCAGCCGATTGTTCTGCCTATACTGCCAAACCGACCATGTTCCATTTACCAGCAACACAATGCTCGAACGACGACGCCATATTGCAAGACTTTTTTTTTCACAAAGTGTAGTTCGGAACAAAATAGACGGGTTCCTGTCTCAAGCTCTAATCTCAAAACCCAGCTTCGATTTACGTTCCCCGAAGATTGATATGTTTAGGTTTTGTTGTTGTTGTTGAGACCCAGTCCGTCCGACCTACCAGAAAGGTGTAAGGTAACCATTTGGACGGCCGGGAAGTGCCAACCAATTTAGATCGGAATCCATTGGGGGAGGTATCCACAGGGACCGTACCCTCCTTCCCCTACCACCAACCTCTCGGAAGGACTTACGGACCCACATTCTTAACGTGATCGTACTCCGCATGAACACGGCGGCAGTTGTGGCAGCGTGCAAATCCAGCGCGCAAATCACAGGGCTACCGCGACCGATGCTGCTTTACTTCGGTGACTGATGCTTGACTGTCGGTGTTATTTTAAATAAACATTTCACTTCTCTGAAATAGTTCATTTTCTTATTTCTGAAAGAAATATTTTTATTCATATGCGGAAATGTAATCAAACCTATTACAAATACACGGTATATTTGAGGAAATAATTTCTTATAATCCAAAATGTATATTAATATATTCCTCTGTATAGGAATGGAAGCCTTACATCTTTAGTTTCAAAATATTTCATTACCCTTTGCAACATTATTCTTCCAGTAGCTTTTTAAATGTATTCAGTTACAGCTACGAGACCATTTTAACTGTTCCCCGAATTTTAAATGCCGAAAGAAAAGAAAGTGGAAGAGAAATCCCAAAAGTGCTTAGAAGTCTCAGGGCAAAATTGTTTCTTTTTTCTCTATTTTAAAATATGCTGAAAATTTTTAGAATCGTAAAACTTTCGCCCTCGGGGACTTGCTAAGATGAAATTGTTCACCGGGAAAGATATACATTCAAAAAATAGCATTTACTTACTGGATATTGTTACTATGTTTGGTTGTGCGCAAATAACTTAATGTATGGACAAGATCAGGCCATATTTCAAACCGAACGTAATTTAACTTTCTTTAATTTGTATCAGAAGTTTCTGCCGCGAAGTCAAATTTGTTTTACTCTCTCGGTGGCAACAAAAGACTTAAAATAACCGGAATTAGCATACTTCTCTTAAAGTTAGGTTTGGCGAGGAATCTTTGAAGCCATCTCCGCTAATCTACTGTCGGAAAAAACTTCAGGATTATCGACAGAATTCTGTAGTTTAGAAGTACAGAATATAATATAAGTAATGCTGGAATACATTTGTTTATCAATAACTGGGCTGCAATATGAAATGTAGCGCAAAGAAAGTGTAAAAATTTTAGTGTAATTCGAATTGGAAACTATGAATGTGTGTTATATGTGACGATGGTACAAATGACCCAGGGAAAATGTTTCTTGATTTCTAGATTTTTGAAATTATTTTATTTTTTTTATAAAAATGCAATTTTAGTAGTTTAATAGAATGCAGTTTATTTCGACTATTAGATGTAAAACAAGATATAAAACAATTATGTTGTATGGAGAAAAAATAATTAAATGTGGTCACTCCGCAACTACAAGAAATTTAAATTTTTACAAAGTGTTGGAATTCTTATTGACTAGAAAATGATCAAAGAAATCCCAGGTAAAAACTAAGCAGCATATTTAAACAATAGAGGCGAATGAAATAAATATATGACAAACCATCGAACAGTAAGTAATTTGAAATTGAAAACTTATTAACTTCTGGATATTTGAGATACATTTGAAAAAAAGAAAATATACAGGGTGTCCCAAAAACATTGACCTCGACTTTTATGCCTTAAATATTGATCTTAGACATATATAATAAATTACAAAGGTACAAAAGTATCTACAAAGTGTAGAAATAATAACTTTACACAAATATTACAAAGCGTGTTCAAAATGTTTTTCGTCCATGCCAAAGATCCATTAAAGATAAGAGGCAGATATTATTTGCCTATGATGCATTTCTGCGTTGCGTCATTTGCACTCTTTCTGTAAACATTTACATTTTAATTTATGAGTAATACCTCAATCACTTTGTTTAAACATATCTCTGGGAATTTTTATGATAAAAGGCTGAAATTTTGTACATCAGTTTTTTAGTGCATGGGGCATATTTTACTTATTGGAAATGTTTTTGTACGGGGGCCTGTATAAAAATTTAAATTTTGTATTTTTGCAAATTTAATCCCCGGAAAATTTTTATCGATTTCTTAAAATTATGTACCTTTTTAATACAACTTTGTCGTGTATTATATATGTCTAAGGTCAATATTTAAGGAATAAAAGCGGAGGTCAATGTTTTGGACACACCTATATATATATATATATATATATATATATATATATATATTAGAAAGATGGAATAATAACCAATACCAAGTAATTATGAAATATTAAAACAATAAAAGCACAAGTGCAGTGTTAAACCGCACTGGTTTAATTTGGATGTTAATTAGAATATACTTTTCATCAGGTCTGTCTCAACGTGTAATCCTAATTAACCCAAACAAATATTTTTCTCAGATATGGCAATAGTAAGTTTCCATAAATACCATATCGCAGACAACAAGCATTAATAGAGGAACCAACATTGAAAAATTATTAAAAAAATCAAGTATTACCACGAACCATGAGACAGGAATCCTGTATACACGGACTGTGCAGATGAGCAGTTGAGACTCCTTCTTCTTCGACCCAGACCGTCCGACCTACCGGAAAGGTAAAACGTATCTGTTGGGACGGTTGGGAGGTGCCACCCAATTTAGATCCGAACCCAGTAGGGGAGGTAACTACAGGGGTCGTACTTCCTTCCCCTACCACCAACCTCTCGGAAGGACTTACGGACCCACATGTTTTACGCGATCGTACTCTGCGTGAACACGGCGGCAATTTTGGCAGTGGCAGGAATCGAACCCGGGGCCGACCGAGTGCAATTCCCTCGCACTAACCACTGGGATGTCGCGCCCCGAGCAGTTGAGACTGAATGAAAGAAAATTGATATGCGTCTGCGAGAAAGAGAAAAAAAAATAAAACCATGGAATCGAAAGGGATCAAATACTTGAAGGGACCTTCACTGACACCCACTCAGGAGCAGATCAACCATATTTAAGATAAGGTAAACTCGATGAACAGGAATCATAGATGAAAAATCTTACTATATATAAAAGGGAGGCACAGGAGAAATGAATAAACGTGTGTACGCCTAACACCATTAAACGGAGGGGTGGGTCAAATCGTTGCGATATATATATATATATATATATATATATATATATATATATATATATATATATATATATATATATACATATATATATATATATATATATATATATATATATATATATATATATATATATATATATATACATATATATATATATATATATATATATATATATATATATATATATATATATATATATATATATATATATAATAGTAGTTTGAAAGTCCAATGAACGAAAAGTAAGAAACTGCAACACGATAAACCTAACTTTCTAAAACACCCCCAAAATAAAATATAAAACAGCAAATCATCAATCAAATGGAAAAAAATACAAAACACTAGTAATAAAGTTGTAGAAAATCAACAAAATTCAATGGTATGGAGACGAATAAAGAAAATTTCAAAAATTCAATCTAAATCGCTATACACGTGGAAAAGGGCTAAGCCTAAAATATGGAAATGTTCACTTCGCAAAATTCGCTCTCAAGTCCAAGCATTTTGACGAAGCAAACACAAAAAATGTATGTTTCTGAAGAAATAGATATATTATTTCTAGAAACTATTTCTACTTGGACGACATACATAAAAAAGGAATATATATATATATATATATATATTAAAAATATGTAATAATAAAAAAAAATTAATATATATATATATATATGTGTGTGTGTGTGTGGGTGTGTGGGTATTTGTGTACTGCACGTACGTATAGATTGTGTCGGACGTTTACGCTCAAAGTTTTAATTTTTACGGTTTATAGCCACCGTGCAATGTTTTTTTTTTCTAAATCGTTACGCTTGCTCTTGGATTTTGTATACCGATACATTCACATACTGGCATATGACATACGCCCCTACACGCAAGCATGACATAAGAGATGTCGATTCAAGGGGATGGATGCTCAATTTATGCAAATCCGTTTAAAATTAGAATTCGAAATTTTTGTTCCTTAAAAAACGTTTATACATGGCACGACGCACGTAAATAAAGTAGAAATTCTACATTTGGACTCTGATGTATTCCAAGATTGAGTAATACTATGCATACACTTCGCATAATTTCAGTAATTCAAAATACATTCCGAATTTAAGCCATTTATCAAATGACATCCAACGTTAACATTTTCCCTTTTCTAATTTACATAGTTATAAAATCCACCACCTATTATTACCATAATGGACTTTTCATTTCCACGCAGGGAATTTCCGGAAGAGAAATAAAAATAAAAAATAAAAACGTTACAATTTTACTCCGACCGATAATATCGGCCGGGCCCTGAAACAACAGTACACACGTCGGCACAATGTTTTTGCAGATGTAATTGTGATTACTTTAACATAAATGGTCTCGATAACGTTTGCTTCGCGTGACGAACTGGCCAGTCTTCACCCCTTCTAGTTGCCTTTATTTCGTGAATACATTGGTGCATTCGGAATCAAACTGGATACATTGAAAATAAAAGACTCACATACTTTAGAATTTAGTAATTGCTCAGATATTGAATCGGTTCCAGACTATGTAAAACCAATCTCTGGATGTAAGATGGCATTAAATTGACGAGTTAATTTTACGCAACTAAAACATGTAGCTAGGAAATAAATTTTAATTAAATTTCATAGCTCCTACTATGTCAGTTTCAATGAGTACGAGCTGCCATTCCGGGGTTTTGGGGTCGGAACCCTCCACGGGGAGGTTCCAAACTGGCTAGCTGCGAAACAGAGGCGGTTCCAATTAATGTTTCTGAATTGGTAGAAATCAAAGAAAGGATGCCAAAACACCAAAAAAGAATGTGACAGGCACCAGATAAAAGATTTGATATACATGTTCAGTAAATAAAACTACTCGAACTACTAACAAAAATGCCCTATAATAAATTAAATTTAAAACTTACCGAATTTGGAAGATACATGAGCCATCTAAATCAGTTGTAACAGTTTAAAAACAACTGCTACGAGAATATAATGTCAAAGCAAATGAAGCAACCAAATTGGTTTTAAGAGCTATAAGAGTTAACCTTTTGCTAACAGGTGGGACAGCGTCAATCCTTACCGAAGAACCTCTCAAAAAGACAGGTATTTGACATACCCTATCCTAAACAGTTCTATCCTCCTTTGCCGGCATTGGCGTCTATGGACGCTAATGTCTACAAAGGGGGATCTAACTGTTAGGGATAAGTTGTGCCAAAAACCTGTGTTTTTGATAGGTTCTTTGTTTGGGATTAATTTTATCCCACCCTTAAGTAAAAGGGTAACTAACTTCTCAGGCAAATACTGCAAGAAATGAAAAAACAACTATAGAAACAACTGTAGAAAGTAATTAAAAATGAAGAAAAAAATATTCCGAAAATGAAGCCAAAGACTTCTAAGCGGAAGAGACAAAGTGGAATTCCCCGTTAACAATGGAGTTTAATAGAGAAACAACAGAGACATTTTCAAGAAATTCCAATTCAAAAATATATCTAATAAGAAAATGTCTAATTTCTAAATGAGCGATAATAAAGCACTGAAATCCCATATGTTGCGATATTAGTTGCATCCAGTCCTGCTCCCGAGACAGACGCCAACCTAAATTATGAAAACGCACATTTGCCGGACTTTCTGAAACAGTGGAACAGGCACTAACCTATTTGACCAGTTCTCTGTTATTTTTCACTCTGTGAATATAATTATCTCTATGCACGCAATAATTAACGCTAAAGACATTAGGTCATATTACTGGGAGCAGAATAAACGTTTACACTTTCCTGTTATATACTTTTCCCATGTGAGTATATATCAGTGTCAGAATTGTGTTGACGTTTGATTCCAGATTTGTCATAAGGAAATAACATATACTTATCCATGAATGACTTTTTATTCGTCAATTTTAATATATTGAGAGATAATTTATGAAAAGAGTGTTTCAACAAATTCCTATACAGTTTGTTACTGTGTTAGCATTTATGTGAAAATCCCCTGCTAAATAACTTTCTTAAATATAACCAAGAAATACATTTTTATTTTACATAAACATGATTTACAAATTTCATGGTCATGTTGATTTTAAGTAATTGAAACCAACAGAGATCGAGCTATAAATTTTTCAGATGATTAAAAATGCTCTCTGATTTGATTTGAAGGAGTATTTTACTTTCCAGAGGAGTCATTTTTAATAAATGTACAATTACCCTCAAATTTCCAGGTATTTATTAAATATATTGTATTTCGCATAAAAATTACAGGGTCAGCTCTCAACAGGATAAAAGTTTCTGACATTTCTACATTGAAAAAAATAAGATTTAAGAAATGCACTATATTCTTCACTTGTGTTTATAAACAATATACATTCTATATGTGATAGCGCAATTAATACATATTATAAGCTTTATGAAATAACTTTACGAAATTTTGGACTTTCAGGATCGCATTTTTTAAATTCCTATCAGTTTTCCAAGTAGCAATCTTTAATTATAAATTCGTTATAGTATAATTAATAATGTATTTTTTTTCATAAAAATAACTAATCATATAATTTATGATGAAATATCTTAAAATTATTACCTTGCCTGTTTAATTTCAGATTCTACAAAATATATATTGTTTCTTTTTTGTTTACAAAATCGATGCTTAAAAATACGCATTACTTAATTTATAAAGCGTATTTGTTTATTTTATAGTGTAAAAGAGCGTTTACGTGTATAGAGGTGTTATCTCGATCTTTGGAAGCCAAATTAGAATATGAGATTTAGAGATTTTAAAATATTTTATTTAATAATATATTTTACAATTTTTCTGCATGTTACCTAAATAAAACAAATAATTTGATTAAGTCTATAAATCTGTTTCAAAAACATTATAAAATCATGACATTTATAGCACTTCACATCACTCATATCTTGTTTTGTAGTCAAAAGTTTTAATTCATCATGCTTTAAATATCTCAATTCATATTTTTATAAGAAAACACTTCTGTTTAAAATAAATCATGAATATTTATTAAATCAGTCAAAATGACTACCAGAATCTAAATGAATTTTAGGTTCTTTAAAGTCAGAAAGTGTATAAAAAATATTGTAATGTTTAACTCAGTCCTTTGGGTACCGGTCAAATTCCATTTATTTTAAGTGTGAGTAATGAACAGAATCTCTTTTCGTACAAATTTATTCAAAATGCATTCCAATTTTAAGCCATTTTTCAAATGACGCTCACTTTGATGTACACCAAATGTAACGTTTTAGCTTTTCTCTTGAATTCCAACACTCTCATTATCATAATGAGTCGTAGTCCTGCACAGTAAATTTAGAGGGAAAGGCATTATATTTTTTCCCCTCTGACCGATAATTTAGCGAGTTTTGTGAGAAAATTATAATCCACGGCAAAATTTATCTGCAAATGTAATTGTGATTACTTAAAAATGGCCTCCATAACGTCTGTTTCGCGTGACGCGCCTGTCAACTTTTATATTTTAGAGGTTATTTTACTGTTGAAAAAAGTTTTGGGTTTGTTCAAATCAACCCGAAATCGAAGGTTGAGGGTTTATAACATGATGCATACGAGGACTGCTTTTTCTATTATTTTTCTTTTAATGGTAGTGTGTAAAACCAGTCTATGTTAGTGTAATAAACTGTTATATACGTAGACGAATCTATTTGTATTCAACAACAAATATACTATTTTGTGTAACTATACATAATAATTTGATGGGTCGAGGTAGACTTTCTATACCAGTAAACATCCCCAAAAATAGAAGGTATCGAATATAATTCAAAAACCAGTCACTACTTTAGCAACCCCACCTGTAACAACAAAAAAACACTAAATTTTACTTTTAATTTAAACCTGGAGGAAACTCAACTATAAAAACCCAATTTTTTTGTAACTGTATATATAACAGCAAAATTAAGCACACATCCACAACAGAAGGTTTTTATTTCACTTCTTATAAGACGTACAAGTGTTTAAAAAAAAGGCCATAGCGCTTTCGAGTATAAGTATGCTCTTCATCACTGGCTACACGGAAATAAAGTTTGAATCGTTCATATATAGACCAGATATAGCGACAAAATTTGCATAAACAAAATTTACAAAAGAATCTACGTTTAGACAAGGATGAACCGTAAACAATTTTTCTTTAGAGTTTCAAAAATTTCAACAACAAAAGAACAGCATATTAAATTACAATTTAATTACAGAAATCGAAAAAAGGGGGGGGGGTGGCAATCAAGCATGTTCTTTTGTTGTTGAAATTTTTGAAACTCTAAAATAAAAAAAAATGTTTGCATTTCATCCTTGTCTAAACGTAAATTATTTTGTAAATTGTGTTTATGCAAATTTTGTCGCTATATCTGGTCTATATATGAACGATTTAATATGCTGTTCTTTTGTTGTTGAAATTTTTGAAACTCTAAAATAAAAAAAAAATTGTTTACGGTTCATCCTTGTCTAAACGTAGATTCTTTTGTAAATTGTGTTTATGCAAATTTTGTGGCTATATCTGGCCTATATATGAACGATCCAATATGCTGTTCTTTTGTTGTTGAAATTTTTGAAACTCTAAAAAAAAAAAAAAATTTTGCGGTTCATCTTTGTCTAAACGTAGATTCTTTTGTAAATTGTGTTTATGCAAATTTTGTCGTTATATCTGGTCTATATATGAACGATTTAAACTTTATTTCCGTGTAGCCACTGATGAAAAGCGTACTTACGCTCGAAAGCGCTATGGCCTTTTTTTTTAAAACTTTTGTACGTCTTATAGGATGTGAAATAAAGACCTTCTGTTGTGGATGTGTGCTTAATTTTGCTATTTTAACATCAGACGTGATGCCAAATTATTTATATATATAACATTTTAAAAAAAATACATACTCGGCTGTTTGTGTAGATAGATAATATAAAATTACACAATATGGAAAATGAGCAACCTAGTATAACAGAATGGCTTTGCAAGTCGAGGCGTCCAGGGTGTTCCAAAATTATCTTTGGAACTTTAACCTGTAATAAAATGTTAATGTGTTTACATATCATAACATGGCGTTTTTCATACAAATGAATAAATCTCAAAAATGTTTTTCAATGATCTTATTTTAATAGGTAGGTTACTTAGGTAAAAATAATTTTGGAAACATCTGTGTAATGCCGCGGTGTAAAATTATACTATGTAAAACAAGCATTACTGTTTTATATAGTATTACAAAACGTATTCTCTAGAATCGTGGGTATATACACAAGATACAAGAAGAAATATCAATCAGGCATAAAGTATTGATTATGAAACACTTTCCAGCTTCATTGCAATTTCATTTAAACATCTCTAAAACGCAATACATTCCTAGGTAATATTTTGAAAATTATCACAATACTATATTAATTTTTTATATTTGAAAACTTAAAACTTCATCTTGAAAAAAATGAACTGCATTCAAATGACGGCATTGAAATATAAATTGCCTAGTTTAAACAACGCTAGAATGCAATACATTCCTCGGTAATATTTTTAAAATTATCACAATACTACAATAATTTATTATATTAGAAAACTTCATCGAAAACAACTCAAATTTATTCAAATGACATCATCAAAATGTAACACGCCTGACTCTCTCTATAAAAGCAGCACTTCATTCATTAACATTTTTCTATTCCTTTCATTCATCCCAATACTATAAAAATTTATTTCATTTAAAAACTTAAAACCATGGAGGTACAAGTAATTAAACTCTATGCTTAAAAATTCATCGAAAAAATTGCTTGGTTCTCTGTGTACAATCAATGAATGTGTCATTCATATCAGCTATATTCATATCAGCTATATTGCAGAACAATTCTGATACAACGTATTCTACATCTTTTGGTGTTTACGTTCTCCATAACTGAAATTCAGGTTTCGTTGTAGAAATAATCAAAGTTTGATGATCATTTAAACTCAAATATATTGTCATTGCGTTGTTTCAGTGTGTAGATGCACAGAATTTAAGCAAATATAAAGCGGTTTAAGGACGGATACAACACTAAATAGGAATTAAAAAGAACTTTAAAAATCACGATTTTGACACAAGATAGACTCCATATTTTATTTTGAAGTGGGTCACGTGATCACTTCATATAAAAGGTGTAATTATTATTTTAATTTTCATTTAAAAAACTACTGAATTTATTTTGCTGAATTTTTTTTTATATTTTATAGTATAATTTGAATATTTCCTTAAACTTTCGAAGCAATTTTTGAATTTTAAATCCGCTTAAAAAATGTTTGAAAAATTAGGTCCCATGGGGTTCAACGTATTTCAGTTCTTTAATCCGGATTCAATCCAAAATTAATTGAGTGATATTATTCATTTATATTCCCATAGGTCTAACAGACCGTTTGAATAACAAATTAAAATTTCATTTTGATAAAGTCATTTTTACGGCAGTTATCGTGCGAACGGATAAACAGAATGAACAAAGTCATAAACACGTTTTAACTATGTTGCCATATATCATTTTGAAGTTGGTCATGTGATCTTTTCATATCATGGTCACGTGATCGTTTCATATAAGAGGTGTAATTATTATTTTAATTTTTATTTAAAAAACTACTGAATATATTTCGCTGAATTTTTTTTTATATATTTTATGGAACAATTTGAATAATACCTGAAATTTTCGAAGCAATTTGTGAATTTTAAATCCGCTTAAAAAATGTTTGAAGAATTAGGTCCCATAGGGTTCAATGTATTTCATTTTTTTAACTCGGGTTTAATCCAAAACTAATTGGGTGATATTATATATTTATATTCCCATATGTCCCACTGACCGTCTGAACAACATTTTAAAATTTCATTTTGATAAAGTCATTTTTACGGCAGTTATCGTGTTAACGGACAGACATACAGACAGAATGAATGAAAACAGTCATAAACACTTTTCAACTTTGTTGTAAAGTAGTAAAAACGAGTCCAAGTTTCTAGATAACCTACGTTTATTCACAAACAGAAAGTAAACAGGAACACTATACAAATTAACAACACTTAAATGCTCCACTCATTTCACAGAATAAGCGATAATATTCTCGAAATACTATCGAAAATAATTTCGCAAAACAACAGCTACTATATTCAAAATATTGACAAAAGTCACAGTTCACTGTGTAGCTCGTATAGTGTCAACACATCAACTGAACTTCGACGGAATGATGAGTCTTTTTTATAGTCTCTCTATGGAAACTTCTGGAAATCTCCCTGTAGGAAATCTCCCTGTAGAATTATCTGATATCTCTTAGACTAATCGTTATTTCGTGAAGTTTCTGGAACATTCCGGAAGTCGTCAAATGTCTCCAGATTGGCGATAAATCGCCGAATCTGGAAACCTTTCTTCTTACTTGAAATACTAGCAACCATAAAGTGACGTCAGGGAAACAATGTTCGTACCGCTGTCTTCTGGGGCAAACACTCCGATGACACCTTTTGGTCTACGATAGATACGAAAGACAGGACGGGTGACGTCAGGAAGAGAATACTACACGTTCCCAATAATAGTAATTTATTTCCAGCATTCATCACCCAGACCGACACCTGCCTTTTTTTGCATTGGTTTTATTATTTTATTAAAAGCATGAAAAATACCAGTTTCTTTAACAATTCCAGTTAAAATTACACGTTGAAATATATTACAGTTTACCTTTACAATACCTATATTTTTATGTAGTAAATTCACGCAAAATAAAATCTGATTTGGGCAGCTTATGATTTTCCCTACAGACTCTAATTTACTCTCTCTTTATTTCTATAAAAAATCATTCAATTGAGTTCAATGGCACTCAATAACACGTATCATTATTTGAAATTACACTGAATTGGAACTTTTAACTCAATTTTCGTACTATTTGGTAACGGGACGTATTTTCAAAGATAGCGTTGGAAAAATGCGTAAAACTCTAAAATATCTCTAGAACGGCGAGACCTAGAGTAATAGGGTTGGTTTTATTATTTTCATCTTCAAAAATTACGTATAAAATAAGCATTTAATAGATACATTTGGGCTTACCTAGTCTTATATTATATTTTGTCGATTTTTGCTGGCCCAGTTTGTAAAAAAAAAAAGGAAAAAAAAAGGCAGGTTCGTTATTCATGAATCCTACCAAAATCTAATCAGCACCAAAATACCCCATAAGTGAATAATCCACCAAATTTCATGAACTTGAGTCTATTAGTTTTTAGCTAAAGTGGTTACAGGCGATTTTTGCGACCATTTCGCTAAAAATGTCAGGTTCTTTTATACCGAATTGTACAAAATCTAATCAGCACCAGGGTCACTCCCCAAGTGCCTTACCTATAAAATGTCATGAAATTTGGTCAATTATTATTTGAGTTAGAATGGATACATACATTTCACAGACAGACAAACAGACATACAGACAAAAACGCGCGCGCGCGGGTGTCACGCTAAAACTAGTTTTTCGAGTTCTAGAGGTCCCAAAACTTGTAGATCCGTCGAAAACACGAGTTACTATTTTCGACATGATCTATATACTTTCCCTATGTATTGCAGGGAAAGTAAACATCTGATGTGGACACACATGCAGCATGACAGACTCATATCTACGTTTTCTCTATTTTTTTAATAATTAATTAAATTGAGTTTCATTGCGCAAAATAACACCCCATAATTATTTTAAATCACACAGAATATGCACTTTTACGCAGTTTTTCTTTTCATTTGGTAACATTTCCTTTTCATTTGGCGTAGGAAAAATGCGAAAAAACTAAAATATCTCGAGAACGCTTAGTCCTAGAGTAATGAGGTTGGTCTTATTCTTTTCATTGTTAAACATTACATATAAAACAAGCATTTAATGAATGAATTAGAGTATACATAATCTTTTGTTTGAGATTTTGACTTTGTTTGCCGACCATGTCGCAAACAAAAATAGATTATTTTTTCCGCATCGTACCAAAATATAATCAGCACCAGAGTAGCCTACAAGTGACTTATCTACCAAATTCTGTGAAATGAGGACACTTAGTTTTTCAGATAGAGTGGATGCAGGCAATTTTTGTGGGGCCAAGTCTAAAAAAACGCAGGATATTTTATCCCGAATTGTACCAAAATCTAATCAGCACAGGTCACCCACAAAGAACTTATACCTATCAAATTTTATGAAATTCGGTCCATTAGTATTTTGAGTTAGAGTGGATACATACATTGCACAGACATATATATACACACATACACACACAGACGTCACTCTAAAAATAGTTTTTTCCTATTCTGGAGGTCCAAAACATGTAGATCCGTTGAAAACTCAAGTTGGAATTTTTGGTATGATTCCAATACTTCCCCTATACCTTACCATGAATTGCAGGGAAAGTAAAAATGCTTAATTTATAACTATTATTCTTTTGTAGGTGGGTATAAGAGGATAAACCGTATATCACAATGTTCTTGACCTGATAAAGTTTCATAGGGAATCGATTGCATATTGTTCTCTTAGAACTGTCATTTTGAAATTTGCATTGATGTATTAATGTTACTCATTTCGTCTTCAATCTTGACATTCGCAAAATTAAATTTTAGAAAGTACTGAAAAAGGTATGTACATCGTTTCAGCCTCGCTAAAGTTCCATGAGACGGCATATAGAAAAAGGGGCACAGAAACTATAGTTAGATGGATTAGCAAGATTTAATTTGTATGACAGTAGTTATCCCACATATTTAGCATAATAATGCAAATATAAAACATTTGGAAACTTCAACAAGCTAAAAATTAAATCAATTTATAAGTGCCAACATAACAGTTGATGATATATCAAGCGGCTGTCATCGTAGACCTGCTCCTGTGGCGTCGGAAAATTTCTGTAGACAGTTCCCTATCTTATTTTCATCGCTTAACCCTTTAATGAGTGCATTTTAGTATAACGTGTATACTATTTCAATATTAACTACGTCTTTCATATTATTGAAATGAAATTAAAAGTAACTAATTTTATCAGGTCAAACTATATGAGCACTGGATCTATAAGTAATATGAACGTACTCGTAGTAAGGACTATTTTAAACTGTGGAATTATTATTTCTTAGAGAAAAGACAAGTTTGCAACGGATCATCTGTAACAACCTTTGAACCGTGATGTCGCGGTCAATTCTGTTTTCTTTTTTTGCACCGTCACATCACTAGCACTGTGTAGGCGAGCGATGAAAGATAGTAGAGTGTTGTTGTTGATTGTTGAAACCCAGACCGTCCGACCTACCAGAAAGGTGTAAGGCAACTGTTTGGACGGTCGGGAAGTGCCACCCAATTTAGACCGGAACCCAGTGGGGGAGGCATCCACAGGGACCGTACCCTCCTTCCCCTACCACCAACCTCTCGGAAGGACTTTCGGACCCACATGTTTAACGTGATCGTACTCCGCATGAGAGATAGTAGAGTGTAAAATTCTAAAAAGAAAAGCCTTTAAAATTTTTCTGGTAGAAGTATTTACTTGATATCAGCTAACGATGTAGTGCATTATTTTAGTTTTGTCCAATTACCCACGATTACAACTATAACCGCGAAACCAATGGCCACGTGTGACAGTGTTGGAGATACTGAACACTTTCGCATTTCAAACAACAACCTGTCATAGGACTGAAGTGTCTTCACAGTAAGCATGTGAGAAAAAACCAGTTTAACGTTGTATGTATTCCTTTAGTAAATAGCTTAAGGGACTTAAGTCCCTTAAGCTATTTTCATTTCCTGAGAAACTGGCTTTAATTTGAATTCAGCTTCTAAATATAATAATGTATATCTCCACCTATTTTCACTTTGCCACTGATGAAGGGCATAATGATTCCTGAATGTGCTATGGTCGTGAATTTTTGTGTACCTTGTAGATGGAGATTTTAATTGAAGACTTTTATTAATAGCCAATTTTTGGATGTCTTTATATATTTCAAGTGCTGATGATTTGACATGTTTTCCATACAATTTTATTAAAATAATGCTGTTGACTAATTTCTCCAATAACATCCTATAACTTGCATTTTACAGTCTCTAATTAATGACATATTTGTTTTACATCGTAATAACAAATTAAATTTCGAAATGCATGTTTTATCTCCTTAAAAATTGGAATAAAACCCATTCAATATTAGAAGAATAAAATAATATAGTTAAATAAGGATTATAGATAAATAAATAAAGAATATAGTAAATAAAAGAATATAGATAATAAAAATATATAGTAAAATGAGGATTCAATCGAATAACTTCGATTACCAATTTAATTTATTCCAAAAGTGAGTCAGAAACGGTTTATGTTTCGGTTATGTACGCATTTATATGAACCATATTGCGATTTTTCTCAGTTTATCAAATACTGTCAATTTTTCATATACATCAAATTTTTTATTCTTTATTATTTACACCACCATTTTTATAACTATAATGTATTTCATTTCTATGCAATAATATATTTTTTTATATATGCTATTACAATTTTACTCTTATGAACGATTATTGGTAGAACTCTGCAACAAAAATACACTCGTTACCAAAACGATTTTTTTTTCTACAAATATAATTATGATTACCTAAATATAAATGACCTCGATAACGTCTGTTTTGCGTGACGTCTGTTTTGCATCAGCTTTAAACTTGTCCAGTTGTTTTCCTGTCAAGAAATATTCGTGTATTAGGAATCAAACTAGAAATATTAAAAATAGGAGAAAATAACCATTTGTTCTTTGTGGTTGAGTTTTGGTGTTTATTAATGGTTTTAGTCGATTGGACAGAAACGTATTTAAACGATTTCTGTCGGGACGTGCAAAACTCTATTATCAACACTGACGAATTGATGCTCTTGCATTAACAATATAAAATGATCGGGGTATAGGACAAGTACTTCGGCAGGGGATAATGATATTTCTAACAATTTCACCGTATTTTTAAGAATTAATAAAAGCTTTATTTTCTAACACTTTTCAACATAATTGAAAAGTAATTATGACTTTGTTCATTCTGTCTGTCTGTCTGTCCATTCGCACGATAACTGCCGTGAAAATGAATTTATCAAAATAAAAGCTTAGTATGTTGTTGAGACGGGTCTGCGGAACATATGGGAATGTAAATGAATAATATCACCCAATTAGTTTTGGATTGGATCCGGGTAGAAAAAGTGACATACATTGAACCCTATGGGACCTAATTTTTCAAATACTTTTAAAGCGAATTTAAAATTCACAAATTGCTTCGAAAATTTTTGAAAATATTCAAATTACCCATAAAATATATAAAAAAAAATTCAGCAAAATATGCCAGGTAGTTATTTAAATAAAAATGAAAATAATAATTGCACCCATATTATATAAAGAAATCACTTGATTCACTTCAAAATAAAATAATGCATCCATTTTTTATCCCAGTGTTTAAATGATTCCCCAGATTTTTGAATTACTTTTAAATTTATATATAGTGTTGCATCCGCCCTAAAACCGCTTTATTTTTGCGTATTCTCTGTGCATCTATATTCTGTGCTAAAGCAATTACAATATTTTTGAGTTTAAATGATCATCAAACTTTGATTATTTCTGCAACGGAGTCTAATTTTAATGGAACAGAATATAAGCAATTGTTTGTAAGATGAATTGTATAAGAATTGCTGAATTTTTTTAACACAAAATTATTTAGCTCTGGAGTCTGGAATAAAAGTGATATGAATGGAATATTCATTGCTTTTATACAGAGAGCCAGACGATTTATTTTTCGATGACGTCATTTGAATAACATTAATTTTTTTTTCGATGAAGTTTTGAATTTTCAAATATACTAAATTATTGCAGTATTATGATAATTTAAAATATATTATCGCTGAATATATCGCAGTATATATATGTTTAAGGTGCTACAAAATGATATGCACGACGATAAATTCAGATAGCCACAGAGATTAGAGGAGCAATT
Organism: Amaurobius ferox; assembly: GCA_951213105.1. Lineage (NCBI taxonomy): Eukaryota > Metazoa > Arthropoda > Arachnida > Araneae > Amaurobiidae > Amaurobius > Amaurobius ferox. Next base: position 136,950,863 of record OX578146.1, on the reverse strand, counting down.
CAACAGAATGCCATGATGGGTCTGTAAGAGTGTGTTTCAGAGAGATTTCACAATTAGTCCACAAAATGTCCACAATATATGTCCTGATGCAGATTTTAACGAAATGAGGAGATGCAGTACGAGTAGGAGCACAATACTTTAGAGTTAGTGCCAATGCGATATACACTGCTGCAAGAGTTGTGGTCAATGCTCAAAGACGAAATTGAAGGTATGTGCCCATTAATTATTGTAGCAGGTTGTAGAACATCTTGGAAATAATAACTTACTGGACTCACATGTTCAATCTCACATGTCCTATCTCCTCCGCAATAATATGATAAGTATTGTAATCAATTTAATAATTAAACAAATGCTGTTAATAAATAATGTTATTTTTAAAGTTAAAAGATGGTGCAATTAATTGAGTAGCATTATGTTAATAAATATTCTATTCCAGGACTCGCACTAAAGATAAATATGGTGGGTTTAAGCGGCACACAACGCAATGTGTTTAAGGATTCACGATTTACGATATACGGCATTGTTTTAAGATTAATTAAATATGTTTTTTAAATGTAACTTAAGCTCCTTTTATGTTCCTGTTTTGTGCACCACAGTAAGAAATTCACTAGAATTGCCAGATTTCAAACCAGCAGTGGTTTCAGAATGTCCTATCCATAAGAGTATGTTCAATCCATGAGAGTATGTTCAATCCATGAGAGCATGTTCTATTCATAAGAGATTCCTTAACATCAATTATCCGAGATGCATAGGTGCTAAGTTCAAACCTCAGGTATAGAAAACACACAGACAATTGAAATGTTCCAATCTAGTTTAATCCAAGAATGGAAAGTCCATGTCAAAATCATAAACTCCTAAAATATATTATTTTTACAAATTAAATAGAAACAAATATTTTAAATAGAAATAATCCAACAGGTAGTCGAATGTATGCTTGTTAAGAAAGTATTATAAATATGAAAATACAATTGTCGCATTTGAAATCTTGACAGTGAACTGTGTAAATCCACAGAACCCGCTGTGGATTGTTCTGCTCTAAATATGGATATCCACAATTCGCTCTAAATTTCACATGTATACAAAAATGTATTTTACTTAAATTACGTTATAACCATACTTTTATAGTGTTTATGTTTAAATTATGTTAAATGATCAAATACCGAACATAACCTTCCATAGTAATTAATAAAGGAATCTTAAAGTATATAGGTGCATCTTGGGTTTCCTTCTTCAGTGCGCATGCTTCAATATCTGAAAGTAAAATGAGATCTTAGTCAAAAAACAAAAATGCAGTAGGGGAGGAGCAATCGAGTATATAAAACTAAGAGTAAAACGAGAAAAAGTCTTGAAAACTAGCAAAACAAGATGCTAAAATATATGCAAAAGGGAATAATAAGACAGATAGAAACACATTTTGCACGGTCATCGTATAATTCGGAATATTTTGCCTGTTATAGATTCATTAACAACCAGATGATTATACAAATCTTATGAGAAATTTGCATTAAAAACTTCTAAAAAATAAAGACAGAAAAATAATTTAAATTAAGAATTATGGTTGTATTATCAATAATCTTAATGCTCATACATTGAAATACCAATATACATTTCTGAAATGATGTCGGCAATGGAAATTTCCATGCCCCAATCAGAGAAATATAGTCCAGAAAAAAATATTAAGCGTTACTAAATTATTAACTTTTGCAACATTAAACTGTAAAAACGATGAGCAAAAGCCACTTTTTTCCGCTATATTAACTTTTAGCACGTACACCTTGTTGATTTCAGTTCTAAACTTCCATCAATATTACCAGAAGTAATATTTATGAGGTTCGTTATTTATCTTTAAATCAGAATAACTGTCTTAGTAAAAGTATTTTTAAGAAATAATTATGTGGAAAAATGTATACTGGATGATCTTTATCTACAACGCACATGCTTTGTGATTTTTATATATTTATTTATTTTTTGGTAAAAAGTTGACTTTCTTACAAATTATCGCCATCTACATCATACAACTGAGTAAGACCGACTTGGGATGAATTCCATAGCCCAAACTGCTGAAGGTATACAATTGAAACTTTGTGACACAGATTGAAAAATACACGTGAGATTTGACATATAAGTAGCGAGAAAAATTTTCAATCATATAATTTTGTTCGATACGTTTATGAATTGCACAGTTTTTGTTGGAACATTCTTTCAGCAGCTATAACTCGAGAACGACTAGACACACATAATTCGTTTTACTGCCATCCGGTACAAATAATATTCTAAATTTTCTAAATTAACTCTGATATACAATCAATTCTAATTGAAATATTTTACTTTATAGTCATATCAGACCGTTTTTTATTGTACTTTATCAATTAATTTATTTATTATTTTTGATTCTATTGTGGTATCTAGGGTAACATAAATCATATTTACATTCCAAACAGTTTGCTGCCTATTCTTTAAATCAAACTCTTGAAAACGAGTGTTATAATAAATCTATTTTTAGATTTTAATATCCCTCATTTAATTGAAAATATGAATTATAGAAAATGTGAATATTTAATTTCACTCATCAGTTATTTATTAGTCATCCATTTAAATCCATCAGTCATTATCTAAGTTTTACCTGCAGCCAATCCTGATTAATAGATGTTGCAAGGAACGTTTTTAACTCTATGTAGCGAAATCATAGTGAATCCTCTAACCCCATAATTCGATATTGAATCAAATTCAATCATCGTCTAAAATCTATACAATCTATAGAAATAGAAGTTTCAAGAAATAGTTTTGAATTGAAAGGGGAAAAAGAAGTAAAGTGGAAATTCTTGGAGAACTAGCCCCTACTTATGCCAAACTTTTATGCTGACTTCGCATCATTTATCATAATATTTCTATCTATAGCTGTTCTTGAGAAATTGATGTTTCAAGGAAAGTGGAAATATTTGAATAGGAAGTGGGAATCCTTAGAACCTACCCTTGTAAAGAGTCTTGCTGCCCCAACCGGGAATTGAACCCTGGATCTCCGAACTTACCACCGATGCTCTACCGTTGAGCTACTGGGACGAAATTGCAAGCTCTTACCGTCGAAGTGGACTCTGCATTCACCACTCCCTAATGTCAGATTGGCGAGCAAATGACAATCTGACTTACCACCTTCTGCTATTTTTACCTCAGGTTAGCCTCCTTCTGCTACTATTTTTACCCAGGTTAGTATCCTGTATGGTCACTATCTTCTCAATTTGAAATCGGCTCTCAATCATACAGAGTCCACTGCATCTGTACTAGTCGTGCTAGGGTCACTTTCAGATCTCCGACATCTTTGGACTAAACTACAGGGTTCATTTGTTCAGGCATCATTGTGAAGAACCTTGTTTCCCTAATCGGAAATCGAACCCTGGATCTCCGAACTGGTCAGCCGACGCTGTAACATTGAGCTACTGGGACGAAATTGCAAGCTCTTATCGTCGAAGTGGACACTGTACCTCCTCCAGAAATTGGTATTGCATCCATATCAGTCATCACCCAATAAACTCTTCGTGACGAACGATATTGTAATAGGTTGCCATTGGTTTTATATGAACCCTTTCACTTCTGATAAAGATAATTATGTAAATATTCCCAACTCTCTCAAAATATCTTCCGAGGAGAACATGCCCGGCGTTCCTTTTGCTCTGCATTTTATCGCCGTCTTCTTAAATTGTACACCTCGGTAAAATGTTGACTCTGGAATTTGTTGTGCTCTCAGAAATGAAGATGACATCCACGAAAAACTCAGAAGTGCCTGAAGGATTTGAGTGGGAACGACTTCCGCACCCTTTTTAAGGGGTTCGTAAAAGCCCTTTTAGGAGTCTCTCGATCGTTGCCCTTCGGCGATTACAGCACGCCAGGCAAGTTTTGGAAGAGCGCTTTCAAAAATTATTTCTCAGTTAAGTGCATTGGCAACGCTCTTCATTTTTTAGGGTTTCGCCCTGTTTGCTCCTATGAGAATGTTTGAATATTTAAAATGCAAAATAGAGCTTGTTGTCCGATAGAGTTTGTGTTTTGTTTCTTAACAATCAAGTTCGCATTTTCATTTTTAATTTACCTACAATACATCTAACATGCAAATATATACGCTGCTTACACAATACATCAAATATGCAATCATATGCACTGTATCTATAATACATCTAATATGCAATAATATACACTGCATCTACAATAAATATAATATATTATAATATACACTTCATCTACAATACATCTAATATACAATAATATACACTGCAGTTACAATATATCTAATGTACTATAATATACACTACATCTGCAATACATCTAATATGCAATAATATACACTGCATCTAATATACTATAGACGGCATCTGCAATACATCTAATATACTATACGCGGCATCTACAATACATCTAATGTGCTATAATATACACTACATGTACAATACGTCTAATATACTTACTATACACGGCGTCTAAAATACATGTAATATGCAATAATATACACTGCACCTACAATACATCTTATATGCAATAATGTACACTGCATCTGCAATGCATCTAATATACTATAATCACTGCATCTACAATACATCTAATATACAATAATATACACTGCATCTACAATATATCTAATGTGCTATAATATACACTACATCTACAATACGTCTAATGTACTATACACGGCGTCTACAATACATCTAATATGCAATAATATACACTGCATCTACAATACATCTAATATGCAATAATATACACTCTATATACAATACATCTAATGTACTGCATCTATATATACTGCATCTACAATGCATCTAACAAATAACCATTTTACGAAATATAACCTAAATGAATGCATCACGGAATATAATTATAAACGGGTTAAAATGCCGCCGAATATCGATGGATTTACACGTTTGAAGCATCCCTATATATGGAAATCGACAAAAGAAAATACACAACAACAAAAATTCTGGAACAAATTGAAGGTGATAGAATGACAGTGGGTCCAATTGATTTCAACCAATGAATGCAGGAGTTTGTTTTAGTTTAATTTTGGTTTAAAAGGCGTAAACGAATTCATAAATTAAAAAAAATATTCGAAAATTGTGAAATAAATCGATATAAAGAGAGAAACATGTTGCAAAATGCTACGAAAATTTACAAATTTGTACTTAAAAGCAAATACGAACTAAACATATTTTGAGATGATTCGCATTTTTGCATTTGAAATACAAAGAAACATGAAATAAATCAATATACTCACTAGTATGAAATTAATGTATGCTTTGTAAGAACTTTTAATAAAATATTAACAGACTCCATTGTTTAAAATTTATCAGAGACCTGTGTTGATATATTAGAACTCTTATTTTCTACATTATGAGCGAAATTTCTCAAACAAATTAAACAATTTGAATGAATTTGAATGGATTTTTCACTTAAAATCATTTTAGTTTTACTTAAAAGATACTTGCGGTAACTTTAGAATGGAAAAATTTACATATAATTTTTGCTGGAATAATAAGTTTTTACATTACGCTATTGTAGCTTTCAAATTGAAAAGAAAAATAGCTGTTTAGATCAATTTGTAAAAATTGTAAAATAAAAATTATAAATATTTAATGCAGTAATACATTTTTACACTTTGGTATCATAAATAAGTATATTAGATGAACAAATATTTATTCAACTAAGTCAAAGTATAAATATTTCATTATTTAAACTTACAAATTATATATTTGTATTCCAAATTCTTTCAAATATTATGTCTGAAATACTAATTTATTTATTTTTCATATCTCGATGTTTAACATGAAATAGATATCGTTTAACATTTAGTTTAAAATAATTATATTTGCACTTAATTTAAGATAATTTCATATTTATAATTTAAAACCGTTATATTTAAATGTTGTTGCATTTTTTATTAAGATTTTTAAAATACTCGTCGATTATAAAGTAGCTTATTCAATCCTTAAAATACTTTAAAATCGATTATAAAGTAGCTTATTCAATCCTTAAAATACTTAAAAATCGATTATAAACAATTTCAACAGTTTACATTTAAATAACACATTTGTAAAGCGAGTAATTCCTCAATTATGTTATTTATTTGTAATTATTTATATAATATACTGGATCAATATATCTAGTACATTTATCTAGTACATATATCTAGTACAATTATCTAGTACATTTTGTGGCATAAAAATCAATGCAGCAGATGCAAGTCGTTTATCGCTTCGAATATGTGCATGTATCATGATACACAAAGGAAAACAAACGATGACATGGAATGTGCAAAAAAATGTCGTTTTATTTAAGAACAGGGGTAACATATAAGTTAGTGATGATGTAACGTACATTTTAGTGATGACATAAATATTTACGATGTTATGAGAAGTGAAAAAAAACAAAAAACAAGAAAGATCAATCATACATAAAGAATTGATTATGAAACACTTTTCAACTGAAATGCAATTTTATTTAAGCATCTCTAAAATGTGATATATTCAGCTGTGATATTTTGAAATTATCACAATACAATAATTTATTTTAATTGGAAACTTAAAACGTCATCAAAAAGCCAATGCTATAAAATCGTCTGCTTTATTATGTAAAATCAATTAATATTTCATTCATATCAATTATATTCCAGATTCCAAAGCTAAATAATTCGGCATGAAAAAATTCAGCAATTCTTATACAACTCATCACGTATTTACATTCCACATCTAATAAAATTAGGCTTCGTTGTAGAAATAATTAAAGTTTAATGATCATTTAAACTCAAAAATACTGTAATTGCGTTGAAACAGAATATAAATGCACAGAAAATACGCAAAAATAAAGCAGCTTTAGAACGATTGCAACACTAAATATAAACTTAAAAGAATTTTAAAAATCGCTATTTTGACACTGGGAAAAGAGATGGTTGTCCTATTTTATTTTGAAGTGGGTCACGTGATCGCTTCATATAATATGGGAGTCATTATTATTTTAATTTTTATTTCAAAAAATACCAAATATATTTTGCTGAAATTTGTTTATCTATTTTATGGGATAATTTGAATATTTTCTAAAATTTTCGAAGCATTTTGCTAATTTTGACTTTGCTTAAAAAAATGTTTGGAAAATTGGGTCCCATAGGGTTCAATGTATTTCACTGTATCAACCCGGGTTCAATCCAAAACTAATTGAGTTATATTATTCATTTACATTTCCATATATCCCACAGACAGTCTCGACAACATACCAAAATTTTCATTTCGATAAAGTCATTTTTACGGCAGTTATCGTGCAAACGGACAGATAGACAGACAGAATGAACGAACAAAGTCATAAACACCTTTGAACTATGTTGGAAAGTTTAAAAAAAGACAGTTTCATTTAAGAACATTGCAATAGATTATGAGGGGAGGTTTTTTTCTGTCCTTTCAGGCATTCCTGTCTGACCTAGAAAGCTGAAAATGGGCGCATCTGTAGTATCGACTGAAACAAACCGAGTCAATTTTCAATTAAAAGCCAACGACCATTTTTACGGCAGTTATCGTGCGAACGGACAGATAGACAGACAGAATGAACGAACAAAGTCATAAACACTTTTGAACTATGTTGGAAAGTTTAAAAAAAAGACAGTTTCATTTAAGAACATTGCAATAGATTATGAGGGGAGGTTTTTTTCTGTCCTTTCAGGCATTCCTGTCTGACCTAGAAAGCTGAAAATGGGCGCATCTGTAGTATCGACTGAAACAAACCGAGCCAATTTTCAATTAAAAGCCAACGACCTTACCTTGCTGAAAACCCCGGTTCCCGTTAGATCACTGAAGTTAAGCAGCATCGGGCGCGGTTAGTACTTGGTGGGTGATCAACTGGGAACTGTGCTGTTGGCGAAATAAGTCGACGCGGTGATTGAGTGGTCAAGGCAAGCGTTTCCTAGTGATCGCTCGGTTGCCGGGTTGTGGGTTCGAGTCCCACTTCAGACATGGATGTTTGTGTTGTTCGGCGCAATGTGTTCCCACCCCCACTGGTGCGCTGGGGCAACGTCAAATGACGGCTAAGAGGTTCACGGTTCTGGCCTATGTATAGGTGAAGATGAAAGAATCAATGCCTGGCCATTGGAGAAAAAAAACAATTAAAACGGCTATTTTCTACATAAAGATCTATACGTTATTAAATGAAATAAAACTTATTAAAAAAAAGTTGCAATTTAATTTTTTAAAGGAGTTATGTTTCCTCTTTTTGACTACGTACTAGTTAATGGATACATAAAGAAATAAAGTTGAGTCCAAAAACAATGTCATAAGTTGCCCAGATTTTAAAGACCTTTTTTTTTGAAAATATTGCTCAATCTCGCTATTCAGAATCGGACTTTATCGCTGATTCTTTAAATAGTAAAATCTAAATGAATCTGAAATGTTGACTCTGGAATTGGATGTACTCAGGACACCATCGAAAACTTTTGAAGTACCTAAAGGACTCGAGGCAACAACGACTTCATATCCCTTTTCAAAGGGTTTATTAATGGTATAGAAGAAAAGTAGTAGTCTTTTTAGTACTCACTGGGGATGGCTGCCTTCTAGCGATTACTGAAAGCAAAAACCAGACAAGGATCCGATTGCTTTCTGAAAAATGAATTTGTAGTTAAGTGTTTTTATATCCTTTTACGGCCTTCATTTAGTTTTTATATTAGACTGATTAAATATTTTAAATGATGAATCCATTCAGTATTATGTTTAATAGGATTTGATTCGGTTTGATTAAAATCAAGATCGAATGCTGAATTTTTATATGCGTTATCGTTTCATGCGATAATTTTTTTTTTATTTATTTTCGAACGGATAAAGAAATAAATAGTACAGCTTGTGATAATGCGTTCAGATGTTTTTCATGAAATATTTTTAATGAAATAATAATTACTTTGAAAATAAAAAAAAACATTATCTTCACTTAAAGATATGTTTCAGCTAATTCAGCATTGCCTATTTTAATTTCTTACTCAATTATTTTGTTCTGGAACAATAACAGGTGCCGTATTTGCTAATCGTCTATTATTATTTTTATGTATTAAAAAACAGTACCCTTTTTCGTACAAAACAAGTATAAGTTTTTTTTATTTATTTATTAGGTTTGGCCATGCAAGCATCCAAAGAGTTTACATTTTTTTTGTAACACTCCGGTTTCAGCTGGATACCCTAACCATAGATCTTAATCACATCAAAAGTTGCTAGTGCCAGACAGGCAAATGGCGGAATAGCCCAGTGGTTAAGGCATGATGATTTCACTCGGAGAACTTTCATTGACGGTTTTATCTACACTATTACTGCATTTACGCTGAATACGTCACTTAAAATTTGTGTTTTGAGAGTGGTTGGTGTCAGGAAAAGGAGGGTACGGTCCTTGTGAATGTCGTCACCACTTCGTTCCGGTCTATATTAGGTGGCTCTGTCCCGGCCTATCCAGACAAATATCTTACACTTTCCAGCCAACAAAAACCTTACAGGAGAAAGAAAGAAAAACAGCAGGCTAAAACTAGTTATTCGTGTTCTAGGATGTTCGAAATGTGTGAATCTACCAAAACACCAAATTCAAATTTTCAACTTCAGTATAGTATTTCAACATATACACGCATTATATTGAAGATAAATAAAAATCATTGTGTTTATACAAAGATTAAATTTGCATTACTATTTATATAATCACCCAATATTAAACACAATATTTTGTATATTTAAAATTTAATGCTGCAGTCGAAAGTTTGCTTACATAAAGCGATGACATGATATTCTAAGATTTCATTCTATCTCCTATCAATAAATCCTCTCTTATCGGAATTCTTGGAATGGAAATTTTTTTTGTTCAGTTGGCTCCCAGATTCTATGGATTTCAAAACGCAATTAAAGAGATAAAATCAATAAAATAATTCTATTAATTTAACGTTTAATACACAATGGACTGTCATCGGTTCAAATTAATAAAACAAACACATTTTCCGAGACGACGTCTCGAAAGTGCTTTAAAAGTTATTTAAAGAACAAAAATCAATATTGCTTTTAACGTCAGACGTATTTCAACTTAAAGTGGTTATATAAATTTCAAATTCGCAATATTTAATGCCTGAGGTATTTCTACTGCAGACATTTAAGGTAATTGGATTTAAAATGCGAGTTTATTTTAATACTAAATAGGTCGAAACACGTTTAACTTTCGCGCAAGATATATAACTAGACATATAACTATATATAACCTTAAAAACTCATAGGACGAAATGCATAAAATAATGTATAATACCGCCTGCGTCATTCAAGTTGCAATTATTCTTGCACACGTGACTAGTGTCTGCCCGTTGCGCTGACTGGCTATGGCCGATATGAAAACTTATACTGCGCATGCTCATGGAGTTGGAAGGAAAGAACTTTTGCAGGTTTGAAAACCTATTTGGCACAAAATCGCTCATTTGGCGATGTATGTTTTGAAAACTACTTTACTGTAATGTATACACTAAGAAAAATTTTGAACTTTCCATAGTACGTGATGGTTCATCCTTCCAAACAGATATAAAAATGAATGTAATAAAACAGAATCAGCTTCTAAAATTTTAATGTCGACTCCACGTTGCTTATTTAGATATTGTATAAATTATATTTCCCGGATTGTAATGGATTTCTTTAATTTAAAAGTTCATTCACAGAGTAGTTTACAATTGTTGCATGCAAATGTTTGTGTGTCGTGTAGCTTGAAATTTGTAATTTCTGTGTTTTACTTTCAAAATTATATTGCCTATATTTTTAATCCGAATATATTTAATAAAGTGTTTAGTGGCGCCATCTATGATATATAATTGAAAGATTATTTCCAGTCCCTGTTTAAGTCAGTTTAAAAATATTGATTTTTTTTTCTTTATTTTAATATGTATAATAGGATAGAACACCACCGAATTAGACAATTCTTTAGTTGTACTTGATCCATTGAAATTCTAAACTCAGAAATTAATGTTAAAGGATGTGATAAGATTATACAAAATGTAAAAACCCAGAAAATATTCAAAACCGACATTTTGGGATTTTTAGATCTATTCGAAAAATTATAATATTTCATATTTTTATGTATTTTAAAATATTTAAATATTTTATGGTGTTTAGTTATGCTCTAGTAGCAGCACATTTTCAATATCCAAAACTGCACATTATTTGTCTGGTTTTTAAGCATTATTATCATTAGCAAGTATGCAACACAAATAACATTATATTGAAAATATATTTTGTATTTTAATGTGGTATAATTGGGTAAATAAATGAGAAAATAATTTTCTATTTAAAAACAAAAATATTTTCTAGATAAGATGAAGCAGATGTGTTATTTCTTAGATAAAAGACCAGAAAGATATATACTATATATATATTGCTATAAATAAGTGTAGTAGTTCTATATGAGACTATACTCTATGACCCCCTTAGTGTTGCTATATTGATATTATATCTTCATGTAACAATTTAAAGATGCGATATGAAAGATTAAAAGTAACGTGCACTTTATTGGTATAAGCAGTAGGCATAAACAACAAAGCTCCTTTCCAATGCCAATTTACGGCGGTTCAATACCATAAAATATAGCCAAAGCGCTAAGTATTGGGGTTGCTAGAAAATATATGAATCCGAAAGTTGAACTATTGTCAGTTTAGAGACATTTTTCGGAAGTTGTCTAGTGTCATCTTGAGTCTTTAGCAATATTTCGCCAAATGTGTCGCCATATGGGGCAGACATCCAGACAGAGTGAGTCAAAGACACTCATAGACAAGTATTTTTTTTATAGTATGGAAAGTATTATGATGGGCTAACAATTATTACCCAATTATTAATGTATTGACACTTTCAAGCATTCCTGAATAGGAATAACGCCATTTTTCATTAATGTTTATGTGTCTGTGTCTATAAGGCTGTGGATACAATATCTATCGGATAAACTGAATGAAGAGGAGATGGTACCTTTACAGCTGTAAATTAAGAAGTAGTATGTGATTTATTGTGATAACATAGAAAGCAACCAGTTATACATATTTTGCCAAAGAGTTTTTTACACCGTATATTAGAAAGTACACATATTATAAAAATAATGTCATTGATTTATTATAGATAGATTATTAATTATAACTAAAATAATTAAGGATAAAATAATTTAGGAAATGATATTAGTCACGAGGAACGATAAACTTTTTCTGTGTCAGCAAATAGAAAAATATAGTGTGGTTTTTGTAAACAAATGGGAAAATATGGATATGAGAAAACCTACTTTAAAGAATGAACTCTATACATATTCAAAACATATCTCTACATATTCAACTATCTCTACATATTCAACATATCTCTACTATATATCAAAACATATCTCTACATTCTCTACATATTCAAAATAATATAGAAAACATATTTTGTAAATATACGGGCAATAAAATTATTTTTGCTGTTGCAGCTAGCATATGTCTTCATTCTGTGAACTATAAATTTAAATAAAAAATATGGTTATCCGAAATCCAAAATAGGTTTGCTGGTTCTTGCACTGATGAAGGGGATGCAGCGTATCTCCGAAACAGCTGTGTTCTGCATTATTGTGTTATTTGTGTTTATGTACGTTGCTCAAGTTTTCCTTATCCTTCACACAAAATGTATATTTTACTTATTGGTCTGGTAAGTTTATATAAGAATACCCGCTATACAATAAGATGTAATTGCAGAGTAAATACTATGAGTCATTCTTATTATCATTAGAATAAACTATCCAATCTTAAATTAGTTTGATGTTTACTCTCTTTTTCCTGTGTCGGAAGGATAACGGCAAATAGAAAAATTTGGAAATGAGAAAAACTACTTTAAGGATTGACCTCTATGTATTCAAAATAATATACGAGTACAAGAAACATTTCTTCAAAACGTCCCTGTCTCATACATACGACCTTCTATTTAAAGGAAAAGTTCATAAACATCTTTTTTTCATGTTTTTTGCTCTACTGGTCATTAATGTTCATGGTTTTGTCTTTACCTAAGACACTTTTAAGCGTATGAAATCAGCTCTTGAAGCAGCAGTTGTCAAGAATTATCCAATTTTAAACTCTAACGTCTCATGATAATTGTTGCCTAGTTAATATATTTTTAAATATTACATTGGCTTCTTCTGCATTAAAAACAAAAGATATGTTGCTTCAGAGCAGGAAATAGGGGATCATTTGTTGTCACACGCACGTAAAAACGAGCGTTGCTTACATTATTTAACAGGTGTGTCATTGGAAATGTTTATTGTTTTATTGTGACAAAGATGGTTTTACCACTTTACAACATAATTGAAATGTGTTTATGACTTTGATAGTTTCATTTGTCTGTTTGTTCTGCCGTAAAATCGACTACATCAAAATGACATTTTAGTATGTCGTTCAGACGGCCAGTAGGATATATGGGAATGTAAATGAATGATATCACCCGATTAGTTTTTGAATGAACCCGGGTTGAAAAAGTGAAATACACTGAACCCTATGGGACCTCATTTTTCAAACATTTTTAGGCGAAGTTAAAATTCACAAATTGCTTTGAAAATTTTAGGGAATATTCAAATTATCCAATAAAATATATAAAATATTGAGCAACATATGTTCGGTAGTTTTTAAAATAGAAATTAAAATAATAATGACACCCATATTATATGAGGGCCAACGGCCGTACCGTGCTGAAAACACCGGTTCTCGTTAGATCACCGAAGTCAAGCAGCATCGAGCGCGGTTAGTACTTGGTGGGTGACCACCTCGGAACACCGCGTGCTGTTGGCCATCTCGGGTGCGGTATCCCCGTGGTTTGCGCGCTAGATTTGCACGCTACCACAAATGCCGCCGTGTTCACGCGGAGTACGATCACGTTAAACATGTGGGTCCGTAAGTCCTTCCGAGAGGTTGGTGGTAGGGGAAGGAGGGTACGGTCCCTGTGGATGCCTCCCCCACTGGGTTCCGGTCTAAATTGGGTGGCACTTCCCGGCCGTCCATTCAGTTACCTTACACCTTTCTGGTAGGTCGGACGGTCTGGGTCTCAACAACAACAACCCATATTATATGAAGAGATCACGTGACCCAATTCAAAATAAAATAGGACATCTAGCTTTTTCCCAGTATCAAAATCGTGATTTTAAAAAGTCTATTAAATTGATAGTGTTGCATCCGTCCTAAAACCGTTTTATTTTTGCATATTTTCAGTGCATCTATATTCTGCGCCAACGCAATTGCAATATTTTTCAGTAAACTTTGATTGTTTCTATAAAGAAGACTAATTTTAACGCATGCAGAACGTAAACACATCAAGTTGTAAGAAAAGTTGTATGAGAATAGCTGAATATTTTTAACGAAAAGTTATTCATCTGTGGAATCTGGATATAGCTGATATGAATAAAATGTTCATTGATTTTACATACAGAAGTGGACGATTTTATAGCACTGCCCTTTTCAATGAAGTTCCAAGCATGGATTTAGAAAGCACTTTTACCACCATGGTTTTAAATTTTTAAGTAAAATAAATTATTCTAATACTGTGATAATTTCAAATATATCACCGCTGAATGTATCGCAATTTAGAGGTGTTTAAATAAAAGTACAATTCAGTTGGAAAGTATTTCATAATCACTGCTTTATGCATGATTGATATTTCTTGTTTTATTATGATGGGTCTAATTATATTCAGATTGCAAAGCGGTTTTTTTTCAAATAGTATACCAAAGTATAAACTGTGTTTGAAAGTATTCCTAAAAATATTAAGCTTGAAAGGATCCATCATCTTTAGCATTTGTATAATTATTTCAACTTGCTAAAAGTGGCAGGACTGTAATTTTGAGAGAGATCACTCAAAAGGAAGACCCTAATTTATTTACACGTTTGTCATCGAAATAGAAATTCATATATAAAAAAATTAATTTGGGTACTGGATGTAATATGCTCGCTATAACATATAAGGAGAAATCCGTTAAAATCACTTTCGTTGCTAATGCTTTTTCAAATATTGTGTTGTCGTTTCTGAAACATGTTTACTTTGTGAAACATTCTTACTTTTCCTATATACATTATAATGTATAGAACAAGTATTGGGATGGGATCGAAAATAGCATGTTTCAAGTATCTCTCAACTCAAATCGATCTGATCTCTCTCTCTCTGTATATATATATATATATATATATATATATATATATATATATATGTTTATATATATATATATATATATATATATATATATGTGTGTGTGTGTGTGTGTAAGTAAGTAAGTGTGGACAATAACTCACAAACGAATAAAGCGTTTCAAATGAAGTTTTGATACTGATACCTTACACTTTCTCGTAGGCCAGACGGTTTGGGTCAAACAAACAGTCATTAAATACTAGAAACCTATTGATTTCAAATACGATCCAATGTTTGAATGATCCCCAACTTTTCGAATGAAATTTCGAAAAAAAAATCATCAAAAAATTGGAACTTTCAACAATGGTAACAGAATTATCATTTTTTATGTAATTTTTTTATTAGAAAAAAAATGGCATGCATTTTAGCACCCCACACAGTTTACTTAACAAACGCCACACTTGACACTGCTTTGACCTGATGGAGAGGGATATGAACATTGAAGCAATAGTTGCCACGTTATTTGCATATGTATTCTTTCTTTAAGGAAGTACTATTGTTTTCTTGTAATAACCGATACTTTGCGGCATTTGAGCTCGCTATCAAGGCGTCATTTTGAAAATTCGAATTAGATGTGATGATGCAAAGGATTAATAAAAAATTAAGGGTTCTCAAAATGACCCGAGATATACACTCGAGTCGATTTTAGTCTCATTCGATTCGGATCAGGGGTAAAGGAAAAAATGGAATAAATGAAAATTTGAATTTTGGGGTACGATAGAAAGGGCTTTTAAAAAACTTACTGTGACGTAAAAAATACATTTTATTTAGCGGAAATGAAAGGTTTTAAATAATATTTATGTTCCGATAAATTATACATTTTATAAGTGTTCCGATAAATTATATATTTCTTACTTCAAGAAACTTTCCTCTTGAATATAGTGATAATTGCTTACATTGCAAGTTTACCGAGAATAGACTTCCTCTAAATGTATCCTGCAGTGAGAATCAACTTACCTACGCGTAACATTAAAGCCTGAGTCACTGACTGAAATATTTATTTGTTAAATTATAATATTTATTCACGTAGCACTTAAAAATTACATTTGCAAATTAGTACCAAAACAGCTCATTTAACCTTTATGACGGATACATAAAACGAGATGCGACCAAGCAAAATTTGATGAAATATACAAAACAAGAAACATCATTCAGCGGTGATATTTTTAAAATTATCACAGTACTATAAAAATTTATTTTACTTAAAGCCATGGGGCTAAATGTATTTTCTAACTACATGTTTTTAACTTCATCGGAAAAGGCAATGCTATGAAATCGTCTGCTTGCTTCCCAATATAAAATCAAGGAATATTTCATTCATATCACATGTATTCCAGACTCCAGAGATAAATAATTTTACGTTAAAAATTTCGCCAATTATTATACAACCCATCTTACAACTTGATTTGTTTACATTCTGCATACTTAAAAATTAGGCTTCGTTGTAGAAATAATCAAAGTTGGATGATCATTTAAACTCAAAAATATTGTAATTGCGTTGGCGCTGAATATAGATACGCAGAAAATACGCAAATATAAAGCGGGTTTGGGACGGATGCAACACGCAATATAAATTTAAAAGAATTTCAAAAATCACGATTTACGGGCGAGTGAGCTTCTCTTGCCTGGGTTTAAAAAAATCACAATTTTGACACTGGAAAAAATAAGGATGCCCTATTTTATTTTAAAGTGGGTCACGCGATCTCTTCATATAATATGGGTGTCATTATTATTTCAATTTTTATTTAAAAAACTACCAAACATAGTTTGATTAAAATATTTATACAATTATTTTTATGGGATAATTTGAATATTTCCTAAAACTTTCGAAGTAATTTGCGAATTTTAACGTTTCTTAAAAATGGTTGAAAAATTAGGTCCCATAGGGTTCAATGAATTTCATGTTTTCAAATTTCATTTTTTGTGTGATATTATTCATTTCTTTTCCCATAGGTCCTACAGACAGTCTGACTAACATAATAAAATTTGATTTTGATAAAGTCATTTTTACGGCTGTTATCGTGCGAACGGACAGACCTAATGACCAAAGTTATAAACACATTTTAACTATGTTGAAAAGTGTTAAAAAATATATTCGGTCGCCCTGATTATCATAATATATAGCAGTGGGCATTTTAAATGCACTAGAGATCTTGATTTTGACATGGGGCGCTAAGGGGCTTCTTTCCATCATGGCGTATTACACCAAATTGTCTCCCAAATGTGTTCTATCCTATTTTTATGCTTAAATTTGAAGCGACGGTTTCTGAAACCTTTATTAAGCAAACAAAAAAGATTAACTTTTGTGTCGAAATGAATTGGATTTTGGTCGCTATAAATTGAGAAATTTCGCATTATCTTTAAGCGCTTTGAAAAACAACGCATAAACCTACGATTTACCAGAGCTATAATTATTTCCAGCCCAGCGATTGGACAGAAAAGGTAAGCAAACAGGAATTTGCTGTTTTTCTGGGCGATGCAAACATAATTTCGTCGATAAAAATGTCGTTCTGAATAATAATCGAATTACACTTCGCATATAAAGCTTATGATGATTTCAAATTCCTGAAAATAGCGTCGATAACGAATGTTTCGCGTGATAACGTATGTTCTGTGTTTTCCATGTAAATTCGCAAACCCACAGCGGATTGTATTTTTCATCTTTCTAATGACGTAGATGTTTCGGGTAATGTTATTATGTACCTAGAGAAAGACCAATACTGTAGTTCCCTATAGTATTGGTCTTTCTATAGTGTGTATAAGCCCACCAAAGAATAAACTAAACTTAAACACAATTCAAATCAAAAGAAAAACCGTCATAATGGGTGATTTTAATGCTCATTCTAATCGATGGGGTTATGAGGGCCAGAACTATGCGGGTCAAGAAATGGAGGACTTCATTGATACCAATCAGATTGAATTGATGTATCAGGCATCTGATGTTTCAACTTATCTTCATTATAATGGAACTTTAACTAACCCAGATCTGGTTTTGATACCCACAGATCTCATGCAGGTTTCAGGGCGTGAGATCCTTGAGGACCCGGGTTTTGGACATCGCATGATCATAAGTAAAATCAATATTATTATTGAAAGACACACAGGAGAAAAGAAACATTACAAAAAATTATGGAATTTTAAGAGAGCTGATTGGAATGGTTTCAGAGACAGAATAGAAACTGATTTGAACTCTAATGAGCTGTTCACTGTGGATACCTCAATAGATAAAATAAATACTGTTTTATGTGATATCATTCTAAATGCTGCTAGAGCAACCATACCTGTTGGCAGAGCCAAAAAGATTAAACCCTTCTGAAACGAGGAACTTAGTGAAATTAAGAAGAAACGGGATCGTTTTAGGAAAACAGCTGAATTGACCCATAGAAAGGAAGATGTCAGGGCTTGGAGGAGTCTGGCCAGAGCTATGGAGATTGAGGTCAACAATTATAAAAGATTAGCTTTTGAGAAATTTATTACGAATGTTGATTATAAGATGGACAGTAAAAATGTTTTTAGATATGTTGCACATTTAACAGATAGGTTTCAACGACAGGGGAAGCAGCCTATTATTGTAGAAGGAGGAAAACAACTGATAGAGAACATGGATATTGCTGCCTCTTTCTGTACATATTTTGTAAACCAGCAACGAAAGACCAAGGAGATGAAAATAAAAGAACCTTCTTTGAGAAGGAATACAGAGGTGGTTTTAGAGGTGGAAAACTACGAAATGTGTAATGAATATTTTACAATGGAGGAACTCAGTTTTGCTAATGAAAAACAAAAAAGCTGAAAATCCCCAGAACCAGATGGAATATTAACAGAATTTTTAAAACATTTAGACCCAAGGACATTGAACGCCCTACTGAAGTTATATAATAGCTCCTGGACATTGGGAGTCCCAACAAAATGGAAAAAGTCTATAGTAATTCCTATTGCAAAGAAGAACAAACTATTGAATGATAGAGCAAGCTATCTTCCTATCTCCCTGACCAGTATTATAGCAAAGGTCATGGAAAGGAGGGTAAACGAGAGAATTACATATATGTTGGAGGGGAAAAAACTTACTCTCACAATCTCGGGCTGGTTTTAGAAGGCATCAATCCAAGCCATCAAGTGACAAGACTCGCGCAGAGCATAAAATACGCTTTGAATAAGATACACGCTTTGGTTGCAGTTTTTGTTGACTTTAAAGCAGCCTACGATTCTATTTGGCGTGTTAAATTATATGAAAAATTGAAAGACATTGGTTTTAACGGAAAGTTAATAAAATGGATTAAAGAATTAACAACTCAGAGATATATTTCAGTGCGATACGGAGAAAGTACATCGTCTTATAAACAAACGCATAGAGGGCTACAACAGGGAGGAGTTACGAGTTCATATCTCTTTAATATTTATGTAAATGATCTTCCTTTTGAATTGGAGAGAATCGATGGAATTTCAAGTGCCTTGTATGCGGATGATTTAGTAATATGGGCATCTGCTCCTCGTAGAGATATTAATCGTTTAACAGAAAAATTAATAAAGCTTTGAAGATGCTGCATGATTGGAGCAATGAAAATGCAATGGAGGTTAACATTGAAAAAACAATATACCAAACTTTCACTATTGGACAACATTCCACTGCTTTGGATATCATATATAATGATACAAAACTAACGGAATCAAGCAGTTCAAAGTACCTGGGAGTGATTTACGATAAAAAGGAGTTACGGAAAAAACACATAGAAGCTACTGTCGAAAATGTACAAAAAATATTGCCGATTTTAAAAAGATTGGCTGGGGCTCAGTGGGGTTGCAATAGAAATACAATAAATACTATTTATAATATGTACATTAAACCAGTGTTGACTTACTGTTGTGAACCCTTAATTACAGCTACCGGCACTAACTTGAAAATTTTGGAGATGTGTCAGAATACGGCGCTCAGGCTCATTTCAGGTGCGGTAAAGTCCACCATGGTCATTGCCATGCAAATTTTAACAGATAACAAACCGTTAGAAGAAGTATTCCGAGAAAAAGCAGTTTGTTTTTTTGAAAAACTTATACGTCTTCCTAATATTCCCTTTTGGAGAGAATATGATAATAGTACACCTAGACTGTTAAAAACTCAAAAGTAATTCTTACAAACTGTCTTAACACAGAGAGGACTTGGATCTCCTGATTGCCCTGAAGTCCTTGTTCAGACAACTGGGCCTATTAAAAGAAACTTAATTAGAAGTAACCTTAAATTGAGTACTCATGTTGAGAAATCTCAGACTAGTGAGGAAGAATTGAAAGCATATGCATTGGAAACTATTAACACGAGATACCCAAGACCTGAGTGGTATCATGTGTATACTGACGGATCACGTCTTTCAATCGAAAATAAAGCAAGAGCTGGAGTGTTTTCGGAGGATTTCTCTTTCTACATCACCTTGGGACCGAATACTACTGATTTTGATGGTGAAGTGCAGGCAATTGTAACTGCCATAGAACAACTTTTGGTGAGAAACAGTTATACTAAGAATGTGGTTATATTATCTGATTCTGCTTCCGCTATTCAGGCAATTTCGAAGTACGGAACTCCGGTTTCTGCTACTATTGAAAAATGTAAAAATGATCTGGAGACCCTGGGGGAACGGGGTACTGAAGTTGTACTACAGTGGATCCCATCCCATTGTAATATCTACGGAAGTGAAATGGCTGACTTTTTGGCAAAAAAGGGGACAAAAATTGCTCAACTTTGTCAACGTCAAATTCCGGCTTGCTCTCGGCAACAAGATTAATTAAAAATAAATTGAGCTCTTTGTATAAATCACATGTGACGGAGGAAATTAGGGACAAAAGTTAGAGAGACTAGATGCATAAAATTCCTGACAGTACTCGAAACATTGCGGTAGCGGCTTTTAGACTCCTTATTGGACACGATTGTTTGGCTAAGCGCCTACACCGCATAGGTATTTTTAGTAGTCCAAATTGTGTCATGTGTAACCAAATAACTGTCATGGACGGAGATCATCTTCGGGAGTGTACGGCCATTTCTGGAGATAACATCTGTGATCGATATTGGAGAGCTCGTTCCCTTATGATGCTGATAGACTTGTTAATTCGTTACTTATTCTTGTTATTTTTGCTCCTATTGTGTTTCTGTTTCTCTTTTTGTTCTGCTCTGCTCTGGCTTCATGCGTCACTGCGTGAAGCATGAGGGCCAATTGATTTGTATCTATGTGCCTTTGCATTAATAAAAAAATAGTTCCCTATACACAAAACATAATGTGTAGGGAAGTTTTGTGACAAGGGCGGAAATTCGAATTCGAGTTTTCTGCGGTTTGGCACGTTTCAAGTATTTCTGAACTCGAATCATGAGTTTTTAACACTATACAACATTGTTAAAAAGTGTTTATGAATTTGTTCATTATGTCTGTCTTTCTGTCCGTTCGCACGATAACTGCCGTAAAAATGACTTTATCAAAATGAAATTTTAATATGTTGTTCAGACTGTGTGTGGGACCTATGGGAAAAGCAATGGATAATACCACTCAATTAGTTTTCGATTGAACCCGTGTTGAAAAAATGAAATACATTGAACCCCATGGGACCTAATTTTTCAAACATTTTTTAAGCGAATTTAAAATTCACAAATTGTTTCGAAAGTTTTAGGAAATATTCAAATTATCCTATAAAATATAAACAAAAAATTCAGCAAAATATAGTCGGTAGTTTTTTAAATAAAAATTAAAATAATAATTACACCCATATCATATGAAAAGATCACGTGATCCACTTCAAAATAAAATATGGCATCCATCTTGTGTCAAAATCCTGATTTTTACAACACAATTGCAATTACAATATAATTGACTTTAAATGATCATCAAACTTTGATTATTTCTGCAATAAAGCCTAATTTTCTCTTATGGAGAATGTAAATACATCAAGCTGTAAGATGATTTGCATAAGAATTGCTGAATTTCTTTAACGCAAAAATATTTAGCTCTGAAGTCTGTAATATAACTGATATAAATGAAACATTCATTGATTTTACGTATAAAAACAGACGATTTTATAGCAGACTTTTTCTATAAAGTTTTAAGCATAGAGTTAAATTAATTCTTCCAGCCATGATTTGAAGTTTTTATATAAAATAAATTATTGTTATATTGTGATGAATGAAAGAAATGGAATAAAAGTGATATGAATGAAATATTTACTGTTTTTATATAGAGAGCCAGGGGATTTATATTTGGATGACGTCATTTTATTGAAGTTCGTTTTTTTCGATAAAGATTTAAGTTTTCGAATATAATAAATTTTTGTAGCATTGTGATAATTAAAATAATATTACCTCTGAATGTATCGCATTTTAGAGCTGTTTGAATAAAATTACATTGTAGTTGGAAAGTGTTTCGTAATCGATGCTTTATGCAAGATTAATGTTTCTTGTTAATTAATATCTAGACAACCCGGAGTCCTAGAAACTCGAAACACGGACTCAATTTTAAGTGGGGCTATTCCAAGGCTACCCACAAACCTTTGTATGTGTGTATCCGTGCGTCTGATAACGTGTTATCTCACAAGCGAATGAAGTGTTTCAAACGAGATTTGGTTCCATAATTGCTATTAAAGAATACTGGAGCACTATTGATATGGAACGCGATCAAACATTTTGAAGCCCCCCAGATATTCAGATGATTTTTTTAAAGATATTATTAAAATAAATCAAATAATTTAATAATGTTAAACACCTGATACTTACTATACGTAATTTACTGTTGGAAAACAAATGGTATTCATTTTATGACACTGGCATAAATCGTTATCGTAATTTTAAACGTTTTTGAAAAAAAAAACTGTAAGAAAACAAACAATGTAAAAATACAGCATATATCATCCACTATGTTCAAGCGCCGTATTGAGTACTATTCCACACATATAGTGTTATATCTCTCTCCTGCATCTAGTCTGTTCCATTCACAAGAAACGACAGTTTTGGGCGACAGCGAATTTACCCCCCCCCATACCTAATTTTTTTATTTGGGCCCCTACTACTTCTTAAGTATTTGTTCCAAAATACATCGCTAGTCCTGAAGAAAACGTCATAAGTGAAAAAGTTACATTTTTTATTAGAGACGACAGAAGTTCCTTCAAAAGGTGAAATTTCGGTAAATGCGCCAGTTTGTGAGAATGGAACGGTACCAAAATATAAAACTGGAAACTGTTATTCACATGTAAATCGTGCAAACATACAACTTCATGTAAAACTTGAAGATTTAAATACTCTGTAAATAACTCAGGAGTGTCAAATTGTAACATTCCGAACGGGCGGTCGACTCGTGATCTAGTGGTAGTAAATTGCACATGTAAAAAAGTATCAAATATTGAGTACTAACTCAGAGGCTCTTCTTCTCTGGTGATGGGCGCATGGACCCATCAGTGGCTGGAATATTAAAACATGGCAAGAAAGGAGACATGTACACTAAATTATTACCAAATTTTGGAATTAAATTCTTTTAATTTAAGATGCTAAATTATGTATATATATATATATATATATATATATATATATATATATATATATATATATATATATATATATATATATATATATATATATTCAAGTATGTCATAACAAAAGGCATTATATCATATTATATTCTTTCAAGGAATTTAACAGAAACACTCTCTTGATTCACATTTGAATAGCAATTATACTTCACCAGAGAAACTTAATTTTCACAAATTGGAGGTATTAAATATTAGAATTTTTAAACTCAATATTATTTATACTTGGCTTGAAATTGGAACTGACAACTCCATCAAGAAAATAGCTTAAAGAGTCTCTTGAGCAAGTTCGGGTAATTAAGATCATCCCGTTTAGCTCGTTGGTTTAAAAGTCGTTGTATCCATTAGTTCTCAAAATTATTATACATTCCGAGCTTTAAGCACACAAAATCAAATAAAAATGTTATTTATATATCTTATAAGTCGTTCCAATTCAGACAGGTTGGGTTTTGAGCTAAGAGCCAAGTTTCTCAATCCTTTCTTAGCAACATCAAAACTTTACTTACAATATATTATAGTCTGCTCTAGACGAGTATCTGGTTGTCCTCCTGATGTTATTATTGGCAGTGGCATTTATTTATGCCTAAAATTTACTTCCATTTTAGAATTTTTACATTTTTCAAATGTTGCTTGGAACGCCCGTTGGTCCAGATCCATCAAAAGCTTTGTTCCGTCTGCCACCACAAACTAGCGTCCCCACGCCAGCTAAAATTTCTACCGCAGTGACGTCAATCAAAAATCACGCCTTTCAAAATTCTCAATAGCAAAGGCGACAACACCTACCGCTTTTCCAATTATCAGCGGGACGGCTCAGATCAAGAGCCCCAAACTCCGAAATTTTCCCCTTTTCCCTGTGGCAAAAAACAAAACAAAACAAAAACTGATACATGTACATGAATTAACAGTATCTCTCAAAAGAGGAAGTAATACCAAGAAACGAAAGTTGTGCAAGAAATGAAAGCAGGCATCGTGCGTTTTTTCTCTCAGACAGAAAAGCACTTAAATCAGAATATATTATATACAGTATAAAAATACATTTAAATTCAATAAAATTGAGAATTTATAAAATACCAACACGACAACATGAAGTTTCCGGAGTAAGTGCAACTTGCCAAAATTTTGGTAATTCTAGAAGGATGGACTGGACTTTGCGAAGGATGGAGCATAAGTAAGTTGTGACGATCTTGTTGACAACGTGGTGAACACTGCGAGATCTAAGTAACCTTTCGATTATTATTTCCCTCAGTTTTCATTATAATTCATGTTTACATAAACTAACGATCCAAATTGGTTTGGTTGTTAGAAGAATCACCGATCCAATCAGCATTGTCTGCGTTCTTATGGTGGAGTAGGAACAAGGTTCGGATCAGGAGAGTTCAGTGCTCTTGTAATGAAAGTAGTGCAGGTGTTTTGAGTGAGTTTTTGTCTTGAGAGAATGCTTTGAAGAAAAGAGGGCTTCGTAACTAGTGGCTGTTTGAGTAGAGCTTTTTTGGAAGGATGAAGGATTCGAGTAAGTGAGTGGAAGGTAACCCCGACGATGACTAGGAAAGGTCTAGTATTCGGGGTTTGGCCGCAATACGGTGCGAGATAAAAGAATGTCCGTGGTATGCATAAAATATTTAGAATCGTATCCATTTAAGAGTTATCACCAGGCCAGTTAATGGTAGTACCTTGTATATATTGTAAATTATTCTGGGCATGTACAACAATAATTATTGTCTATGTCATCAGTTGCTTTAAACAGCCAGCCGCTGTTAATTCTGTGAAGTGCACAATAAATATTAGTTTGATTCAACTCATTGCAGTCCTGCATTATTTTTATTGAACCGATAAGTCTGAAGATCCGTAGAATAAAGTAATCAAAAAGAACCGAGGAAGGCAGTTACTTTACAACACTTCTCGGCAAGTGTACAATGATACAACTGCTTTCGGCCGACAGCAACTTGAATCATTTTTATTGACTTATGTCATTTTTTTAGCGAATAAGATACTTTTCTTTTGGTACTTTTAGTATGGTATCAATAACTTAATCGTATATTTTTTCTTGTGACGTGTTTTTTAAGGATAGGCGATATGTTGTACACATCGCTTCTGTTCCGCGGGATTCTGACTTGGGCCCACCACTAATTATTTCCTAAATACTTATTTCAAAATATGTTTTATAAACTCTGCTCCACATGCGAGATTCCAACCTTTGCCAAACATTCATAATTTCCTAAGTAGTACAAAATGTATTTAGTGCCCATCTATAAGCTTTAACCCAGGTCCATCTGTAATGAAATTAGTATTATTACGCAACGTATCCTCCAGAATCGTGGGTGTATACGCAAGATACAATAACGAGTCCAAGTTTCTGGATAACTTACGTTTATTTACAGACATAAAGTAAACAGGAACAATATACAATCAAACAACACTTAAATGCTCCACTCATTTCACAGAATAATCGATAACATTCTCGAAATACAGGCGAAATTAATTTTACAAAACAGCGACTACTATTCGGTAAACAAAGACAAAAGTCACAGTTCACTGTAACTTGTATAGTGTCAACTCGTCAAGTGAACTCCAATGGAGGGATGAGTCCTTTTTATAGTTTCTCTATAGAAACTTCTGAAAATCTCTGTAGAAATGTCCAGAAATATCTAATATCCCGTAGAATAATCATTATTTGGCGATGTATTTTGATGTTTCTGGAAGTCGGCAGATGGGGCCAAATTGGGGCTAAATCGTCAAATATAGCGGCCCTTCTTCTGTGCAAAATTGTGGCACCCATAGAGTGACGTCAAAAAAGAATGTTCGTACCGCTATCTTCTAGAGAAAACACTCCGATGCCACCGTTTGTTCTGCAATAGAGACGGAAGACAAGATGGGTGACGCCAGTGAGAGAATATTATACATTCTCAATAGTATGCTTACGTCCTCTAGTCTGATTTATAAGAAGTGCCGAATTTTCTCTTAATGTCCTATATTACCGAGATCTGTTCACGTGTAGAGAGAGTCCTGTGGAGGACACTGCAAATTTATCTATTTAAAACCTATATTAGTAAGTTCAATCAGGGTCAGGGCACATCTTGCAACATTTTTTATAATTTGGAGGGATTGCTTTTGAGCTACAGTCGACATTGCCCAGAAATACGTGCACTAACAATAGTTATTCGTGTTGTCGAGGAGAATAAACGTGTTAATCCTTGAAGAACGTGAATTCCAATCAACCCCATGTCAATATTTTATATACACAGGGAAAGTAAAAAAAATTCTTTGCATCTACATGTGCTAAATCTACAACAAAAAAACGCTTTATTCGTTGCTCTGAATAACAAGCCATAAAAACTAGATGGAGTGCAAAATGCATGCGTGGTAAGTTTCAGGTAACTCCCTGACTTAACATACATAATCAAAAAGATGAAGCAACCGACTTTACGACGTCCGTCGTCGAAATCAGAGTCGAATCTCTTTCCCGCATCTCCACTCGCATTCATGCGATTCTACATTAACTTCTTAAACTTCCCTACCACAAGCCAGCGTAATAACTTTGATATAATGTAACATTTCCCCCAGAAAGCAGTAATGCATTCCTCAGCCCTCTGCAGAATCATCAGTCCACTCCAGACAATAAATTACAGCCGGCACCAGTTGAACGAAGTGCGCGTAAATCTAATTACGGAGGCCGTCGTAACGTCTGAATTGCGTGACTAATTTTTGGCGGAACTTCTCTCCCTGGAGCCCACATAAATACGGAAAAACACTCGAATATTCGAGAATTATAGATAGAACGGCCGGTTTTCAACTCCGTGCTTTGATTAATGCGTTAAATCAACTCTTTTTGCTTGAGTGCTTTGGTAAGGGGGGTGGGGACGATCATTTATTTGTAAACGCGAAGTATTCTTATTGATTCGTATTACAAAAACATGAATAAAAAGAACAAGATTATTCATAATAGATAGCATTGTGGGAGACTGAAACGTATGACAGGAAAGGGGAATGCATAAGTACACTATTATGCATAAGTACACTGCGATTTATGTAAATATTGTATAATAAATAAATCGTTCGATTTAGATAAATTCTCTGCGGTCACAGATCTATTCAAAACTTTGTAACGAACTCTCATATGGCAGTATTAAATGCATTGAGCTGTAGACTGCTTTAGCTCAACGCTATGATACTAGCAGCCTAATACGCTTTGGTCTTGGGATCAAACTCCGGCACTGAAAAGTTGGCGCGTTTGTATTCTCGCTGCAACTTACCCATATATACAAGGTTCTTATAAAAGTGTTAGGCACTCCAGTAACTTTGCAAGGAAAGTGTACACGTTAGGTCTATCTGTATTAAAGTGACCATGACCGACTGAATTAAAGTAGTTTCAGCACCCCTAGCGAGAATTAACAAAGTTAGGAAAACGAGCTCAGCAAGAAAGCTAGATAGAATAAAAGTGTCAAATACAATGTTGTAGAGGAATATCTAGAGAGTAAGAATCGACATCGAAAACGCACTAATATGAAAGACAATAAAGAACTATCAAATACTTTTCAAATACCTGCGATGTGACGTAATATATGTATCGGGAAATTTTTGTGAGACTCTAGGTTGCAGCAGTGAGTCCATATTATCTTCTGATGGTCGATAACTGTTGTCCAAAATGTTTCTTGTTTTGTTGGAAATACGGTCCAGAATATGAATATATAAAATTATTTCAATATCTTAATATTTTGATCCAATTTTTTTTTAAAGTAGATCTCCGAGCGAGCATTTTATCATTTTTTTTTGCTTTTACTTGAAATACACTTCTCGACATAGAAAATGAAACACTATGAAGCTTTGGCCGTATAATTCTGCAAATTGCGAGATAAACGCAGCTGGCCAATGTATCCAAGTGATCTGAAATGCAAATAGGTCACATGACTAGAGCTCGGAATAAAAGGGGTGGAAACGGCACATGAGACAACAATTTAAGTGTCTGCCGCCTACGGAAATCCGTTTTTCGAGCTGTTTTACGTTTCAAAAGATACGTATTGTTGAAGAGATGTCTGACCGACAACGTCAGAGACCGTTTTAGTATTTGGACGATCGTGCGAGGGAATTCATTTTACGCCTACGTACCGTTGGATGATCGTACTGGTGTATCACCGCTGAAACACGCGTAGATACGTCCACTGTACAAATGATTTGGATAATATGGATTAAAGAAGTGCATGTGAATCGTCGCAGTGGTACAGGCCCATCCAGATGTACATCAGCACGTGTTGATCCACGCATTCGAAGGCATGCGGTAGCCACCCCACAAACGACGACTGGCGACATTCTGCAGGATTTGCAGGGTACATTGGATGTTCCAATATCAGCGAGAACAGTTTCTAGACGATTGGCCGACAACGGCTTGCACTCAAACCGTTCTTTACGAAGACTGACATTGACGACAAGACACCGACGTAAGAGGTTGCAATGTTGTCGGACCCGGTCCTCTTGGATGACTGTACGATGACTCTTCGATGACAGGGTAGTGGTCAACGATGAGTTTGGGTTCTGTTTGCCGAATAACAAATGCCGTGTGAGAGTCTGCAGACGACTTGGAGACAGATCCTCTCCTACTGCGATTGTACCTACGCCATACTGCTTGACAACGCGGCATCATGGTTTGGGGTGTCATAGGCTTCGATAGCCGGGCTCTTCTGGTTCGTATCAGAAGCACAATGATGGCACGACGATATGTGGCTAAAGTGCTGCGACCGGTTGCATTGCCCTACCTTTAGCAGTTGCAAAATGCTATTTTCAAGCAAGATAACACGCGACCGTACATGATAACCATCAGCATATAAGCTTTGCAAGATATCCAGGTGCTCCTTTAGCATTCGCTGCCTCCAGATGTCGCACCCATCGAGCATGCATGTATGGGACGTGATTGGCCGTTGTTTGACTGGCCTGCCCCCGCCTCAAATAGAGGACGATCTGTGGAGGATGGTTGAAGTCATATAGTCATCCATCCCGCAGGAAACTATCCGCATGCTCATTGAATCTGTTCCTCGAAGGGTTGCCGCTTGTATCGCCGCAAGAAGTGGTCCTATTTCCTACTGATCATCCTGTGTATGACATTACTGTGCTGCACCATCCTTCTGGAATTAACATCACTTATTTTTATATGCCATCTCTGTCTGCGTGTCCTTCATCACCATACTCTATTCGCTCTTTCATGGTGTTGCATTTTCTGTGTCGGGTATTGTATATAGTGAACTATAAAAATAAATGTAAATAGTAAACCACAATAAAGTATATTAGAATGTTTAGTATTAAAATGTATATTCATTATTTAAAAATGCTCTTATGGTTTTCGCATTATCATCTTGTCAAGTTGGAGACGATTGGAGAATTTTCTTTTATAATGTTTATATCTTAAAAACTAAACGTGATAGCTATAAACAATAAACTTTAAAAGCGTATGTAATCAGATTTTGGATAGAGTTCTTTTGTTTTCGATATTACAAAATTTGAGTTTTATTTTACAAAATGGCATTCATTTCCAAAATGGCATTCAATGGCCATTTCGGCTCCATCGGTCTGAAGCCACCGTCCATTTTTTGTAAAGCTTTATAGTTTGAATTTCAGAAATTCACCAATAGTGATTCATTTCGCGAGCCATTAATTAATTGCGATTTGCATTTTGATGAAAATTTTGCACGTGAGTATAAATTTGTGTGGGGGTTAATTCCAATATCAATGATATTGGGCTGTAGATCTTGTACATCCTAATTTCGCTGCTACATAAGTGAAGCCATTGCATTATGCATCCTATTATTCCTGGATTTTCAGTTTCCACATAAGATTTTTTCGTATTTGTTATAACGCCATATAATTTTTACATGAAAGTTGTGTTACAATGGCACACTCCAAGTAATATTTTAGATGCAAAAGTTGAAGAAATATTGATATACACATTTGTATGAACATTTAACTGATCTATCATAACATTCCTTCTACGTTATAGTAATATATGCCAATATTTATTTTCCAGGTATGTTGAATTTTTATTCAGAAAATACGTTTATAATGCTTTGAGTTCGGTAAGTAAAAATATATTTTTAAACATAATTCAGATTTCTATTGATTTTTATCATATAGTCACATAGCCTCTTCCTATTGTAAAAGCGTTTATGCTTTCACATTCAAATGTATAAAGTTAGTTGATATAAAACATGTATAACACATTAATCCCATAGTGGTAAGTACTTAACTCCAGAGTTCAGATCCGTCTCCCTGGTGAGAAGCGAAACTACAACTCAATGGCTGGAAGTAATAAATGACAAGTAAAAATAGCACGTGAAAAGAAGACTCTATATATTTCATTATAGTAAAGGAACATTCTTTAATTTTCTTTATGAAGCACAGATAAGACATTATTTGTAATTTAAACACATTTTTCCAAAAATGGCAATTCTAACTCCTTTAATCATGAGTTAGGTTTTCTAAATTGTTTCAGAACAATATATCTAGCTTGAAAATCTTTTAGTATAGATATTACGAGTACTATAATTTAATAACCTTTTAAACAATAGTATATACCAGGGGAGATTGATACAGATCTATTACTTTTAAGCTGGCTTTTTACATTTAAAAATTCCATAGACATACAACCAGCAATTCAATTTTACAATCTCCCAATTAAAGGAAAAATCCATACGAACCTATATTTCGGTTCTGAGGGGCTCTGTCGGTCGAAGAACATTTTGAGAGCACTTTTAGTAAAGTTAAATTAAAATTTAAAATAGATTCATTTTTTTTTCATTGGAACAAAATCTATATGCGACCGACAGCCCTCTCGTCCATGGTAAGCTCTATTCTTCATCCAAGCGCGTCCCTCTACATTTACCGCGCTGACGTCACAACACACATATACATATCACACGTACATAACAGAACATTGGATAATAATCAACAAAACCAAATTAAAACTCAACGGCTTTTCTTTTTCTCTCTCCGCTGACTGCGCACCGGTTCAAGGGCACACGCACTTCACAATTTGCTCTATTTCGACAGAAAATCGTCTGAGGCATTCTACAATTACATGACATGAAAAAGAGCATTTTAAACAGAAATATGCATCGCAGATTTCGATGCCACACTATTTTCGTGAATTAAATAATATCTTACTTCATGGTATCAATTATATTGTTTTCCTGTAAGTCAAACAGCAGAAATTGAGATTATGGTTATGGCTAATTAACATTATGGATTTTCATAGATGTCAACTCTACTGCAGTTACCGGGAAACTTCCGGTTTCTTGATTTTTAACAAGAATCTTCCGGTTTTTGTCAATTATTTTAGAATTCCCTAAAGATAGGGATCTTTCAGTAAAAATTCCCTGTTAATGGAAATTCTGATTAAAGTTGCGGGCGCCATTTTGTTTCTTCCGTGCATGAACCTAGTACCAGTAATAAATTGCATTATTTTCACTTTAATGATGGATAGATATTGTTTCAAATTAGTGCGATTTCACATATATAGATTAAATTGAAGTGTAATGTTTAAACATCCTTTTCCATCCATGTTTAATTTCGAATTATGTGAATGAAAAATACACAACTTTCATTTCTTTGTAGTAGGTTTCATTATTATTTAATATTTTCATAAAAAATTGATTATTTTTTTAATTACGATTTCGCGGGTATAGATTACATTCCTGTGCGATGTTGAAACATCCTTTTCCGTCTATCTTATTTTTAATAAAATATCAAATTAGTTAAACAGTACTTCTAGATCTCTGCAGTTTATATAAAAATGAAGGATTATTTTCTTTAAAATATGCTCAAAATTAATGATTGCACAATGGAATCCCCCCCCCTTATTTTCTAGGCAATAAAGTCCCAAAAGCACTAAATTACAATTTGAGAAATGAACATCCTTTATATCAGGGAGAGCCTTTCTAAAACTGTTTATGCCACTAAAATTTTTCTTTTATACACTGCCTATGTAAAAACATTTTCCTTATACAGTAGGCATTTTCAATGTTATAGCGAGTTATCACTATTTGAAAAAAGCATATATTTTTTTATGTGATGTAAAAAAAAAAAATCCTTATTTTTTCCTAAGTGGTATTGAATAAATTCCACGTTAAGTTATAACGTACCATAAGATGTTCACCGCGCTATCTACTGGATTATTTATTCCCTAATGTTGGCAGGTATGGATTTTGTAGGGTTTCTTGCTGCTTTACATATCATTCATTTACTATTTAAGTTCGACGAGGCAACATATTTAAAGACTTTATGCAACATACATAAGCCATTGCAACGTATATAAAGACACATCTATTGATCCATCATAATACTTCACTCAATTTATTTAGAAAACCAAATCCATGGAGGTACGGATCAGCAATATCTTGCCCGATAGCGTTTCTTTATTTAATTTAAACTTCATCTATTTCTGTAAGATTTTTGAGACATTACTTTTTTCGTATATTACGGTAGTTTAATTTTAGTAAAGGACATATATCACAGTCTAAATTTATTAGGAATTTTAAGAATTTTCTTTTGTCAAAAGATCAGTACTTTAGATTTTCAGTTATTAATGAATTATACTGCCTTGAATGATGAGCAATCAATTAGAATTAGTATGAATTGACCGGTTTTTAACACTTTACAACATAGTTGTAAAGCATTTATGACTTTGGTCATTCTGTTTGTTTGCATGCCTGTTTGTTTGTATGCCTCGAACTCACAACCCGACAGCCGAACGATCGCTAGGAAACGCTTGCCTTTGACCGTTCGACCACCGCGTCGGCTCATAATCAATGCTTTATGCAGGATTTACCTTTCTTGTTTTACATACTTATTTATTTTTATTTTGCCTAACCCAACCTGATCCCGTATAGGCTTTTATACAGAGACATCTTATATTTATAGGCATCTAGGTAAACATTTTCAGAGATAACGCACTTATATATCTTTTATACCCTATTATTTAAACCTTTACTTTCCTCTATCGTGGGAATGCTACCACATTGTTCGTATCCGGCGAACATGATACATTCGTCAACTCCGTAAGAGCGATGGGTGTCTATCAGCTGTAATTACCACGTCACAAAAACGAAAGCTGTTTCTTTTAACGTGTTTATTGCGTGAGAAGGAGATACGTCCCCTTTCTCAAGTGAGCTTGCAACTTAACAAGTAACGTGTTTCATATTTCAAGTAACGTTATCGATATATTTCGCTTTATCATATACACCGCATAAAACATCAAATTTTAAAAGTATAGAACGTAAATTGCGTTCTGAAAATAAATGTTTACATTATATTCTTACATAACTCTACTCTCACATTTTTATTTCTCATGCAAGTATTTTTTTTCGACCCAGACAGTGTACCCAATTCGGAGTTATAAGGAACCTGTTTGGACGGCAAGGACCGTGTTACCCAATTTAGACCGGAACCCAATGGGGACGGCATCCACAGGTACCATGCCTCCTTTCCCTACCACCAACCTATTGGAATAACTTTCAGATTCACGTATTCAATATGTCCGTACTTTGCGTGATTACGGGGACAGTTTTCGCAGAACTGCGAATCGAATTCGGGTCCCTCCTCCCCCCCCCCGAGTGCAATCCCCGTGCCTTAACCATTGGGCCGTTCCGTCCTCATGCAAGTATTTAACATTTATTAACTTTTAATACTCATTAATGCACATGAGGGAGATTGAATCTCTTTTCTAAAAAAACTCAAAACAATTGACATATAGAAAGAAAACTGTTTATTAGAGATATATATTTTTAGTCATTTTGAATTCGTTCGAATAATATTTAAACAAGCTGTCTGTTAAATGTCATAGGATAATAATCTTTTCTTCGCAAAATAGGGGCATCAGACGATATTTTTACGGAAATCATACTGAACTTGTACCAACGGACAATTGTTATTTAATTTTATCTCAATTCGGACAATATTTTTTGTCAATTGAGCGGTCATGGAGGTACATAACAGGAATGTTCTCACTACTAGGTGATGTCATGGTTACGGTTCTTTTGCAAGGACAACTAAGGAGGATATTGCAAATAGAACCTAGTTAACCGAAGTGAAAAAGAAACTAATGCGCATCCTATTGACTGTATATTTCCATTACAATGTATTTCATGACATAATTCTGCAAAACCGTTATCTAAATCACCAGGAAATTAAAACGCGTCGTTAGTAAATCCGCATGAAGCTATTATATAAAGACATGAACCTCTTTTGAAGGCGGAAAGAACTTTTTCAAGATAAATGACAAATGAGAGAGCTTGCATTTAAACCGAAGCAAGAAAATGTAACGTAACTCGTGAAGTAAAGCGTTGTCATTCCTAAAGTAATAAATGTTAAGCGAAGAAATCAAAGAGGTATGAAATAGTGTAAAACGGCATCAGAATGAAAACAAATAATGTAAAACAAAGTAACTAGATATAAGAAATAAAAAATTCATATAATGAAGCGAAATTTACAAGAAAATTATTTTTTGAGTGTGTATGAATTTAGCAAGTAGCTGCAACGTCGAAGTTCATAGTCACAAAACACTCTTGTAGGGGCATTTTAAAAAATTTGAAATTCATTAAAACAGTCCACGGATGTCGCTATCTGCGATGGAAATATTTTTCGAAAAAAAAAACTCTTATTTTGACATAAACATCATTAAAGCTCCAAGGTATGCATCAGAACAACAGATTTTGTGGTTAATTTTTTTTAATATTTCACAATAGAGTGAAATTGAATAACACAACTCATATCGATCTTTAAAAATTTTTAAGCAACTAATTTATTTTAAAAATTAAAAAATATATTATTTCAAAATTTAAAAGATGTACAAAATCCCCTTAATTTACCTACTGTGACAAAAAAGTCGACTTTTGTGCCCTCTCTGTTTGGAAATTCACTATTAGCTTTACCATTTGGCATTTTATATATTTAGTTACAGAATGCCCAATTCAAGTAAGGACTATATGTCTATTTGAAACCATTCGTGGGGACTATTTGCCCACAAATATAGCAAAGCAATTTTTCCAACGATTCGCAGCAACACACGCACAGCATCTTCGATTAAGCAACTATAAAACCGTCAATTCTGTGAGCGCGGGAATAGTGTTAGATTGTTTCCATGCATCAAAAAGGAGCTATTGACGAATAGGATAATTATGATTAGTATATACATGTATATAATTACAACACAAAGGAACGAAGACTGTTTCATGTAACACTTTTATTGGCTGAAGCATCTTCACAGTTCGACTTCAATCAGCAAAACTCCTCACCTCTATGTACTATTATACATTATGGTTTACTTAGTGGCTGATAAAATAAGCATTGCATAATAAAAACTGATATGAGCAGCACGTGACTTTCTCTACATAATGCAATGAATTAACTTCTTTCACAGAGGTGTACAAGATCCAAGGCACAATCTTTTTAATATTGAATTGTACATTTGACAGTTTTAGCTGACAACATATGGAGCATTTTTGAAGTCATTACTCTATTTGGAAAACCGTTTTGAATGTCATTATACCGATTCATATATGAATCAATCTAATTTTTAGCTGAAAATTTTTTTAGCCCCAAAAAAATCTAGAAATAGTCTGCTTTCTGTACTTATTCCATAAAAAGTTTACCCTTTCAGTAATTCATTGCTGATGACCTCTGTAAATTAAACCACCCATGCACTTATGCAGCGATGCATTTTTAGTAAGTCATGCTTGTTTGAGAATTTTTTTCTAATTCCCATGTTTACATGTTTTGTGCTTTCTCAGTAATTTTTCTCCACGAGCTTCAAAGAATTTTTTCTACGAAGTACAACGTAAGCATTTTTACTTTCCTTATATACAATAATGTATAAGGAAAGTATTGTGACGGGGTCGAAAATTTGAATTTGAGTTTTCGACGGTACAGCACGTTTCAAGCATCCCTGATCACGAATCGAACATTTTTGAGGTGATGCCTGTGTGTGTGTTTGTGTGTGTGTGTGTGTGTGTGTATGTGTGTGTCAGTGAGTCTGTGCAGACGATATCTCACGAACGAATGGAGCAATGAAATTTGGTGCAAAAATTACAATCCATGAATACTGGAAGCCTATTGTTTTTAAACGCAATCGAATATTCAGAACCCCCCTAAATTTTCGAGTGAAATTTTGACAAAATCATCAAAAAATCAAAACCTTTAATAAAGTTACGCAAATAGACATTTCTTATGTAATTTTTTCTTAGAATACGATTGACATAAACTTTGGAACACTAGCATGAATCGTTGTTCAGATATTGCATATTTTTCAGATAAATTTATCAAAAAATTCCATAAATTAAAAACAAAATTAACTGTTGAAAAACATGCTTACTTTTAATATGTAATATCATGCCATAAATTGGGTGACATCATTCTCATGGATCTAACTCGTTCCATTCATGAAAAAATATAGTTTGAGTAATACTTTTGCATTTGACCGCCAACAGTCATTTATTTGCTATAATAATAACTTATTTCTCCATTCATAACGTTTGGCGAGATTTTGACGATAAATTTGTCGGAATGTCGCCAACTTGGCGACTTTTTTAAATTTTGCCAAATTAACTAGAATTTCACCAAAGCACACTGATTCATATATGAATAGCATACTGATTCCCACTGATAGCATACTGATTCATATATGAATCAAACCCGAAAATTAAAAACATAATCAATAGATGAAGCTAAATATTTTTTTCAATATTTTTCTACACATACTTAAGCCGAAATCATTAAGAACAAAAACAAAATATAATGAAAATGTAAAAAAATCATGCATTGTGGGGTTAAGAATACCGTGGAATCAGGCGGAATCCAATGAAACGACTCCATCATAAACTTTTTGAATTCCTTGAAAAATCTATTAACGCCATAGAATGACTTGGAAGGACAGCTCGTCTTCTATTTGGAGAAAATGACTAGTACAGTTTTCGGAAAATCCAGGATTATCCCGAGGGATGGACACAGGAACCCATTTTCTCAACCCTTACGGAAAGTAACTCAATAGAGTGGCGTCAAATTTGCTTAGAGGGTTTCCGAGACCAGATTAATTTTTAGTGTTTGGTTTGGAGGTATCGAAACATTTGGAAAAATCAAGTACTCGGTTGAGTCCCCAGGAGTATTGGATACGATAATTAAAATGCTGCGGTGATATTGTTGATTTTACGGTGTTTCCAGTGCAATTACTCTCTGGGCAAGTAGCCACAGCTATCTTCACTTTAAGGGGGTCTCTTTATACAGAGAATATTTATACAGAGAATACGGATCTACGCGTTTCGAGACCTCTGGAATAAGAAAAGAATATTTTTTGCGTGACGTCTGTGTGTGTGTGTCTGTGTATCTGTGGGTTTGTCTGTCTTTCTGTACAGATTTTGTATCCACTCTAACTAAAAAACTAATGGACCGAATTTCGTAAAATTTGGTAGGTAGGTCACTTGTGGGCGGGTCTCGTGCTGATTAGTTTTGGATACGATTAGGGATAAAAAAAACCGCCTTTTTTTGCGAAATGGCTCGCAAAAGCCTGTATCCACTCTAGCTGAAAAAATAATGAACCGAATTTTACAAAATTTGGTTGATATGTCGGTCGTGGGTTGCCCTGGTGCTGATTAGATTTTGGTACGATTCGGAAAATAATATACCCGCCTTTTGTTGTAAAATAGCCCCCAAAAATCGTCAAAATCTAAAATAAAAAACTACGTACGCTCACATATATCCATTGAATGCTTGTTTTATACGTAATTTTAACGAAGAAAAGAATAAGACCAACCCCATTACACTGGGGCTAACCGTTTTCGAGATATTTTAGTCTTTTCGTATTTTCTCTACGCCACATTTGAAAATAACTTCAGTTACCAAATGAGAACGAAAATTGTATTAAAAGTGAATTAAATTTAATTAAAATAAATAGAACGTGAATATAAGTCTGCAGGGAAAGTCATGTGCTGCCCATATCAGAGTTTTTTTATAATTGATGAAGGTTAGTGTATGGGGCTTCATTGAAACACTGTAGTTCAGTTGACAGGTTGTTTCTATGAATAATATAAATTAAATAGATAGATTATTGCCATAAATTTATAAGACGACTGACAGAAAATTATATATTTGATGTCTTTCATTGGTATTAATATGAAAAGTGTGCAGGTTATTAAGTTGTATGGCTTGGTTTACCTCATTAGGTCAAACAAGAAAGGTACGAGACTAGTTAGTTTTAATCTACTTTATAACATGACAATCTGGAACATCTGTACAAGTGGAAACAACAGAAATGTATTAGGTTTGTCAAGCTAGAGTTTTCAAATCAATTATACTTAATCATACAAATGCTAATTTTCTATTATGTACCTAACATGCTGTTCTATTGCGACCCAATGTACAATTTGTATTTAAAAAACTATTGCCACTATATTATGTGCAATGTTTATTTTAATTCATATATTATGTTGGCAAAGCTTTACTTACTTCATTCAGTGCAGAAGAAGCACAATGTTTCCAATAATAGCATTTTGTAAGTATTTGCAGAGCAGCTTGTCGAAAAATTATTTGACACGCTACTTTTGTCTAAGATGATTAAAAAATGATGGGTCAAACTTTACGATGTGGTAATACACATCAAACCAAGCATTTTTCATCATAGTTTACGGGGTCGGAAATGGAATGTAAAGGCGCCAGTGGGCGCTTAATGGTGAAAAATGCTAATGAAAATTTCGCCAGTGGCCGCTTAATTCTCCTCACCTCATCGGATGATGAGGTGAGGAGAAAACACAAGAATGACTTAAAATTTATAAAATGACATTTAATAAACAATAATTACAGTAATGGCTTAAAAG
This sequence comes from Amaurobius ferox, assembly GCA_951213105.1. Lineage (NCBI taxonomy): Eukaryota > Metazoa > Arthropoda > Arachnida > Araneae > Amaurobiidae > Amaurobius > Amaurobius ferox. The sequence continues at coordinate 136,911,283 of OX578146.1, read as the reverse complement.
AACGACCGCCAACCTAAATGTACGTTCACAACGGCGATGGAGGGATTGGCGAAATCTTTCGAACAGACCAGGAATGTCGGTCACTTTGGCAGCAGCGACCTCAATTCAGGCAACGAGTTCCTCTTCAGATTCAAGGGGAGGGTCATAGACGAGACTCTTGAGATATTCCCACGTGATGAAGTCAAGACACGACAGATCCGAAGATTGTGGGGGACCAAACTATGGGAGCTTCCCAACGAGTAAGTGTCCTGTAACGCCTTTACGTTTAATTTTCGACCCTGTAAACTATGACGAAAATGATTGTTTTGGTGTGTACTACATCCTAGTAAAGTTTGGCCTACATTTTGTTAATCACTTTGTACATGATGTTACATGGCAGTCTGCACACGGACAACTATGTTGGAAACTTTGTAGAAGATATGTGCATGATAGAACCATATATTGAAGTCAAAAGTGGGCATTCACTGCCAGCGTGCTATATATAAGAAAGCTGTTTGTTTGTACTTCGGTGTTCCATTGTTCTCCAATCTACCCTACTATACTATTATTGTTCCAAAAATTATGATTATCGTCTGTGGAAAATAATGCTAAGGATATCTTTAAGTTCGAATCATTTGAATTCTGATCGCAATCATTATTAGAAATTGAAAATAGTTTTACTTTTGCACATAATGTTTGCGTACAGAAAATTCGACATTAGAAGGAGCATTTGTTTTTGAGTCACTAGCTCACGGGCATACATGCATGAAACGTACGCACACACATACACACAGAATGATACATTTTTAAAAGTGTTCAGAATGGATTGAAAATTTTCAGGGCTACAATGCTTTGTTATATAATAGTATGAGAAAGTCAATACAATGAGAAACAAAGTTAATGAGTAGAAAATTGCAGGCTTCAAGTTACATATTTTAAGCTTTAGCATTTCTGCTGCCAACCAAGCCGTGAGGCTTCTGGCATTCTCTTATCCTATCTTGTAACCGAAATATATGCATAAATTGTTGTTGAAAGTTCTTTTGTCAAACTATTGTTTATACGGAAACATTTTTCTTGAAACACCTATTTCTTACGATATGCTATAGATAGATATTAGTTGATAACTTATTTGGATTCTGCAGCAAATTAGAGCGATGAATGGAGGGCTCATAAAATATTTCCGTTTGTGGGTTTTTTCCATTTCCGTTTCAAAACTTCTAATGTTGCGCGAGACATCTATTTCTTGAGATTGGCTGTAAATAGAGGTAGATTAAATCATAACTAATATGAATTCAACCAAGTTCTGGATGAAGTAAAGTAGCTCTTTAACAATTTCACCTCCCAGTTTCTTTTCTACTTGCACTTGAAAAATGTTCTTTGAAATTACTTTTTTTCAGTATTATATTTAAATATATCTTAGATAATGAATGATATAGATTTAGTGTCGCATTCCGGAGAGATTAAAGAGACACACTAAGAATTTACACTTCCAACTCAAAATCATCTATTTCTCAAGATTGATTGTAAATGCAGTTTAGATGGCTACTGATATGAATTCAGGCATTCAACCTCGAAGGAGATAGGATATTCACTAAAGATTTGCAATTCCATTTTTTTTCCTTCGGGTTTAAAAAATGTCCTCAAAACTTTTATATATCAGAATGGACGATAGATAACGTTTATATGATGAGAGATGTGGTTTCAGTATCGAATTCCAGAGGAAGTAGTGGGTTCACTAAGAATTTATATCTCCGGATTTTGAGATGTCTCTTCCAGCTTTTACAAAAATTTGTATGACTGTACAACTTGAGCATGCAAAAGAGAATAAATATTTATAATAGTTCCTTCAAAATTTAAGTGTACAACATACCATTTGTCACCCAAAAAAATACTCTTTCATAAATTTGTCTTATGTACTCATTATACAGAGTATTACCAAATAAATTGAAAATTTGCATGACAATAATAGTTCTAAAGTGAATATATGTATTAAATGGTATTTATAAAATTTAAAAATTATAGGTTTTTTGGTTTGATAATAAAAGTTGACGTTTTAACTCAACTTAAGTTGACGTTGTGTATGTGTTATGTGTATACATACGTGTGTTCGTCATTGAGGTGTGAACACAATAACTGAAGAACAATAAAATTTTATATGTGATGCATTTTATGGAGAACAAGAAGTAAAGCAAATGTTTAGTCAATCTCATGATTGTAATTCAAATTATTCGAATTTGAAAAATTTTATTGCTTTTTTTCCTGTAAAAAACAATAAAAATTGCCAAAACAATGATGGTAGTGTATAATATATGGGTTTATAAGTTAATAATTTAATACGTCATTTTGTATAATTTGATACGTTATGAATGTAATGTATCTAATATTAATTCAGATAAACCATTGGCGTCATTAAGCTGATGCCAATATTCAAAAACTTTTAATAATTGATATGAAATATTTTAGTAGCTAAGGGTTCGAAACAGCAAATTCAGTATTTATTTTCGTTTTGTTCATGATTAGTGATACAAGTGCAAACACAAATTCGAGAATATTTTGAATGAATACAAATGAATATGTGAAAATTAAAAACTATTATGAGCTAAAAGAATTCCCGATATTCAATACTCCCCATATTAGTTGTTAATTAAGGAAACTCTCCCGCTACCTTGTTTGTACTAATAACTTCAAAAAGAATTTCTTTCCGATGTCAGAGTATCATATTTTTAGAAAAAATCATCTCGCTTTGAGGAACTTCAGGTGTATTGCCATTATTCAGAAGAAGTTAATTTTAGAGCGGAAAACTTGCTTCAGCTTTGGAGTTGCGGTTAATTGCTACAATTATATTACCAAAGAGCTTTTGGGGATCCTATTTCTTGAAGAAGAAAAAATAAATTGAAAAAGCAGCGGACGTTGGTACCAATTTCGTGCTAATGGATTTTAGCGCCAACTGCTCGATAAGTCTCGGATAATAGTTGAGTAAATGAATTTATTGTACATTGAAATAGAGGAAACTGAATTAGAAAATACAAAGGGGCGAAAATGCAGTAAGAAACGAAAAGTGATAAATTAAGTTGCCTGTATAGTAATTAGAGTTGACGTCACGTTTTGCATTTAAGGGAAACAGCGATAAAAATGTTAAAATAGTTGTGTTCACATTTTGTTAATCACGTACCTCTTCTTCAGTCAGTTAATATATGAACTTAAGGGTTGTAAGTAATATTCAAGATAAGGAGTATGTAATATGTATTGAACTGACTGTACGATTGACTGGGTATGTGAAGGGGTAATGTATCAAAATTATCGTGCACTTTCACTACGGCTATAGTTTTGGGTTCAGTGTCATTAAATCCGTCTTAGCTTCAAGACTAAGGAAAAACTGTGAAATTTCAAAAATACAAATAAGGGGTGACAATGCAAAGGAATAACCAAAACACTCACAATCGCTTTGTTCAATGATCCAGCACCTCCACTTTATACAGATTCTTGATTTTGTCTCATTCTATCTGTCTCAGTTCCCAGCTCGAATTTAAAATTGAATATTTCAACAATTTTAATTAGGAATGGGTGATAGATAGCGTTATAGGTTCTCTTCATTGGGTAAACAGCAGTGTATGATAAATTGCATTTAATATTTCGGTACATGTCTACCTTTATTAAATAATTGTAAATATTGTGTTCAACGTTTTGTTCCGTAATGAAATATATACCATTTGTTAATTAGGAAAACATTTCCTTCATCTTATTCATCCATGCAATATAACTTGCAGAGTTCACTTAGACAATAAGAGCTTGGGATTTCGTCCCAGTAACTCAAAGGTGAGTGTCGGCTGGACAGTTCGGAGATCCAGGGTTCGATTCCCAGTTATGGCAGTAGGACTCTTTACAATGGCGTCCGAACAAATCAACCCTGTGGGTTAATTTGAAGATGTCGCAGGTCTGAAAGTGAACCTAGTACAACTAGTACATATACAGTGGACTCTGGGAGATTGAGCGCCGATTTCAAATTGAGAGGATAACGACCATGTAGGGTACTAACCTGGGTAAAAATTGTAGTGTCAGCAGGCTAACCTGAGGTCAAAATTGTAGGAGGTGGTCAGCCAGATTGTCAGTGGCCAGCCAATCTAATATTAGAGGCGGGAATGCAGAGCTCACTTCGACGATTAGAACTTACAATTTTGTCTCAGTTGCTCAGTGGCAGAGCGTCGGCCGACCAGTTCGGAAATCCAGGGTTCGATTTCCGGTTGGGGCAGCATTATTCTTTACAAACTGTTTTGGAGAAATAATCTGTTAGTACCACAGCATCACTTATTAAAAATTGTCTTAAAGACAAAAACTTGAAGTGTAATGTCATTATTGTAAAGGTAGTTTTGAAACATCAAATTCGTTTCCGCTGTTGAAATGCAAATAAATAATTGCTTTATATTTATTGACAAACTAATTTCGCAGAGCAGCATACAAACATATGAGAACTCCGGCCGCGGATTCCAATTTAACACCAATGCATTTTAGCACAGCTTACTGAATAATGCTTTGTAAATAGTTAGGTAAACTGATTGGTAAACTATTGTAAATTGAGATAAAGGACATTTCATTAGATAAAACAAAGGATAGAATTTGCAATTAAAGGCGAAGGTAATGAAGTTTCTAAAAGTGATTGAAGTGGAAAATCTATAGCATAGTTTGTAAATAATCTTGCTGCCCCAACCGGGAATCGAACCCTGGATCTCCTAACTGGCCACTCGACGATCCACCGTTGAGCTACTGGGACGAAATTGCAAGCTGTTACCGTTGAAGTGGACTCTGCATTCTCTTCCCCGTAATGCCAGATTGGAGGGCAACTGATAATCTAACTGACCACTTCCTGCTATTTTTACCGCAGGTTAGCCTTCTGCCACTACTACTTTTACCCAGGTTAGTATCCTCCGTGGTCGTTATCCTCTCAATTTGAAATCAGCGGTTAATCTTCTAGAGTCCACTGAATTTGTACTAGTCGTACCAGGCTCACTTTCAAAACTTCTAGCACTAACCTACAGGGTTGATTTGTTCGGACTCCATTGTAAAAAGCCTTGTTGTTCCAACCAGGGATCAAACCCTAGATCTCCGAACTGGCCAGCTGACTCTCTACCGTTGAGCTACTGGAACGAAATTGGAAGCTCTTATCTTTGAAGTGGACTATGCAAGTTCTAGGTGAAATATAGAAGCAATTTAGATAGATTTAAATACATTGTAACTGTTTAATGATGTTCCGTATAAAATACTCTTTAAACACAACACACATCTCCAATTTTTAAAAAAATGAGGTTTATTATGGAACTCGTTTTATAACTCCGCAATTTTCTTGTACGTTCTGTGCCATACAATAATAACACACATGATTCATGGAAAACGTCCTTAAGTATCCCAATAAATTTGTACGGGAAGCCCAGTAAATACACACTGTATAACTGTCTATAGTAAAGGGACCATGCCTGATCGAATAAGAGGGAGTGCGGTGCCCCTATATTAAAGACCCAGACCGTCCGACTCTTCCGAAGACTTGAGAAACCATTTGTTCGACCGGACGGTGCCCCTATGTGGAAATTTTAATATTTAGGATAATAAACCCGGCAAAAAAGCGAGATAGATGAAAAATGCCAATTACAAAGTTGTTTAGAAGCATTGTCTAATAAATATAAATCGACACTAAAGTTGTCAAGGAAACATGTATTTAATAAATAAATAAATATTTGGTTAAAAGATTTTCGTATTCAGACATGATAAAATAAAAAAAAACTTTTATATGCACAGGAATCTAATGTACACTCAAAATGACAGCGGTTTTTTTTTCAAGGATTGCACGTGTCACCGTGTTCAGTTCTTGATGACACTACTTTGTGTCTGACGTTTTTTGCTTTCCACATAGTCGTTTTGTTTATTCCTAATTTCTTCTCATAAGACAGAGTTCCACAACTTTGTAATCGGCCTTTTTTGTATACCTCGTTTTGTTGCTTAGTTCGTTACCCCAGCTTTTTAAATTTCCCTCTAGAGGAGCGACAATCCATCTTGTTGGATCAGGCATTATCTTGCGTATATATACTCATGGACCACTATTTACAAAGTTGTTGAGGTGCTTAAGGTTTTCCTAAAAATCCTATATAACACCTTCTTATAAGCACATTTTTGTACTTTATTGGTAGAAGCATATGTGTGAAAATAAGGCGATATCAATTGTATTAGAGCCTTATGAGCCCTTTTCAATTAGCTTAACGGATGTACCTATTGGTTTAGAAGTTAGTACCCATTAGCTTCTTTCAAGAATCTATAAAGAATGCCAATAAGTAAAATACACTGTGGGCGAAGCATGAGAATAACTAGAACAAAGCAAATAAGCTCAAATAACTCAATAATGCCGCATACAGCTGTTTCGAAGATAATATTGATTCCCTTCGTCGGGCCATAGGGATCCATTTGGGGAAAAAAGGATATCCCGCGTACGCTCGAAATAGCTGTAGGCGGCATTGGGTTATTTGTGTTTATTTACGTTGATCTACTTTTCCTTAAAAAGAATGTAATCGATGTTTTGTTTTGTAATGAATTATATATATATATATATATATATATATATATATATATAAATAATACCCAGAAGGAAAAAAAAAATTTAAAATATAAGAGTTAAAAAGGTATTTAATAGAATAGCGCTAAGAGCAGCTTACACTAATAATACCGAAAATATGATTAAATAATGAACAACAGAGTATTTGAAAGAAGAGGAAATTGCCTTCATAGTACCAAAAGAAGTGACGGAAGAGCGATTGTGAACTCTTCTAATTCCCGATTACAGCTAGCTGCCAAGCCATGGCACACTCCCGGACGCCAGCATATGATTAGGCAATGAATTTCAGACAACATGTCGGGGTCATTGCTATTCATATACTGGCGTCCAAGAGTATGCAATGGCTTAACAGCTAGCTGTAAACGGGAATTAGAAGAGTTCACAATCGCTCTTCTGCCACTTCTTTTGGTACTATGAAGGAAGTTTTCTCTTCTTTCTATTACTCTGCTGTTCATTATTTTGTCATATATATATATATATATATATATGTACTCTTTTGCAAAAAAAAAACGATGCATCATGAGGAAAGTTACTGTTTTTATTGAAATTAAATATGCTTACAGATCATGCGCAAATAATGAAATGATTGCAAAATCAAGGCATCAGGACTCATCAATGGTTAGAAATTGCACATTGAATTTTCAAATTAGTAATTTGTGAAACCCCTTATGGCGGCAATGTATGCTTCTATATGTCTAAGTAAGGGGTAATAAAGTTGCTTAATGTCATCCTGCGATAAATTCTGCCACGCATTCCTCAATTGTTGCTTCAGATCTGCTGCATTACGGTTCGCCCAAATCTAGCGGCTTAGCATATCTCATAAATACTCCATTGGCGAAAAGTCTGGTAACCTTGCTGGTTAAGGAACAGTATCAACAGCATGGAGACAGTCCACAGAAATGTGAGCCGTATGTGGCGTGACATTATTTTGTTGGAAAATGGCTGAACACTATGCGATGACAGTCTGCTGGCATCCATGATGCTCGACTACGACACCACTCCAAACGATTCTGTAGATGTTGTGTTGTTATCGTCAGACGCCTAAAAGGCCGCCGTAAGCGTAACCTAACCTCAGACAAGCGCCGTGAGATGGTGGAGGGTACCACGGGTGGTATGGAAGAGGGTGTAGCTCATTGGATGTCGGACAATGATGCCGTTGGACCAGTTCGGGTCTGTCGGACAATCATCCGATCTTGCCTCGCATTCGTGCACCTTGACCTTCGAGAGCTTTCATTCCGCCGATGAGTTTCTTTAAGGAAAGAAAGAGGGGTCGCCATCCCCCTCTACCATTTTATGCCTTGCATTTGGTCATTTCCCCTCTTTTTCATATGAATCTTATATGTTACTTTAGGAGAATGTGCTGCATTGCGCCAACTTCTGGAGAAAAATTGGATAACTGTGAAATAATTTTATTTTAATATGTTTACTATGCTATACATAGAAGTAAAAGTGATTTATAAATTTGTGCAAACCAATGGTAGAAAAATATTTAATTATAACCGCATAAGTAGAAACATCAATGTATATAAAAGTGAAGAGTGTAATTGTCAAAACAGCCCTTATATAGATACCCATCATGCGCACATTATCACTGGAAACCTGGATCTATTGGATAATCACAAGTTAAAATCTATGCTTCAACTTGGTACGAAATTTCGTATACAAGATTTCACAAATATTAAAAAGGACTTTGAACAAGATTTGAAGAAATTTACATATAAACTCGCCGTAAAATACAGCATGCCAATACAAGCCTTCAATGAATGGCAATATAACCTTCTCAAAATGTTCAATCTCCACTACAAAACATTGTGTAAAAAAACGTATTATCCTTCTCTTCAAAATGCAGTCAATAAATATGAAGATAAATATGTTATAACTTATACGGATAAAGTTGTATCAAATTACGCTTTCACATGCAGAAAATACTACGTTGATACTTTAAAAAATTGTTATCTTGATAAACAAATGTACTCCCCTTTACAACAAAATGGAACATGTCTGGTAAATAAAATTAAAACTCTGTATCAAAGCATTGGTATCGAACTTAAAGCAGTTAACTTTCCATATTTGGTACTCATACCAAAACTTCATAAAAATCCAGTCAAGTTCCGGCCGGTGACAGTGGGATGTGGATCCTATTTAACAATTGTAAATGAAAAACTTTTAACTATACTTAAAAATGTTATGATTATACTCAAGAAACAATGAACAGTAATGATAAATAATAGTTACGATGTCATCAACCGACTTCCATTTTATAGCAGGGATATACGTTTCAAAAGTTACGATTTCCGTGATTTATTCAACAACATCAATCTGGAAAATCTATATGAAATTTTGAAGGAACTACATGAAATATATGACTTAAAAGAGCATATTACATTCAGAAAATGCGAGGACTTGATTCGCATTGTGTTGTTTGAAAACATCTTATTTGACGGCACCAACTATTTTCAACAGGTTAAGGGTATTCCGATGGGAGGGGGATGTTCATCCCTGCTCGCCGATCTATACTTGTGTAAATTTGAAAATGGCACTCATATATTACATGAAATGCCATATTTTCGTTTCGTTGACGATGTCCTTATTGGGCAATATAAGAATACACCCCAATTTGATTTTACTTTTTATCCAAAAGAACTGGAATTGATTGAGAATATAAGTAAGGAGGAAGATAGTGTTGATTTTCTAGATATCACACTAAAACATGACAGTAGATATGGTACTTATACCGTCTTATATGACAAGAGAAACAATTTCAATATAAAAATCAACCGCATTATTGATTGGAGGTCCAATTTGACCAAAAACATTTTCAGAAATGTCGTCATTGGTCACCTCAAAAGAAATCAACGCATTAATACTTTCAAGTCTGATTGCATCATGCATAATAGGAATATTATGAAGGAGGCAATAAAACGTAATTATCCAATTGGCTTCCTGAAATGTTATTATAATTCCCTATTTAATACAAACAAGGGAGAAAATGCTTACTTAAAGGATATGACAAAGGTATAGAACGATGAAAGTGAAAATAACGAATAGCGCATGCGTGGACTTCTGTTATATATGATGCACTCCATCTTAACCGACAGGGGCATTTGCTGCATTTCCATTCTTTCCCTTGCGATCCTGGTGGATTCCTATTTGTTTTCTTTGCACTTTTTCGAGTGTTTTTGATCTGACACATTTACGGAAGTATGGCTTCTGCATGGCATTGGTACCGTGAGTGTTGCCCGGGCATAAAAGCAGTCTTTTAAACGGGAAAGAGGGGTCGCTACCATTTTATGCCTTGCATTTGGTCATTTCCCCTCTTTTTCATATGAATCTTATATATATATATATATATATATATATTGTAAGAATTTTTATTACCTGTGACTTTTCCTTTATTGAAAGTGGTATTTTGAGCACATGTAAAAATAAAAATAAAATAAATAAAATAGACCCAACGTTAGCCTTGAGAATAAATCTGTTATAAATAAAACAAGTACTAAACAGGTATTAAATGCCTCTTGTTTCCTGTTCCATATATAAGGTAAGCATATGGAATCGGGATATAGCGTTGAGAAAGCCTGGATATAAATTAGCCCTGTAACTGCACTCAATAATGAAATTAATATTTACATTTTTAAAAATCACATATGTAATACAGGTTCTAAACCCTTTGTTCAATGCATTAACATACATTGTGTAAGTGCATGAATAGTGATGGGTTGAAAAGAATGAAACAGATAAATCAACACATGGAGCTAGATATTTCCTGGCACCCAAAAATTGTGAGAGTATCACACATGATAAATGCATCCATAATATAATAAAAGTTAAAAGTATTTCTGAAACTATGTACGTTCTCAAGGGTCATATTTGGTTCAGTAATACTGAAATTCTATGTTTCTGTAGGTATGCATAACTGTTTATTACATAAATTCTCTCTCTCTCTCTCTATATATATATATATATATATATATATATATATATATATATTATATATATACACTGTTAACTTGTAATTAAGAAAACTCTTCTTTTACGTTAATTCTCCTAATACCCTATACTGCTCTTGAAAAGAAAGTTGGCAATATCACATCATCACTCTGAAAAAGATCACCCCAAAATGAAGCACCAGAGCTATAATGTCATTACAAAGGAATTACGAAGTAATCTTGGAACAGCGAATTTTTTCCCGCCTTTGAAATGCAATTAATTGTTCCATATTTACTGGCGAAGCAGCTTTGAAGTGCGGCATAAAAACAGATGAAAACTGTGGACGCGGGTTTCAATTTAAAACCAATGCATTTTACCTAAGCCGGTTGGATAATTCTTTGTAAATTGTTGGATAAACGAATTGTACACTGAGATAAAAGGAACTTCATTACAGGAAACAACGGATGGAATCTGAAGTGAAAAGCAGGACTAATGGGGTTACTGGCGCAATAATTAAAGTTAAAAGTCTATGGAATAGATTAAGGAAAATATAGGAAGAATTTAGAGTAATGTAAATATATTGCAGTTTCTTAAGGCTATGCAATAGAAGTAGGATATTATGGACCTCAATTATTTATAATTGAAATGTACTGTTTCTACATTCTGTTCATATAATAATAATATATATCAATACTACTGAAATAGGCTCAAAGTAATTAATAATTTTGATGCATTTACACCATTTGGGCCATCGCATATCAAAATTTTTAACGTGATTTCACTGTGTATGTGTCTATCTCTCTGTGCGCCTCTCTATAAAACGTTAAAGTCTACGTTAAACTTAATGACACATAAAGTTAAAGTATATTGCGTAGTTTAAGGAAATATGAATATACAAATGTAAATATAGTGTGCCAATTTATGGCTATTCTGTCCCTCTAAGCTTTTTTTAACATAAAACATATCTCCAAACTTACCTTATAAATGTGATATTGAAATTTATATTTTTTATTTTATAATTATTTATTATTTATGATTAAAATATAATTTTATTTTACGTCCTGTGCCATATAACAATTATAATAGTAATATATAGCAATTGTACTGAAATAGGCTTAAATGAATTAATGTTTTTAATTTTTTACACTACTTGGGCACTCACAAATTAATTTTTAACATGGCGTTACTATGTGCGTGTGACTGTCTCTGTGTATCTATCTGTGAAACGCATGTGTCACATGTATCTCAAAACTATTCCGTCAAATTCTATATAATTTAGAAATTACGTTGCTCATGTGTTACACTAATGCTGATAATATTTTGATAGTAATGAGAAAAATAATGCTGATAATATTGTGGTAGTATTGAGAAAAATAATGCTGATAATATTGTGGTAATATTGAGAAAAATAATCCCGATAACATTTTGGTAGTATCGAGAAAAATAATGCTGATAATATTTTGGTAGTATTGAGAAAAATAATACTGAAAATATTTCGAAATTGCTTATTATTGCGGAAAAAATAAGTGTCCGTTTTATATCGAATTTATCTGAAAAATTTCACAACCGAAATTAAATACTAACTACTAAATACTAACATTGTATTACACTCAATTCTTTATAACAAAAGGAATGAAATCGCTACAAGCTAAAATGTGAATGAAGACATTTAATATTTTTGTAATTTTTGCGACTTAGTCTCATTTTAAAATGCGCAAATTCATCCAATAAAAAATATTACGTCAAAATCACTGTAATTTCAAATAAGTCACATACACTATTTCATATGGTTTTTATGCTATAAATCCCAAATCATTATATTATTACCAAACAAGAAAAAATTGTATTTTCAGTTTCTAGAAAAAGGCATATACTGCACACATAAGATTTTTTTTTATTTCTTTGTTTGCATCTTTGCTCAAACGATTTCAAAATCTGAAAATACACGATATCACAAAATTACACGATCAACCGATCATTCCCGAATTGATCGTTCCCAAACCGATCATTCCCAAACTACGCGATCATTCAAAAAAGTGTATCTCCAAATATTGTAACACTCGTGATTAATCTCGATCTCAGGTGAAAGCAGTAATAAACAAGAAATTTATGAAGCGTCTTTATAAAGTGGCAATTGGTGTGCACTTTTCGACCGAACTAACAAGAATATGGATGACCATGTGTATACCTATTTTGCATAGACATGCGAATTTTCGAATAAACCAGAAGTGGCATTTCCAGAGCTAGATGTGGGAATTCTTAGAACTTTGGATTCTGGGGAGTTCACTGCAATTTAATTCTTAATCAATAACAGTCAATATTTCAGAACTGTATGTATACAATTCTAAAAACTAGGTGTTGCAAAGTAAATTTTTGAATCCGAAGTGACATCTTCAAAATCTGGAATGGAAATCCTTGGTGAATCTCCCAACCCCTCTGGAATTCAGTGCATCAACCGAATCAGTGACCATCTAAGTTTTACCTATAGCGCATCCTACAAAATGTATGTTTTACGGAATTTTTTTATCCGGAAAATTTAAAGGATTCTAAAGTGAAGATTCCTAATCAACCACCCTATTTTCTCCATTTGATATTGAATTCATGTCAGTCGTTATCGAAGATTTATTTATATCATATCTTAAAAAATAGATGTTTCAAGTAAACTAACATTTTTTAACCGAAAATAGAAATGAAAGTGAATCCTTCATGAACCCCTACTTACTTCAAAATTCAATGCTAAATCAAAATCAGTCATCATCCAAGCTCTATCAATAGTAGATGCTGAAAAATGGATGCTTCAAAAATATTTTTATAAATAAAATCGATTTGCGAATAACAAGTACTATATTGCTCCCAATTAACACGTACATTATCGCACGCATGCGCAACATTAAATTTAAAAGAAACATTTCTGTTCATTCATTAAATAATACCTAATACGTATTAATTAAGAAAACTCTTTTATTACCGTCTTATTTGCCCTAAGAACCTTCCTAATTTTGAAAGAAATGCTTTTGCGGCAATATAGCGTTACTCTTTGAAAAAGGAGCACTCCAGGTGTAATGCCATTACCAAGATAAAGGTAATTTTGGAGACTATAACTCGCCCCAAACTTTGAGTCTCGATTAATTGCTTCATATTCATTACCGAAAGAGCTTTGAAAAGCCCGCAGGAAAATAAATAGAGGCGCGGGTTCCAATTTAAGAGTAATGGGTTTTAACGCCCCTTGTTGGATAATTCTTCGTAAATAGTTAAGCAAACGAATTTGTTGAAAGCAGATATACAGGGAATTCTATTAAAGAAAACAAAGGTGACGAAAGTCGTGTTATACAATGTTGGAATGAAGTTAGTCGCAGGGTAACGAAGTAATGCTTCCGCGAAAAATAATGAATACGTTTTGCTTATTAGCTGCACAAAGTTTATTTTGCATAGGAAATTGTTAAAAGTTTTTACCTGGGTACAGTGTTACGTTCATATTAAAAGAGATAATTGTATCTTTATTTAGAAACTGGATGCTCCTTTCAGCATATTGTAAGGATTAACAATTTCTATTCTCGACTTCTTATTTTTAAGCAGTGTCCTCCCCGGGGAAAGAAAAGTATAAATTTGAATAACAGCCGCGCAGACTGTAGACAGCAGTGGATGCTGGCAACCAGGTTGTAGAAAGGCGAAGCACAAGAAGGTTTCGGGATGGTGAGAGATAGTGGGAGGTGGTACGAGTTGGTAAGTGGAGCGTAGCGTGTGTGGATGCAGACGGTGGTAGAAAGGTTGGACCACGTACATCCTGATCTTCAAAATTCAATAAAATTATATCAATTTTTTCCACGAATAAACAATGAAAACTCCCAAGAAAGTTATTATATACTCCACGCTGAGCAGTATATAGGTTAGGGAAAACCTAAGCAATGTAGGCACAAATAATATAATAATGTAGCATACAACTATTTCAAAGATACATACGATGGATCCTTTTTTAAGTGCAGGAGAACCAACAAAATAAAGAAACTGAGGGGATTATATACCCAAAATCTGGATTAAGAGTTCAGATAAGATAGCGAATCAGAAAGCAAAATGAAGAGCAAGTACTTCAGCCAATTCGAAACGAGAAGTAACACACAAGAATGTTGGCGCCCAAACACAACAGGAATCTAACGTATCTTCGAAAAAGCTGTATGCTGCATTATTATCTTACTTGAGCTTCAATGCGTTTCTGAAGTTTCCCTTATCATTTGCAGAAAGAGTTACTTATTGAGCCCATAGATTAATCTACATTGTGTACCTTAATGATATTAAATTGTTCATATGTAATAAGACAAACCAGCGACTGCATCACCTCTATTGCCGTGATTGGCTTGATGCTAGCTTGAAAAAATATTTTTTAATGACAATTTTTAAATAATTTCCTGCGAACGAAATCTCATCAAAAGATAGATGTTTAATTTCCTTACATACATAATATAATGTATAGTGAAATTACTATTACGAGGTTAGAAATTATAATTCAAGATTTTGACTTATTTGCACATTTTGCTCTTTCAAGTCAAATCAAATATTCTTGAAGTGATGTTACTTCAATTCCTATGTGGGTATGTATTTGTGGATGCAGTACCTCACGAAGAAATGAATCGTCACGAATGAAATTTAGTTCGATTGTCACAGTCAGTGAGTACAGAAACCGTTTTGGTTATAAATGCGGAAAAATATTCCAAAAGTTCGAATGATTATTTAAAAGTATTCTCCTTTGGGACAATATACTATGTTAAGTAAACAACTGTTTTATACGAAATTCATTCTAAGACACCGGATGTCCCTTATATCAGACATGTAAAATAAACCATTCTCGTCTTTTTATGTCATACAATGTATAAAATAAATACTAATGTATAAAATAAATACTAATGTATAAAATAAATACTAATGTATAAATATTAATGTATAAAATTAAATAAATATTAAATAGCATTAAAATGTTCGATTTCCTTATGCATTATGTTGAATACAAATTCATCAACATTTTTGTGGAGGGCGTTCTTTTCATAAGAAAAGTTTTGTATTTAACGTCAACTCAATCGCCAAATTTTACTCATTTTACTTTATAATATATAAATACCAATGCTGCTTCGATTTGAATTGGGTTTTGTACTTATTCCTAAATTAATTGTACTAAGCCATCTGAGGTCAAATTTTTCTTATAAGTTCTTTATCATAGAATTGAGAGTGAATATAAGTAGTTTTTAAACATATAAAAATAACTCATCATAGTGTTGTTGTTGAGACCCAGACCGTCCGACCTACCAGAATGGTGTTGAAGACCCAGACCGTCCGACTCGTCCAGAGGACTAAGAGCAACTATTTGGACGGCCGGGTACCAGAATGGTGTAAGGTAACTGTTACCTTACCAGAATGGTGTAAGGTAACTGTATGGACGGCCGGGAATCTCATCATAGTGTGTAAGGAAGGGCATTTGTAGTCCACATGTTGGTTTTTTTGTTCTGAAACTGTTAAAGGTTAACGAAAAATATATAATATGTATAAGAAAAGCGAGTGGAGCCACGTATTTCAGATAATTTATTTAATTTAATGCATCATGAGCAATTTTTTTAAACTCTACGAATAGCTTTCTCATATAATTTTCGAAATAATATTGAGGTTAATATACTCCCGTACCATAAGAATTCTTAAAAGTAGATGCATATAAGCAGTATGAGCCTCAAACAATGACTGCCCGTGGAATATGTTTGCGTATTCAATAAAACGCTCAATATTAGCCGTTAATTAAGTATAAACTCTTCTGTTACTTTACTTGTTCTGTTAAGAGCACATTCAAACGAATGCCTTCCAAGTATTACAATATCACCCTTTGAAAAGATCGCCTCATTATCAAGCACTCCGAGTGTAATTTCATTACTCAGATAAAGGTAATTTTGGAGCTGCAAATTTGTTTCATTCTTTGAGAGGCGATTAATTGCTTCGTTTTTATTCCCTTTGAGGAGTTGGTGCCCGAAGAAGACTAGAAAAGCGAATCCATGTGCCAGTTTAAGACTAATGCATTTTAGCGCTGCCTATTAGGTAATTCTTCGTAAATAGTTGAGTAAACGAATTTGCTGTACGCTGAGATAGAGGAAGTCAATTTTATTAGAGAAAAGAAAAGACAGAAAAATTAATGTGAAGAATAAATGAAGTTACTTGTCTGTAAATAAATTTCTATACTTTTGTAGTGAACGCTCATAAGGCAGTATTAATTGTCTTGAGCTGGAGCCGTATTTAGCTAAATGCTATGATACTGGCCTACCACGCTTTGACCCCAGGATCAAACCTCGGCCCTCCAAGTTGGTGAAGCCACCGTCTCCCTACATTTGGTGACCTTGGACACGAACATGAAACATCCTTCTCTCATTCAGCTTCCTGAGTATTATCGGGGCCTCCACTCGAGAGAGGGGCGTGGCAGTCAAGTTAGTGACGTCACGAAAACGATCCACGGTTGGCGAAACGATCCCGTTCGCTCAGTTTGCGAGTTTAAAGCGCGTTTTAAAAAATATTTTAGCACTTTTTTTTTCTTTCTATCAGAGAGCGGAGGAGCGGAGGTCCCGTTTAAACTCGCAAACTGAGGGAACGGGATCGTTTTTCGTGACGTCACTAATTTGACTGCCATGGCCCTCTCTCGAGCGAAGGCCCCGGTATTATACGATAATGACGTACACAAACTCCTTTAGATTAAAAATTAAGTATAAAACAAACAAAACAATCATTTATGTATATAATACATTTCAGCATATCTATTCTTAATTTTAGATTGTGTTGATTTTAGTGAACAATTATAAAAAAAACAGTAAGTTCAATTTTCCGAATCGACTACATAAAATTTCGTCATATAGATTTCAAGTTAAAGTAAATATATACATTACAGAGATAAACACACACACACACACGAACGTCACGCTAAAAGTGGTGGATCCGTGTTCTGTCGCACCTGAAACGTGCCGTCAAAAAATCGACTTTTGACTTTGACACGATTCCAATACTTCCCCTTTGAATTACCATGTTCTGTAGGAAAAGTAATTAAATGTAAAAAGTTACAGAATGAAGAAAATAGGTACGTTATTTTTAGATCGCTACATACAGTTGCTGGAATAATTTTACCTTCGTTTAAAGACTGAAGATCTGTAGACTACAGACTATATAATTTCTGACTCACCCGAAAGTTTAAAGTAACTGAATAAACGGCCGGAGAAGAAAGCTAAAATTCGTTTATTTTAGTAATTGAATTACTCTAGTTGAGAATTATTAGTCACAAATGATCCTAGTATCCTAGTTGGGACGCCATAGGTTATTGGTTAGATTGAAGCGAGAGTGGTAGCCGTTCGGTACTTTCTTAAAATTTTGTAAATAGTGATCACGAGTCATCCAAAACAGCCATCTTCAGTACTACGGAAACAGTGTGATAAATTCGAAATAAATTCATCCTTTTTGCCTCGTAGTAAGTTAGAACTACAGTTATTTTTACCAAAAACACCTTTTGTACAAAACTTACACTGACTGCCTTTTATTGACGACTAGATACCATTCAGACTTGAATTTATGTAATCTATCTTATCTGTCATATAGTGTATGCCGTACTTCTAAAACAAATTGCCCCGATGTCACTTATGAATAAAATAATAAATATTTTAACGTTGATGTTTTCACGTAACATTGCCATTATAGACCCCACGGATTCTAACTAGATCATGGTCCTAACTATATTTCACCCTGGTTAACAATTAAGTCTGACATTGAGATTAACAATTAATATAGGATCAGCAACACCGATCAGTATTTTATAAGTATTATACCAAATACTATTGAGACTGCAATCCAGTTCTTCAATTTTTCAAGTTATTAATTTACTTTAAAATATATACATTACTAAAGCTTTAAAATTAATCTGAAACCCGAAAACCTCTAAGCAAATTTCCCATATCCCCAATGAGATTCTTTCCAGAAGGGTTGAGAAAATAGGGTCCTATCCCTCGAGATATCTCATGATTGCCGGAATACTTCACCAGTCACGTTCACAAAACAGAGGAGGCGCTGTCTCTCCAAGTCACGCAATCGGGACGTTCCGTGGGGTCCTCACTGTGTGTCTGCTTCCATGATTTTCTTAATCACATCCGGAGAAGTTTTCCAGAAAGGGTTCAGCATGCAATTTACCGACTGTAATGACTCTTTGTTAATGGGATGAAGCAGTTATATTTTTCTCTTGGGGTGCATGTTTGTGTTGTAACTATATTAACAAGTTGGTTAAATTACACATTGCGTTTAAATTTGAATGACGTCGAGATCTTAATATAGTTAGCATTGCCGAATATTATGACGCCAGCGTGTGTCTGTGTATTTACACACACTTTAGCAAGGACACTATTTGAAGAATTTCATAAAATTAATCCTTAACTTCCCTAAACAAAATCCCTAAACAAATATCACATTTCATCAATGAGGTTCTCCCTGTGAGATTGGGAAAATAGGTTTATTGCTCTCGGGACAGCTCTCAATTGTCCGAATACTTCACTAGTGCCTTTTCCAATACATAGAGATCGCGGTGTCTAAGTCGCCAATGCGAATGTTCCATGGGGTCCTCACTCCGTGACTGCCTCCATGGTATTCATTCGGAGATGTTTACAGAAATATTTGTGAATGTAGTTTACTCGGTATAATGTATCGTTGCTATAATGGAAAGAAATAGGATATTTTTCATTAGAGCAATGTGTTGTACTCTTAAAATGAATTGACAAAAACTTTAAACTCAGTCGTCAGTTTAGACTAAAATAACGTCGAAGTCTAAGACCGCAAGAAATGCCAAATTTTAATTTGGAAAAGATGTATGGCGTATTAAAAAAATGTTATTCTTATAGTAGACACTTATATTCTTTCCAAAATATTGAATTTTCTTCAATTAGTCGTCATTTTCATTGATTTAGACTCATTTTTATCCAATTGGCGAGATTTTCGTTAATTTGGCAACATTTAAAAATGTCGCCAAGTTGGCGACATTTCGCTAAATTTGTCGCCAAAATTTCGCCAAGCGTTATGGGTGGAGAAATACGTTATTCTTACAGCGGATACATAATGACTATTGGCGTTCAAATACAAAAGTATTACTCAAAGTATCTTTTCTCGTGAATGGAACAAGTTAGGTCCACGAAAATGATGTCACCAAATTTATCGCATGATATTAAATATGAAAAGTAAACATGTTTCTTAACAGTTAATATTTTTTTTCAATTTATGGGACTTTTTGATAAACTTATTTGAAAAATGTGCAATATCTCGAAAACGGTTCAAGCTAGTGTTTTAAAATTTATGTCAATCGTTTTCTAAGGAAAAATTACATAAGAAATGTCTATTTGCGTAACTTTATTAAAGGTTTTGATTTTTTGATGGTTTTTTCAAAATTTCACTCGAAAATTTAGGAGGGTTCTGAACATTCGATTGTGTTTTAAAACAATAGACTTCCAATATTCATGGATTGTGATTTTTGTACCAAATTTTATTGAAATCTCTCCATTCGTTCGTGAGATATCGTCTACACAGACTCACTGACACACACACACACACATACTTTCACCACACAGACACCACTTTAAAAATGTTCGATTCGTGATCATGGATGCTTGAAACGTGCTCTCCCGTCGAAAACTCAATTTCGAATTTCCGACTCCGTCACAATACTTTCTTTATACGTTATGTATATAAGGAAAGTCAAAATTATGAAGTACTTTTATTTTGTACAGTCATACACATTTTCGGTTAAACTGCATGTGGGATCTTTAAAACTGTTGAAAATTCTTATTAGATCTTCTAACCCCTTTACATGATAGTAATTATCCACGATCTATCTATCTATATCCATCCATGAGAAATAGATGTTTCAAGGAAAATTTGGTGCAAAAGAAGCAGAAACTGAAATCTTTAGGGAAACTTTCTACTTCTAAGGAACTTATAACTAAGGAACTATATATTTACTACTATATATTTACTAAGGAACTATATATTTACTATTCTAAGGAACTTATATATTTACTACTTCTAAGGATGCTATTCAAGCATCAAAACTCTATCCATAGGCGATTTTTTTAATTGTTTCATGTAAATTAGAAAATTTGTGAACCAGAAGTGAAGGTCCTTAGTAAACGCTATGTTCTCTCTCAGAAATGTGGTGCTGAATGCATAGCAGTCATCATCTAAGCTTTATCTATCCTCAGAAATTGATGTTAGAAGGAAAATATTTGAGCCGAAAGTAGAAGAATTCCTTAGTGAACCCGAATGTTTGCATTATTATGATATAGATTTCAGGACGGAATTTAACGGAGTGGGCTTTTTGATTTCCCTTATATGGTTTATCAAAAATACTTTCCAAACCGTCATTAACCTAGAACGTTGTATATGTGTATATTCATGGACAGAACCTAAGGGAGTTTGGTGATTTTCAATGTCTCCTCCACTGTGGATGGAAAAAATGAAGGAATTGAAAATAATATTTTAAAACCTCCAAAAGTCCCCCTTCCGGTAATTAGAACGTTATCTTTTCACACTTATATCAACCACAGAATAGTACTCTTAACATTTCATCACACTAAGCAACTTATATTTTTAAATAAAATAAGATTTATTTAACAAGTTGCAGCATATTTTTAATAGTATTAATTTGACTGTTGTTTACAGAATTAACTATTATTAGTATCTTTATAAAATGCAATCCGTTTTAATACCATTCTATGCGTTTTAATACCATTCTATCCTGTGTAATATAAATGTTCAATTTATATACCCAGTGAATGAAGAATAGCCGTAAAATGGCAAGCGATATTAACTTTCTTGATGTTAAATTTTTATTGTTATGAAATATTATTTAAATAGTCCGTAAAACCAGACTTATTGCCGATGTCACGCAATAAAGACATTTGCACACCGCTGTGATAAATAAATCCTACTTCCATTGTAGCATGCATTATATGTTCGACTCAACGAGTGCGTTTGTTCTAAAAGGAACATGTTACGTACTATTATGTGAATATGCTGTTTTGCGAAATGTTCGATAGATATTTTAATAATATTAAACAAAATTGTAAGCAGGTGTAGAAATATATATGCTATATCTTGAAAGGTGTAGAAATATATATCCATATCAAGAAACACTTAGTTTTAATATAAAATGATGGGGCCCAGGATTGGGTTCGAATTCGGGTTACAGATTTGGTTTGGAGTATGAAAGAATGATTTGGATGTAAATTTGGATAAAATTGATTTTATAATATATAAAACGATCCTTAAATGCGAAAATCAACGGCGAGAACGAAACGAATACATTCATATTTTACTTTCAGGCAATAAGAATCATGAATTCTTCTTTCACAGGAACATTTAAAAAATCTGATGTGGGCAGCTCATGACTTTCCTTATATAATGCAATGAATTTACTACGTTTACACTAAAAAAATAGATTATTTTTATAGTAGTTATTTATATTCTTTCCAAAATATTGAATTTTTATCAATGAGTCGTCATTTTCATTGATTTAGCGTCATTTTTATCCATTTGGCGAGTTTTTCGTTAATTTAGCAACATTTCAAAAAGTCGCCAAGTTGGCGACATTTCACCAAATTTGTCGCAAAATCTCGCCAAGTGTTATGGATGAAGAAATAAGTTATTCTTTCAGCAGATAAATGACTATTGGCGCTCAAATACAAAAGTATAACTCAAAGTATCTTTTTTTCATGAATGGAACGAGCTAGATCCACGAAAATGATGTCACCAAATTTATCGCATGGTATTACATATGAAAAGTGAACATTTTTCTTAATAGGAAATATTTTTTTCTATTTTATATGACTTTTTGATAATTTTTTTGAAAAATGTGCAATATCTGGAGAACGGTTCATCTTAGCGCTTTAAAATTTATGTCAATCGTTTTCTAATAAAAAATTACATAAGAAATATCTATTTGCGTAACTTTATTACTGGTTTTGATTTTTTGACGATTTTTTCAAAATTTCCCTCGAAAATTTAGGGGGGTTCTGAGCATTCGATTGCGTATAAAAACAATAGACTTCCAGTGTTTACAGATTGTGATTTTTGAACCAAATTTCGTTCGAGTCGGTCCATTCGTTCGTCAGTTATCGTCTCCACAGACACACAGACACACACACACACACACACACACACACACACACATACACACACACACACACACACACACACACACACACACAGACAGACATCACTTTAAAAATGTTTAATTCGTGATCAGGTATGCTTGAAATTTGCTCTCCCGTAGAAAACTCGAATTCGAATTTTCGACCCCGTCACAATACTTTCCTTATACATTATGTATATAAGGAAAGTAAAAAGAAGGGAAGCATTTTTAACACTTTACAACATAGTTAAAAAGTGTTAAAAATGCCTTTGTTTATTATGTTTGTCTGTTTGTCTGTTCTCATTATAATTGCAGTAAAAATGCCTTTATATCAACATGCAAATTTAGTATGTTGTGGAGACGGTATGTGGGACATAAGGGAATGTAAATGAATCCTATAACCCAATTAGTTTTATATTGAACCCGGGTTGAGAAAATGAAATGCATTGAACCCTATGGCACCTATTTTTTCAAACATTTTTAGATCGAAGTTAAAATTCCCAAATTGCTTCAAAATTTTCAGAAAATCTCCAAATTATCCCATAATAATATATATATATATAATTCGACCAAATATGTTTGGTAATTTTTTAAATAAAAAGTAAAATAATTACACCCATATAATACGAAGAGATCAAAACTGATCCACTTCAAAATAAAATATGGCATCCATTTTTTTCCCAGTTCTATTAAAGTTCTTTTAAATTTAGATTGAGTGTTGCATCCGTCCGTCCTAAAACAGCTCTAGTTTTGCATATTTTCTGTGCATGTATATTCTGTGCCAACACAATTACACTATATTTTGAGTATAAATCAGCATCAAACATTGACTATTTCTACAACGAAGCCTAATTTTAATGGATGCAGAATGTAAACAAGTGATTGTAAGCTGAGGTGTGTAAGCATTGCTGATTTTTTTGCGCAAAATTATTTAACTGGCCCTTAAAATTATCTCTAGCCTGGAATAAAAGTGTGCGAATGAAATATTCATTGCTTTTACATAGAGAGCCAGAGATTTATATTTCGATGATGGCATTTGAATAAAGTTCTTTTTTTATGAAGTTTTAAATTTTCAAATATAATAAATTATTGTAGTATTTTGATAATTTTAAAAATATTGTCTCTGAATGTATCGAATTTTATAGATGTGCAAATAAAATTGCATTTGAGATTGAAAGTGTTTCATAATCAATGCTTTACGCATGATTAATCTTTCTTCTTTATTTATTTCACTGCTTGTTGGTGTTCCTTCACACATTTCATTTCAATGACATTAACTTTCTTTCTTTCGACCCAACACTTTCAACCTGCCAGAAAGTTTAAAGTATCTGTCTGAATGTCAGTGCCACACAATTTAGACCAGAACCCAGTGTTGAAGGCATCTACAGAGACAGTACCCTCCTTCCCCCACTACCAGCTTGTCTCAGAGACTTGGGACCAACATATGTCACGTTCTCGAACTCCGTACGAGCACGTGAACAGTTTGAGCAGAGTCGGGAATCGAACTCGTGTCTTTAGAGTGCAATCTCTGTTTCCTAACAAATGGACTATCACACCACTGATAACATTAACTACCTGTGGTTCCCTCCTCTAGCAGTCCTATTTTTGAAATCACCTTTTTTAAATAAAGAAATTAAAAATACTTGCCAGCTCCGATGCTTACGCCTTAACTAAAAAACAATTAAATACAGGATATAAAAACTAAACATACTTACTTGTTACGTGGCCTACGCTCTCATACTCTCTTAATAAGCGCCCACTTTTAAATCGGTCCCTTACACGATGAACACAACTGACATCGAAACAATGACGATAGCCCCGGTCTATGAAACGAATATACGCCATCTTAACTGCCAACTTAGCTTATTATCCGATTCACCTGATATTTCCTCGCCTGTCTTATATTAAGCAAATAAACCTATATATCAAATTTAAAAAAAATAGCTATAAATTTCACGGAACTAAAATCCTGTATTTTTAAAAAACTCAATTTTAATCACCTGTTTCATTTCTATGGCACTTTTTCAGCTTGTCTCTAGACGATGGTCTGCGATATCTTTAAATAAATATGTATGATAAATATGTTTAGCGAACGATTTAAATGCCACAATAAATGGAAATTCCACTCCAGTCTTTTGTGAATAAACAAAACCTTATTGCTTTTTTTTTTTTTTAAATTCTAATTTCTTTTTTGTTTAAATGTCCAGATCCTTTCCTGCCATTAAAAAGAAACAGCCAGTAAAACAGCCAAGGAATAGTATGTTAATAAGTATATTGAAGCAATTGTTAAATGAAGATACATATATTCATGCTGCTTACTGATATTTTAAAGCTGGATACCGCCAGCTTGAATATAGCAACAAGTCTTGTTTGAAACAAGATATAAACATGAATTTCCTAGCTATCCAGCAATGTCATAAAACTATATCAGTACAATATATCAGCATTAAATGGACAACGAAGTAAAAAGAAAATAGTCGTATTCCCTAAAGTCTAAAGTATTTTATAATGACATGATGGAACCGCTATCATCATTCTCTCCGAGCACGTAAGCATTTCTAGAAAATCTAGATAACAGGTGAAGCTGCAAAAATCTGAACTATTGGATCAGATTCTCCGTCCTTACACAAATGCCCCAAATCGGCAATATTTCGCCAAATTTGCGGACAATGTCACTCAAATGTGTCCCCGGGCTGAAGGGATCTAGGTTTCACTGCAATGACGAGTGGTTACTGTATACAGGACTCCTACGAAAGTCCTTAAGCACACGCATAACTTTGTAAAGAAAGGTCCATGAGGGCACATGTTAGGTCTATCCATAGTAAAGGAATCATGCCCAATCGAATAAAAGAGATTACAGCGCCCATAAAGGAGAAATTAAAAGTTAGGACAAATAGCTGCTCAAGTCTTCGGACGAGTCGGACGGCCTGGGTTCTCAACGAACTCAACAGCAATGCGAACTAGACGAATAAAGCCCATTATAAAGTCGTAGAATATTGTCCAATGAGTGAAAATCAACCATAAAACTACAATTATTTGACACAATGGGGTTACTAACGAATGGTTGTCCTATTCGGAAATGATACAATAAACGGCATTTACATCCACAGACATCTAGTGTGAAACGTGTTTTTTAGATCTCGGATGAATATTACTTCACGTCAATTATTCTACAACGTTTTTCAGCAGTATTGTAGCGTGACCACGCATTTAAAAACCAACGAAACATGACTGGTATTTATTGCCTTCCATATAAGCGTTTGGATTGTTTCTAATATTGATTTCTACTCATTATATAATGATGTATAACATTGTAATTGGTTGCTCTCGAGTTTGTTATTTCAACGTTTCAAATTTTCCGCAATTTTCCGCTGCAATCTCTTTGATTCGATCGGATACGGTGACTTTACTACAAACCTAACATCTGTACTTTCTCTTTACAACGTTACTGTTATACTTAAGGACAGAACCATGTACATAGTTTTATATCAACAAGAGTTTCTAATGCAGAGAAAGAAATAGGCAATTGCAAAAAATGTTGATTATTCGAAAAACGATTAGAATCGCAAATCTCTATTTTATACTAAGGATTAAAAATATTTCTATGGAACCAATTTGAAACGCAATTCTTCTAATTTATTCTCTTGGAATGAAGGAAGAAACTGAAATGAACTAGCGAAGGTTATTAACTCTCGTGAGGACTTTTTATCGTAGCGAGATATTTAAACAGCGTTGGTAAAACCAGAGGCATAACCGACGTCACGCAATACAGACGTTACCACACTCTTTCACGATAAAGAAACCCTAATGACATTCAAGCAGACAGCTTTAGCTCAACTGGTGCCAGTTGTAATATTATTGAGAGATTTGCTTTTAATGCAATGAATTAGTAGAAACAAGAAAAAATTATCTATAACATTTATAATAAATCATGGAAAGTAGATTGGCAACGACTTCTAATATTATATAAATAAATTCATGGATAGTTAAGGACGACATGGAAGACACTCACATTGCGGATAACAGTATCTTTGGAACGGTTCCACGCTCCTTAGCATAGAATAACAGCTATCTACAATGGCAAAAATAAAACTTGATATCTGGTAACTTGCTAACTTCTGTGGGAGCTGGCAATTTCAGTCCTTTCACGTAGCCGACATAAAATTCGTTTATAATTTAAATCAGCCTGCTCGAATCTGCTAAGGCCAAGTTAAAAATCATAAGAATCCGTGAGAAGGAAGTGTTACGAAAAATAAGGAAGTCACTGAACAAAATAAATAATGCTTTTGTAAGACGTTGTTTTAATATAAAATATGATATTTTCATTATTTTATTTCATCCGTTCCTGACAAACATCACTTACTTATGCATGCTCAAGACCCTATCACGTACAAGGTACATTGATCATTTACACTAGATTTTAGTTTCAAATGTTTGCCTATAATCGCTTAAAATAACATAAGCTTCCTAATTTTAGTCTGTCCGGCATTCAAATGTAACATGCTAATTGTTTATGATAACAATACGATGGCAATTGAGCTTTCTACGAAGGAATTCCTAACGTCCATTTACGCAATTGGGGATTTTTTACTCTAAACACATCCACATTCGTGTAGAATAAGAGTTTTGAAATAACCTAAATAGAGGATTGACAAAGACATGAATGAATGCAACAGTGGGTGTCACCTCATTTTTACTTTCTCATACTAGAGAACATACACTGTTAAAAATGGATATTCAAAAAAAGAAGAATGTACTCATTTTATAGCACTTTTCATGCTTATAATAGCTCCAAGTAACCATGTTTCAATTTTGAAAAACGCATGCACTCATTTTTGAGTATATCAAATAATTAAATTTTAAGCATATTTAGGTTCAAATTGTAAATACTATGTACTCATGGAAGAATCAATTTTAAGCATAATTGTAAATACTATGTAGTCCTTTATGAGTATATGGGAGAACCACTTTTAAGCATAATTGTAAATACTATGTATTCATTTTTAAGTATAGGAGAGATTCAATTATATTTTTATTTTTCAATTATACTTTTAAAACTGCAAATAAATGACGGATGACAAACAGCGCATATGCATAAAACAAGCAATGCTTATTGCGTGTCCATATTCTACCGCCACATTAGAGAAAAAACACACGACCGCATAGCACCGCACACGAAATATATACATCCGCCATCGTAATTCTTATGATATATTTCTCTAATTTCGTGGCTATAACTTTTATTCTTCAAAATATTTGCACAAAAATTTTCAGAATTATACAGTAATTGCACATTTATTAGACGATGTGTAATGAAATCAAAATGAAAAAATACGTTTATTTATTGAAGTACTCATTTTCAAGCTAGTGCGGTTACTTATATTTCCGTCCCAATTTTTTTTTTCAAACCCTGCAAAATTCCCCCCAAAATAATCACAGTCAACTTAAAATTGGATTCTCGTACGAGAAAGTCGAGTTAATTTCATTCCTGGATCTGTTGAACGAATGTTCAAGAAGATCACAAAGATTCTTGGAAATGATTAGAATCATGATCAAATGCTTAAAAAATACTGGCTTATATACTTCAGGTTGTAAATATAACCAGTGGTAATTTTTTTAAAACACTTTGATTTTACACTTGCAAACGGTAACACTTGCAAACGGTACGTTGTGTTTGGCGATATTTTAACAATTAAAAACCTTAATTCGTCGCCAAGAGTAGTCTCCCTCCGGATGCACGTTAGATTGGTTGTAGTTGTATTTTTAGCGAGTCACTGTACATAATTTTTTAATTACTACATATATCAACGGTTAATGTCCGTTTCATATATGACGAGAATGTTCGTCTATTCACAGCTGATTACTTGGACGATGCGATACTTAACGTAACAGACTTTTCAACAGACTTCATCTGCGTTGAAATTTCAGCTACAATGGCGGTCTGCAGTTGTAGAGGTAAGGCTTTTCAGTACGTATCTGACGATTTAGATTTCAATTCGCACTATTACGATTAGCATTTTTCGGCCAAATCTCGGAGTACGGTATATGATACTGGGTTTTCTATTCTTAACTATACAGTCCCATTAAATATTATTTTAGTGCAAATTACAACTATTTTGATATCAGGAGATATGTCTTTCTTCAACTATGTGCATTCTACTTAAATTAGAAATTTGTTGTTGAGACCCAGATCGTCCGACCTACCAGAAAGATGTAAGATCACTGATTGGACGGCCGGGAAGTGCCACCCAATTTAGACCGGAACCCAGTGGGGAGGCATCCACAGGGACTATACTTATTTTAGTGCAAATTACAACTATTTTGAAATCAGGAGATATGTATTTCTTCAACTATGTGCATTCTACTTAAATTAAAAATTTGTTGTTGAGACCCAGACCGTCCGACCTACCAGAAAGATGTAAGGTAACCGTTTGGTCGTCCGGGAAG
This sequence comes from Amaurobius ferox, assembly GCA_951213105.1. Taxonomy (NCBI): domain Eukaryota; kingdom Metazoa; phylum Arthropoda; class Arachnida; order Araneae; family Amaurobiidae; genus Amaurobius; species Amaurobius ferox. Next base: position 136,882,160 of record OX578146.1, on the reverse strand, counting down.
TGCCACCTAATTTAGACCCAGTGGGGGAGGCATCCACAGGGACTATACTCTCTTTCCCCTACCACCAACCTCTCGGAAGGATTACATTAGAAAGTGATGAAATTGTTTGAAATCGAGTGAAGTGAATATAGGTGAGTTAAAAATGGTTGATATAAATAAATCAATCAGAGATTATATACTTAATGTTACGTTTAATTAACAAATAGTTGAATGTTTATGTACATAACTTTAAAAGAATTAACGGATTTTTATTCAACGATCAAGAAGTGTCATTTCATTTATTCGTGAGCTTTAAAAAATATTTGGAGTGCGAATCTAAACTCCACAGTCTGTATATATCACATCTCTTAAATTTAAATCAATGCTACTTCGCTGTGATATTTGGCAAATAAATTTCGCCTTTTGGCAAAATGATCATGTTGTGATGTGTCAATTAACCCAATATTTTTATTTAAAAGTTATTTTTGGATAATCCGCGTTATGTTGCTGTTTTCCCATAGTTATTAATTTTATGACGGGATGTTTAGTGATATTACGAATTGTACATAGATAAGTATGATTCAACAGCAACTGACATTTTATATTCCTATAGAACATGTTGCTACTTAAAAGTGGATTATTATAATAAATACTGAGAATAATCTTGGATGGATAATCCTGCAGGCCTGCGTTTAGAATCTGTTTCTGATGTATTTCGTATGGATTTAAGTATTGATGAAAATGTGTATATTTAAAATATTTTCTGATAAGCAATCAAACTATTATAATTGGTATTGATCTGTTAGGAGTAATTATTGATCAAAACTCTGGCGGTTATGACTAGCTACGCAAGCAAGTTTGTTTAAAGTTTATATAGATTATGAAGTAAATTCTTCATAGTATATATACTGGCATTTCCTACCTTTAGGAGATATTTCAATAATTAGGAGAGTACTCCTATTGAAGATAACGGCATTCATGCTCGATTTTAGACTTTTTTGCACTCATCAGCATGTAATAGCGAATACTCGCAATGTCAGTCAAAAAACTGCATAGGGCCATAATTTTGCAAATATTTCTGGAGATTCAGTCCCTATCATGGTTCTTTCTACCATTCGGAAAATCAATATAGTTGGGTTTTGTGGATTTAAAACTAAACATCGCATCTTATTATGCCTGAACTCAATATTTATAACATTTTATGCGGGAACGGACATCATTTTTTGATCTACATAAAGGTTTTCAAAATCGGTCTTTCCATCGGTCTTTTATGGGAACACGATTCTGAACTATACAGGGTGTCCCAAAAAGATTGAAACGCGCTTTTATTCTTTACCTGTTGGAGAAAAGTGGGCAATGTAAATTGCAGAAATGTTGAAAGTGAGGTAGGACATAAGACTACGCTAATGAAATAGTCCTCCCATTCATTTTCAAAAAGTTACACTTTTCAAATTTTTATACGAACCCCTTGGATAAACGTTTTCTCCTCTCAACTTCATGAGCATGCGCAGCATAGGTTTTCATATCCGCCATAGCAATTCAACGTAACGGGGAGACACTAGTAAAAATAGTAGCAGAATGAGACTAACCTGGGGTAAAAACAGCAGGATGTAGTCAGTCAGAGTGTTAGTTGCTCACATTAGAGGGATGGGAATGCTTAGTCCACTTCTACGATAAGAGCTTGCAATTTCGTCCCAACAGCTCAAAGATAGAGCTTCGACTGTCTAGTTCGGAGATCCAGGGTTCGATTCCTGGTTGGGGCAGTAAGGCTCTTTATACAGGTTACTGTAACGTTAATAAACTAGAACTCTGCGCAATACGGTACAGCAAACAGACACATATCTTGGAAATATTTAGCGGAAATATTATTCTTTAGTGCAATCAAATTGAACGCCTAATTTTTTTTGGTGTTGGAAACGTATCCCAGGCATGACTGACTTAATTTTTTCTCTGTGCATGTGATGTCACGGGAATAGCAAACGCGCTTTTAGTTTTCGAGCTCTCCGAAGCGACCGAGAATCTGTAAAGAGCCTTGCTGTCTCATCTAGGAAACGAACCCTGGTTCTCCGAAGTGTCCAGCCGATTGCTCTACCGCTGAGCTATGGGGACGAAATTGCAAGCTCTTATTGTGGACTCTGCAAATCTGTTTGGACGTTACTGAGAAATGCGTGCACAGCACAATTAAAGCTCTCTGCGCAGGTTCTTTACGTCTGTATATTGCCACTTCAAAATTAACAAACAATTTTTAGTGTAATAATGGGAGAACGTGCTGTGTTTGGGAAACGACTCTCAAAGTCCTCCCTGGTCCGCGCCGTCACGAATCATGAGATGCTAAGATCATTGACGCCAGGCTGACACATTTTACTTTCCCTGCAATACATGGTAATGTATAGGGAAATCATTGGAATCATGTCGAAAATCGCAACTCGAGTTTTCGACGGATCTACACGTTTTGACACCCCCAGAATAGGACAAAAACACTTTTAGCATGACGTCTGTGGGTGTGTCTGTCTGTGAAATGTATGTATCCACTTTAACTGAAAAACAGATTGGCCGAATTTCATAAAATGTTTTAGGTAAGTCACCCTGATGCTGATTAGATTTTGTAACGATTCGGAAAAAAGTAATCTGCCTTTTTTTGCGAAATGGCCCGCAAAAATTGACAAAACCTAAAATAAAAGACTACGTATGCTCAAATATATTCATTAATTACGTTTTATACGTAATTTTTGACGATGAAAGGAATAAGACCAACCCCATTACACAAGAACTAGCCGTTCTCGAGATATTTTAGCTTTTTCGCATTTTCGCTACGACACCTATGAAAATAAATCCAGTTACCAAAAACGGAAGAGAACGGAAATTGAATTAAAATTGCAAATTCATCGTAATTTAAAAAAAAATATGGGCACTATATTGTGCAATTAAACTTAATTTAATGAATTATTGGATAAATAAAGAGAATGTGAATATGAGTCTGTGGAGAAATTTACGTACTGCTCACATCAAATATTTTTGATTGGTTGTCGGGCTGATCGTGCAACATTACATTAAAGAACCTTGACCTAAATGAGAGCTAGATCATGCCAGAGGTGCAAAAACAGCTTAACTACCGAAAACAATATATTAGGGCCACCTAGTGGGACAAAAATATATAATACAAGAAAAAAAATAAAATATGCAGAAAATGAACTTGAAAAGCTAACGAGTAAATAAATAAATTGGCTAAGTATTGAATGGAAATTGAAGTCCATAAAAAGAGTGAGAAAGACAAAAAAATGTTTAGAGTTGTTCGGACTATACTTCGGTGAAATAAAGCACAGTTAACAAATCATTAACACGATTACTGGGGGTTTTATTATCGAAAAGCTTTAAATATTTGACACCCTCCAAAGAATCCTAAATGAAAATGGACGATCACAAATGTCGGTGGATTAGAGTAAAAATCAAACGGATGATCACTGCTTGATGACTTAGTGTCTGCAAGCAATTTTATTATTGGTTGTGCGCAAAATCACGTCCTGTACTCGATTTACTGTACTCGTCTGTACTGTGTATGTCCTGTACTCGTCCTGTCCCGACTCGGACGTATCCTCTAGAATAGTGGGTGTACGCTCAGGATACAAGAATGATACACAGCCTAAACAGGAAATATATACAGTCAAATAGTACTTAAATGCTTCACTAATTTCACAAAATAACTGATACTATTCTCAAAAGATTGACGAAAGTCGCAGTTCAATGTAGCTCGTATCTCGTCCATTGTCCTCCGACTCAGTGATGACTCCTACTTATAGACTCCCCAACGAAACTTCTGGAAATCTCTCATAACAAGTAGAATAATCGTTATTTTGAGGCGCTTCTCTAATATTCGAAGTCGACAAATGGGTAACAGACGGCCAAATCTGATAACCCTGCGAAGTTCCGCAAGTCCCAATCCTAGAATGACGTCATGGAAAGAATACTTGTACGGTTGTTTTCTCCGTCTGGTCTTCGAAAGAGACGAAAGACTCAAAGGGAATATTACACGGTTGTAACACTCATGAGTGGGGAATCGTAATATAGTGATTGTAGAAGAATTTAACAGGAATCAAATTGAGTCTTTCTATAAGAGTAGTAGACTGTATCTAAAAAATAACTGCAAATCATTTCTTTAATGCAAACAATTTCATTTTTAAAACTTGCAACTCCACTACTTAGCGCTCGCCAAACATGGACATTTGGCGTCTTTCATATACATACTTCTCGAGCTCTAGCAGTGATCCTAAAGATGTTTCTGAGAAATGTAAAATCACAAGAATAGGGTTTGGGAAGAATAGAAACATTTTAAATTAATATGAAAAATATATTTTAAAGATATAATTATTTTATACTAATTTAATATTTAGAAATTGTAATTCTTAAATCGCACTTAAAATTGTACTCGGAAAACTAAAGTGCCACAAGGTACCCCAGATAGAAATCCCTGAAATAAAGCAAATGCTTTTTGGATATTTGAACTCCATTCATTTCGTCTTCTATTGTGCTCAAACAATTTTCCAGATCGTATTTCTAACGCCGCCCCCCCCCTATTTCCCTCTCTCCCCCCACATATCCGACGAGGACGACAAAAGCCTCTATCGACTTTTCAATACACATTTTCTGCATAAATAAGATTTCTCGTATTCTAAATAATCATCGACTTTGGGGTAATTAAGCGTACAACTGGCATGCCTTCGATAGACTTGGGGGAAATTCGTCTGGAGTGGCACAAAATTCGCATGCAGTGAAAAGGGTGAGGTGATGATTCTAACTAAGCATTTAGAATGATCATTATTAAAATGTAGGTGGAGAATCTGAAATGACGTATTGATCATGCTTATCACTGCCTTCTTAAAATATTAGAATGATTTTAAAAATGGGAGCAACAAAGGCAGGTTAATATATTTTTGGTTTCTAATTTTTATATTTTTCTATACTTTGTCTACAAATATAGTATAGTGTATAAACACAATACTGTGATGGCGTCGAGGATACGAGTTTTCGACAGAAAATAACGTTTCAGGCATCCCGGAACTTGAATCGAATATTTTGAGATGATCTCTCTCTCTCTCTCTTTCTGTCTTTCTTTCTGTCTCTCTCTTTCTCTTTCTGTATCTCTCTCTTTCTCTCTTTTTGTCTCCCTCTTTCTTTCCCTCTCTGTCTGTCTATCTCTGTATCTCTCTTCGTGTCTCTGTGTCTCTGCCCCCTCTCTCTCTCTTTCTGTCTTGCTCTCTCTCTTCCTCTGTCTTTCTGTCTCTCTCTTACTCTCTTTTTGTCTCCCTCTTTCTTTCTCTCTCTGTCTGTCTATCTCTGTATATCTCTCTGTTTCTCTGCCACTCTCTCTTTCTCTCTCTCTTTCTGTCTTTCTCTCTCTCTCTTTCTGTCTTTCTCTCTCTCTCTTTCTGTCTTTCTTTCTCTCTCTTTCTGTCTCTCTCTCTGTCTGTCTCTGTGTCTCTGTCTACTATTCACTTGGACTTGCATCACGCCTGCTTTATCCAATTGAACGGTGAGCACCTTATACACCCTGGGAAGTTTCTGGAAAAAATCACGTAACTCGGGATGTACCAAACTGCAAAATTGGAGAAGTTCCCCCAAAATGACCACGTTTATGATATGTATCCGGGATTTATCAAACTATCCGGAACTTTAAATAATAACAATGTTTGCATATGAACGATGTTTTCAAGTGATACGCCTTAATATTAATTTAAATATTCGCAACAGTATTACTTTCACCATTACGAATCTTAAACTATTCATGTTTAAAAGCCATTTATCATTTAAAAATATTTTATTAAATTCGTCATGACAGATGGTTTTCTGTCTGTTTCAACTTATTTGACCTATATACTTTTAGACGTCCTAAAGATCTGAAATATGGTACACAGCTTAATCCAGTAAAACATTTTAATTTATTAAAATTTGACTGATCCTCAAAAAATAGAACTGGCAATTTTTTTGTAAAATGGCCCTTCAAAATATCGCCCTTCTCTTCTATGGAAATATATAATCCCATTGTTGTAAGATAGTTAAAAATAAGTCCAATGTGCAGCTTCGCTTCTACATACATATAAAAGAGAAAAATTTTAACACGCTATGCGTCTCAGCGCGAGTTATGAATAAAATATTTTACCCTAAAAACGAAGTTTTTATATTTATTTAAATCATATAATAAACCTAAGAATTATATGATAAATATAAATTGATAGTCCTTTCCATTACCCAGTTATTTAAAAACATTCGTAAAAGTTAGATGCAATATAAAATGCAGGATTATGCATCTCATAGATCTCTACCATGGCACAATTTATATCTACAAAGAAAATCAAGAGGAACAAAAACGCGAATAAAAATTGACTAGTAACAAACTGTCTTGAATCTGGTAAAATGTTTCTTATGCGTTTCACTAAGACTTCTTTTTTTTCCCTCATATATATATTTTCTTATACGCCAAGGGGACTAAATTATGTAGGGTAAAAACTTTCGGCAGTATTCCATATGGAGCATTAAATGTTCCGAAATATTTTGGAAGAACATTTTTCTGCTCCCACGTAAAAAAAATATAATCTTCATGAGATTTTTGAAATGCGGCCAAGACAAAAATTTATTTCATCGCATGGTATTTAAATTGAAACTTAATAAAACCGGCGCCAGAATTCTGCATAAAAATGTCACGTGAGAATAGAGTATAAGATTTTTTTTACATAAAAAATGAAATATATTCGTATTTTATTTCTCTAGAGAATAAAAAAATACTGGTTAAGTAATTTTGAAGTAAAGTAATCAAAGTTTGTGACCTTTCAAAACGGTAGCTTTCTTAATTGTATTTTATGATAATTGTCCTTACAATAGTATGATAATATTTTTTATCTTATTGTATTGTTTTAAAAAGAAAGTATTATTTTTCTTGAAAATTTTAAATTGAGAGAAAGTACGTTTCAAGACGTCTTCAACTCCTTTTGAACACGTTTGGAAATATGCCGGTCAGTATGTCCGTCAGGTTTCCAACCGACAAATGATGTGTGAAAGCATCTACCGATTTAAATAATTCCCGGAACAAAAATGTTAGTTACAGTATATTGAGGAAATGATTATTTGAACTGCATTATGTGTGCTAATACTATTAAAATACTTTTTCGTAACACACTAAGGGGCTCCGATACCTGCTCGCTAACACTTACCAACCCCTGTAACTCGCTGAACTTGCTTCATTCTTTCCGTCTGCTACACAAGCGCAATGCGCCCGTTAGGACCGTCTCTTGTTCACTTCTACTCACCAACCCCAGATCGCGCTTTGCGAGCTATACGTTTTTCCGCTTGTTCTTACTACAGTCACAGAAATTTGCATTTCCATTGTTTATATCAATAATTTAAATATTAATTTTTTCAAAATTTAAGCAGCATTATTTTTATCAGATTATAACCAAAATAGCAGGCGATGCATGACAACGTATTTTAAATCACAATGCCAACTTTCACATAATTTGAAGCCATAGGTCCGGTGACAGAAAATCGCTGTATTTTAAACGGATTTGGTAAGTGGCGGTGACTGCACCTAATTTTTTTTTTAATTTTGAGAAAAATAAGCTAATCATCACTAAGCTGTCGAAACATAAAACAAAAAAAAACTTAATGACCTTATACGAAATAATTTATGAGTATGAAATCTAAAAACTGTGCTTTTTATTATTTTGATAATGATCAGAATAAATATAGAGCTGAATTTTATTTCTTAATTTTTGAATATATTTGTTTTCTTTTATATGTGTTTCAAATGTATAACATTAACATTGGGATAATAGTATAAGTGTAAACCAAAGTATTGCATAATCAGCTCATTGCTAATCAATTGCCTTGACCGGTATATTGTATTGTCATACGTATACCGTCTTGCGTAGAAATGCGTATAGTATTGTCTTTAAACTTCATCAGCCATTATATGTTGCATTATTTTTTTTATATAGAAAATAGGAATATATGCCTAAATTAGGTTAAATTCAGATACAAACTAGATAAAAATATATTTTATATTATTAGTTAATCTGAATCTAATTAAAACTGTTTCCTATTTTATATTTATGACGTTTGTCGAAAAGCATAGACATAAATAATTTTTTTCTGCTTATACATTACAGTTGCCATAAAAGACAACCATTGTCTATGAACACTTCAGAGTAGCAATGTTCAGTATACTAGCTGCTAATTTTCAGTTATCATTAGCTTGAGCTTCTTTTTCAAGTAATTTGAAAGCATTTTTATGCGGATTTCTTAAATAAAATGCGCATTGAGTATGAGTTCATTTAGCTAAGACCAAAAATATTTTTGAATATGCAATAAATGTAAATTTATAGCTACTCCGACTATGAAGCTACTTAAAAACGTTCATCAAAGTTATACTCAACTTTAAATGCGCAAGTATGTTCTGGATCCCTGCCATCTAGCAATTTATATCAATGAAAAGAAACCGAGCAAAAAACAGGAATACAAACCGACTGGTAACAGACTATCTTGAATCTGGCAAAATGTTCTTATGGGTTTCCTAAAAATGATTTCTCTACTTCATATATATTCCTCTTATATTCTAAGGGACTAAAATTGTAAGTAAAAACTATGAGTAATATTCTACTTGGAACATTAAGTATTCTGAAATATTCTGAAGGGCCATGTTTTGTCACGGCAAAAAATAACTTCCATAAGATTTTAAAAATACGTCAAAAGCAAAAATGTATTTCTTTAAATGGCATTTAAATAGAAATTTAATACAACCGATGCCTGTGTTTTTCATTAAAATATATCATCTGAGAATAAATTAAGGAATTCTTTTCACGTAAAAATAAAGAAATTTTCATTTCATTTCTGCATTCAAATTTTAGTACTGCATTAAAAATGATACATTTAATGAAATCATTTTAGACTTGTTGAATCAGGGTTGGGACTTTTTTAACACTTTACAACATAGATGAAAAGTATTTATGACTTTGTTCATTCTGTCTGTCTATTTGCCAGACTGTCTGACCGTTCGCATGATAACTGCCGTAAAAATGACTTTATCAAAATGAAATTTTTGTATCTTGTTCAGACGGTCTGTGGGACATATGGGAATGTAAATAAATAATATCACCCAATTAGTTTTGGATTGAACCCAGGTTGAAAAAAATAAATATATGGAACCCTATGGAACCTCATTTTTCAAACATTTTTTAAGCAAATTTAAAATTTACAAATATTCAAATTATCCCATACAATAGGTAGAAAAAAATCAGCAAAATATGTTCGGTACTTTTTTAAATAAAAATTAAAATAATAATTGCACTCTTTGTAATTGATTGTTCTCGAGTTTGTTATCTCAACGTTTCAACTTTTCCGCTAAGAGCTGCTCTGCAATCCCTTTGATTCGATCTGACACTGTGACTTTACTACAAATCTAACATCTTTACTTTCTCTTTACAACGTTACTGGTATACTTAAGAACTTTGTTGAGAACCCTGTACATAGTTTTATGGCAACAAGAGTTCCTGATGCAGAGAAAGAAGTAGGCAAATGGAAAAAATGTTGATTAATCGAAAAACGATTAGAATCGCAAATCTCTATTTTATACTAAGGGTTATAAATATTTCTATGGAACCTATTTGAAACGCAATTCTTCTAATTTATTCTCTTGGAATTAAAGAAGAAACTGACATGAACTATGCATGGAGTTAGAAAATACTTTTACATCCATGGTTTTCAGTTTTTAAATAAAATAAATTATTGCAGTATTGTGATAATTTTGAAAATATCGCAGCTGAATGAAATGAATGGGAAAAAGTTATGAATGAAATCTTCACTGCTTCTATATAGAGCCAGCCGATATATATTTGGATGATGTTATTTGAATAAAGTTCATTTGGTTTCGATGAAGTTTTCAAATATAATAAATTATTGTAGTACTATTATAATTATAAAAATATCACCGCTGAATGTATCGCATTTTAGAGATGTTTAAATAAAATTGCATTGCAGTTAGAAAGTGTTTTATATTCAGTGCTTTATGCATGACTGATCTTTCTTGTTTTATACTTTGCAGTCTCCCTTTAGATTTGCTGTCCAAGATCATGTCCTATGCTTGTATTTCCAAGTTGCTAGCAGCTTAGTAAATTAAAAAAATTGGATGTATTTCACTAATTTGTGATAATATATGCTATTCCATTTTAATACCATTTCAATCCATAGCGAATTCAAAATTTAGCACTTTCGGCATAAATACTAAAATAATTGCTCCAGAAATGATCATATATTTCCATAGCAATTAATGCTAAAAAATCCTAAATTACAAATTTAAATTATGTTGTGAGGTGCGTCGTTCTTTGACCCTCTCCTGTCCAACTGTGAGGAGAATGGGACTACCGACCGCCTCTCCCCCCTCTTTGATATAAGATATCTAGGCTCTGTGGTGTGTGGGCTAGGTTGAGGAGAACTATGGAACTTGGACGTTTCACGGGGATTTTGCTTGAGATGTTGAGGGAAGAAGTCACGGAGCGAAAACTAGCTGTCGTCTTCTGAATAATAATATGTTTTCTAGTTATATATTATGTTATTAATATTGTTTTTTTTTAATATGGGTGTGGTTTGGTGTTATATAATAAATAGTCAATCAAGACCTCTGTGAATCAACTGTGTCTGGAAACCAAACCTAATGTGAGTGAGACAGTTCACACATGTGATTGATATTATATCTAGTTCTAAATATTTCATGTATATTACAGTATTATACATAAAAGTATTTAACGTTACGTGATAGCGTTCTTAAGTTATCGTGTCCGCGTCTTGCTCGCACACATAGATTGACATTTATTTGGAAATGTTTCTAATGTGCTCAAGTGGTCTATAAACTAGTTTTTCTTTACAAAATTGAATTCAAAAATTTTCAGGTAGGTTATATTTCCTGCAAACACAATACATAAAATATACTGTAGTGTGAAAATGTAAATAGCTTTATGTTTAAAATTGAAATCAGTATTGAAAAAAATAATGTGAAATATTAATTCGATCACTGCTGGTAAGAATCTAATGTTAAAAATTGATTACTTTTGCATAAGTCTTTCGGTCTATATGCGTAGGAACGGTCCGAATACTGGCAGTTATCCTTAGAATATAAATTACGAATGTTAGCATTTTGCGATTTTTCTAACGCAAAGACAGTATATCTAAGAAAGTACTCCAAAATAGAACGTACTCCAAAAAAGGGATCGCATTTTTAACGCACAACCATGGCTATGATAACATCTGTAGCGAAAAGTCAAAAACATCAAGTTGGCATTATCGTAGTTTGAGCTCGTGGCCAAAGTGTTATAGGCTATTCTTATAGCGTTGAGCTAAAGGCACCTCAAGCTCAAGGCAGTTTATACTGCCTTATGAGCCTTTACTACAGTACTCTCCCTCCTATTCAGATTCCGATTGCCGAACTTAGTGTCTAGTTGCAGGTGAAGGTAAGGAGCGGTCAGCAAGCCGTGATGAAGTAAGCTTATAGAAACTGGGTTGCCGATCACGCTGTCGATGTAGAAAGTGCATGACGTTTTAAAATTCAATTAGCACATTCAATTGACTCTTGGTGTCATCTCATGGGGAGTACAGAAATAACATTTATATAATGCATATATAATTTTCAAAAAAAATTAGACCAAAGAATGATTTGTGCTCAACCAATGTCTCAATGTAGCGCGAATGCGAAATACGCAAATTGGCAGTGCTAGGGTTCGGCCACTGAACAAAAGCCTAGTAGACAAGCATCATATCATTGAGCTAAAACAAAACACCACCGCTTTTCAAATTTAGTTAAAAAAAACAATAACCAAAAGTTGTCCTCAAAAATATATAATTTGCACATAAATATACATGGATACATCATATATCTCTTTGTCGAATTTCTCATTAATTGATTCGTACGGGTCTCATTAATTGATCCGTACAACCCCTTCCCGCGGGTAAGGTTTTCGATCCCTACTCAATGATTGTCAAATTTTCGAATTTCAGTAATTAACAATGAATACGTTGTTCTCAAGCTATCTAAAGCCATTTCTGCCGAACTCTTTCACATTATTTTTGTATTTCATTCCTCTTGCAGAATCATCACCACGAATTTTGTGAGATATGTGATGGCATAGCAAAGAATGTTGTTATGTCTTTAATGCTTGCTCTATACCATCAGCTATAATTACTTCATCGGCTCCTTCATTATTTCGAGCGTTTATAAGGCGTAAATAATTCATTCTTATAAATGAGTTGGAGATGGAACAAAGAGAGAAGGCAATTTGATTTGTTAAGGGGATTTGTAAAAGCATTGATGTAGTCGACAGGAGCATTGGTGCAGTCAAGTAGGAAAATGGGATATATAAGCATTCGATTGACTTTTAGAAATGGACCATAATGATTTGAAGCTCTTTACCTTTAACATTCATTGGTGATGTAGATAACGCCTACGATTAAAATAGTTCTTATGTTATTACGTTTTATTGAATAACAAAATAATGACATTAATGATACAATAATGAAACTTTAATACAATCATTGTTTGCAAACGTAATTCGCGAAATGGTAATATTATTGCAAGATAATTTTAGTTCTGATTTTCAGATAAAATTTTCTGAGTTGATTCGAATTTTGTATAGATCACAGGTTTATATAAAAATAGCCTCTTACTTACACAGTAATCGCAACTTTTGGGAGCGCGAATTCGCTGAAAAAAAAACTGGATATACATGTATATTCTTCAGTTTACTTTCTGATTGGCTCATTCCTCATCCAGGTCTTGGGTATATAATCTCCCCCTGCTTCTTTTGCGTCCATCTCTCTCTTGGATTTCGGGTTTGTTGGTTCGTTTTCACTGACGAAGAGGATTTAGCGCATCCTCAAAACACCTGCATGCTGCATCATTGTGTTACTTGTGTTTTTATACGTTGTCAAGTTTTTTTATACATGTGAATTTTCATATATTTTAGCAGCTGAGATGTAAAGTTGTCAAATTTTCCTTGAAAAATGAGATCTCAGAAAACAGAAATATGCCTATTGTGCTATTTTCAAGAATATAAATATATGTTGTTTTATAGTATCCAGTCAGCGATTTTTTAGATTAAATATATTTTAAATTTTATACTTTTTGATTTAGATTCGACACATTTTTTAATATATATACATTTTTTTTATGGATTTAATGCATTTTTCTCTACAAAATATAATTACTATTAAAATGTTTGAAACAAACAGCAATTTTAATTGACATATTGTGTCTCAATTCGTATTGAATTGCCAGTCCACAGTTGAAATATGAGCTACAATTGTTTGCAAAATGATTCAATGATGTGTCCCGTTACAAACAAATATAATGGACTAAGTATAGTAAAAATGTGTGTGTTTCCTATTCTTACAAGAGAACTATAAAATACTTCAAGGAAATAAAACATTTCCATCCCACCAAGTAAAAAATTGGACACTGCGGTATTGCAGTGAGATTTTTTTGATGCACAGCCAAGACAAAATTTATAGCATTTCACGAAAATTCATTTTAAACTCACTCTCCAAAACAAAGCATCGGTCTAGCAGAGCATTGCAGCTTTCACATTATGGCCATAATCCAGACATCTTCCTAACTAACGCTTTCATGACCAGTATTCATGCTCATGGACAAACGTATTTATTTTTATTATAAATACTCATATATATATTTTATCACCATCAACGTTTATATATTAACACACTTCTACTGTATATGAAAAATTATGATATGGACAGCAGATGACTTTCACTACAGACTCAATATCAATTTGTTTTTCTTTCCCTCGTAATGCTTTAAATTGAATTTAAATGCACAAAATAAAGCGGATAATTATTTGAAATAACAATTTGTTGTTTTACTTAAATGTTCGTTCCATTTGCCGATTCGACGTATTTTCAAAGACGGCGTTACAAAATGCGAAAAAACTAATATCTCGAGAATGATTTGTCCTAGAGTAATGGGGTTGCTCTTATTATTTTTGCCGTTAAAGATTATATACAAAACAAACATTTGATAAATACATTTGAGCATATGTAGTCTTATATTTGAGATTTTGTTCATTTTTGCTGTCCATTTTGCAAAAAACTGTAGTTTCTTTTTGTCTGGACCAAGATCAGGCAGCCCTACTTTCACGTAATGCCAATGGTTGCCTTTAAATGAGTTTTCTCCTCGCGGATAGAAAAACCACCGTGAAACATTTTACATACCCGTAACAATACGTTAACTTAAGATTTGCTAAGAATCTCAATGGCATTGAAAAACTGCATTAATGGTAGTGCTATATCTTGCATTCGAAATTGATGAAATGTGGGTTAAGTTCTTTCAAAACTGTTCATAGAGAAACAGCACCAGAGCTTGTGATTCTCGGTCAGTAAAGTTAATATTAAATTAGATATCCAATATCATAGCAGGTTTGTCAAATTTATTTTCCAGCAGTGCAACACCTACAATGGTATATAGTAGTAAAACAAAATGAATAAAGTTAATCATATATGATACTTGTTACTTTGATGAAACATGAACCATGTAGTGCCCAAAATAGTGAGAGTGAGTTTCACAGTTTTTGCTGCGATATACAGCAATACCTTTAGCCCTAAGATTGTCTCTCTTGAGTTGAACAATCTAAATAAAGCTTGTTGTAATAACGTGTTTATAATTTCTTTACTAGTTTCAGCGAGTAAAAGTAGGTTATATCTGTAGAACAGGACAGAGGTCGAGACTCGACTGGAGTTTTAGCCATTATAATCTTATCTTCTTACGTAATATACTAGACATGTAACAATTTTGTAATACGTATACTAGTCATTCTAGCCAAAGCGCGGTTACAGTTAAACATAGCTTCAGCACCCAGTTGATATTAGTAAGTAACATGCACTTTGTGCAAAGGATAATGAAAACTTGAGCAGCCTATATAAGCACAAATAAAACAATACTGCAACATAAAGATGTTTTAGGGATACGCCGGATCTCCTTCGTCACTGCACGAGAACCAACAAACCCGAAGTCCAAAAGATGAATGAGCATAAATAGAAGAAATAGAAGGGTTTGTATACCCAAGACCTGGATTAGGAGCACTTTTGAAAACCGATGAGAAGGCAGCATGAAGAACTATACTTGTCTATGCTATTTCAATGTGTTATTTCAATGCGTGCGCATGTTACATAACTGATATTTGATACGCAATTTAGCTGCAATAGCAATTTTGCTGATGATACTAAACTGACTTCGTACTAAGACACCTAAACATATAGGCAAGTGCAACAGATTGTCTCAGTAAAATCATATTCCATTGGACATATTTGTGTTTTTATGTATTTTGCTTATAGTGTGTGATGTAAATCATGTGGGAAATGGAATCTTATTTTGTGCACTCCTTTGAAAATGAAAGAGCTAAGAAGTGTGCCCATAGCAACAACGATGACTGGAATCGCATGAACATTTTCCCACGTGAATCTGAGTCCTTGCCAGAAATTCTCTTGCAGCTGCACTGTTGTTAAAAGATGCTGAGAAAAAATATACCAGACGTTTGCACACTGCCATAACAACGTACAAAAGCGACACAAAGATGTCGAATTCACTGGTATGAGAATATAACGGAAGAGATTCGAGTAGCAGTGAAAGTGCTAATTAAAGACATTTTCAGTTGCTATTCTGAAATATTTATGGGTGCGACGAAAGCCCACTCACTGGAATTCTGCATAGCCAGGGCGAGGAAGCGTAGAAGCAGTATATCATAAGCTTTCTTTTTTCTTTTCTTTTCTTCAATTCCCAGGACCACACATGGCTTCCGGATGGACACGTGAACTCGCAGGTGCAGTGTGCCAGGTTATAGCGAACAAGATGGAACCTTGTCACTCCTATATCCTTGCGCGAAGAGATACATGGGACAGGGCAGTTACTATGGTTTCAAAAGGAGATGACCACGATTCTTCGGATGGTGAGGACGTGGATTCTCGCCATCCCGATTTCTTAATCTTGACCTTATATTCATTCGATAATTGGCGTTCGAGTATGATGGTCGTGTAAAACATGAGCTCCACTCGGAACTTGAAACTATACTACTGAGATGCAGATTAGCGACTGAGTGCTCGGAACTAATCGAGAGTATGGGCAAGACGAATTGTCCCTTATTCAGAGTATGATTTGATGAAATAGATATATATTTGGCTGACCATACAGAAAAGCGTTGAAATGCCTGATTAACCAAAAATTGATGTCATGTATGCTGACCCAGTGGCTAGAGAGAGAAACTATAGCACAGAGATTACCGGAAGTCTGATAAATCTTCATAACGAACCTGAGTACAGAAGAGCAAATCTAAAAATCCCGAGGAAGTTTGGGCGAGAATTCTTCAGACCCCCGACATGGATTTGAATGGAACTCAGACAAGCTGACTAGGAAGGATGATGAAGCGAACCAACAATGGGTCTCTTATTTCCAAAAAGACTAGCTTATGATGACAAGGAAGCAATAAACTTCCCCTGAGCGATAGATGTTCTCCATGCATCTGATATTAAATTGTGTGATAATGAAAAAGAAAAGGGACTTGAAATATTTACAGTGACCTCAATTATAAAATGCATAGTGATCTAGTCGAGGGACGTCTGCCATACATTACTTTAGTGATAAACATTGGTGAGTTAAAAAAATTAATACATGCTTTTTTATACAATGATTAAGGAAGTAAAAAAATATACATGATTAAAATCTACAAAATTTAAGTTTAAATATAATCACTTGGTCCAGAGATCCAGAAGTAAATTAACTCAGTAATGATATTTTCTATTGATAATACTTATGAGATTTTCATATATAGATTTATCTAATATTGAATTTTATTATTGTTTAATTGATTGAATAATGATGAATTTTATTGATAACAAGATGTGTATAGAATTGAATCAAAAGCTTATTTTAGCAAAATACTGATGATGAGAGTTTATTTTAAAATGATACTGTTACCAATATTAGAATGATATTAATTATTAAGAATTTGATTTATTGCAACATTTTGTGAAAATACCTATTTAACAAAGATAATAATACTAATAAAATATTGAGTACAGCCTAATTTAATTAATTTGAATCTTCTCACGATAGAACCAGTTTTCTGGTTATGCACACTATGTGTGATTGATATTAGACGGTAGGTGTTAAGCAAGATGTCTTAATTGATAACTTAGATCAAAAGTCGAGCCTAATTGAGTTAGTCCCAGTCCATATTTGGAGTTATTTTGTAAGATTTAAAATTAAGATCTCCACATCCCGACTGACTTACTATGATATGGCGAATTTATTTACTTTACGTATACCTCCCATACAGCTGTCGTCTTTACTTCCAGCCAAAGTGATGGCGGTATATGCCGAAGAGGGCGTTACTATTTTAAACACTTTACAACATAGTTGAAAGTGTTTATGACTTTGTTTATTCTGTCTGTCTGTTCGCACGATAACTTCCGTAAAAATGACTTTATCAACATGAAATATTAGTGTGTTGTTGAGACGGTCTGTGGTACATACGGAAATGTAAATGAATAATATCATCCAATAGTTTCGGATTGAACCCCGGGTTGAAATTAAATACATTGAACCCTACGTGACCTCATTTTTCAAACATTTATTAAGCGGAATTAAGATTCGCAAATTGCTTCGACAATTTTAGGAAATATTCAAAATACCCCATAAAATATATAAAAAAAATTCAGCAAAATATGTTTAATAGTTTTCAAATAAAAATTAAAATAATAATTACACCCATATAATATGAAGAGATCATGTGGCCCAAAGTTCATTTACATTTATATTTAGTGTTACATTCTTCCTAAAACCGCTTTATTTTTACGCATTTTCTGTGCATCTAGATTCTGTGCCAGAGCAATTACAATATTTATGAGTTTAAATGATCATTAAACTTTGATTATTTCTATAACGAAGCCTAATTTTAATGGGTGCAGAATGTAAACAAGTGATTGTAAGATGAGTTGTATAGTAATTGCTGAAGTGTTTCACTCAAAATTATTTAACTCTGTAGTCTGGAATAAAAGTTTATGAATGAAATATTTACTGCTTTTACATAGAGAGCCAGACGATTTATATTTCGATGACGTTATTTAAATAAATTTCATTTTTTTCGATGAAGTTTCAAGTTTTCAAGTTGAATAAATTATTGTAGTTCTGTCGTAATTTAAAAAATATCATAGTTGAATGTATCGTGTATTTAGTGATTTTTAAATAAAATTGCATTTCAGTTGGAAAGTGTTTCATAATCAATGCTTTATGCATGATTAATCTTTGTTTCCTTTTCTCGGGATCTGGAAGAAATCTAAACGTTTCCGACTTCCTTCTTCAATGCTTGTACAGTAAGAAAAACACCCATTTTACAGATAAATTGCATTTTGAATATAAGCCATGTGACATGAACATGCCCTTGAAATAACACAGGCAGGCAACTGACTCTGTTGGTTTGAGCAAAAATGGCAGTTACTTCAGGATGTATATGCAAGAATCTTACTTCTTACCATCAGAGTGCTGATTCGACATGACTTATGCGTTATACATTTTCATGTTTGCAATCGCGTTGTAGAAAGTGTACCACACATTTCATATTTAGAGCTTTATGCGACTTTGTTAAACAAATAGAATAATGTATACCGTCTTAGAAATGCAGAACAAAATATAATTCAAATATTAATAAAATAACATTTTAGAATTAGTTGACGTTGAAGCGCAAACGTAAGTTGTAAGATTGAAGTTGTAGGATACTTAAAACATGTATATCCTTCAGAAACACTGATTAGAAAATACCATCACAATAGTTTCCCTATACTATTGCTACAATTAACTAAAATACCTTTAGGGGATCTTGTATTTCCTCGAGGAAAAACTGCATTTACCTTGAAATTCGGATCGCTTGACCTTGACGACACATTCAGTGTTTTTGGCGACGAATTTGGCGACTTTTAGAAGAGTTCTCGAAGGTAATTTTTTTTAAATGTATTAAGAACGTTACGGTTTACGTGGATCTATTCCCAGAGGGTCTATAATCTAGTCGTCGTTCAGCTAGCTTTTGTTGCGGTGATTCGAGTAAAAAGTGAATAGTAAATTCATCATTATCTTAAGAATAAAATCTTCTATTTTTTTAACAACTTGAGTATTTAATGACTGTTTTATTAAACCTAGTAGTTGTTTTTTAGCCTGAAAGATAACGAGATATTTTAGCTGTATATTGTAACTGTGTGTGGTTACTTGTAAAGAACCTTGCTGCCTCAACCGGGAATCGAACCCCGGATCTCCGAACTGGCAGACGCTCTACCGCTGAGCTACTGGGACGAAATTGCCAGCTCTTACGTTGATGTGGACTCTGCATTCTGCATCTTCTAATATCAGATTGGCAGGCAACTGACAATCTGACTGACCGCCTTCTGCTAGTTTTATTTCAGGTTAGCGTCCTACTACTACTATTTCTATCCAGGTTAGTATTCTGCGTGGTCGTTATCCTCTTAATTTGAAATCGACGCCCAATCTTCCGGTGTCCACTGAATCCGTACTAGTCGTACCAGGGTGAATTTCAGACCTTCAACATCTTTGTACTAACCTATAGGATTGATTTGTTTGGCCGGCATTGTAAACAACTTTGTTGCCCTAACCGGGAATCGAACCCTGGATCTTCGAACTGGCTAGCTGACTCTCTATCGTTGAGCTACTGCGACGAAATTACAAGCTCTTATCGTCGAAGTGGACCCTGCATGCAGATATCTTTTATAAAGAGTTAGTTATCCGAAACTTTTTACTCGCTTTCCCATTTTACAAATACAATTACGGTTAATAGAACATACTTGACATCAATATATATATATATATATATATACATATATATATATATATATATATATATATATATATATATATATATATATATATATATATATATAATATGAAAAAGTGAAATTGAAAATGGAATAATACAATTAGAAGTTGTGTGATTACGAGGTTGCAGAGAGGTCAAGGGGGATTGCGACCCCTTTTCCCGGTTTAAGCATGCTTTTAATCCCAGGAAACACTCCCAGAAACCACTACACGCCCGAAACAACAATCAAAAGTATGCCAGGGGAAAAAACGGAATCCCGAAATGAACGTAGCGCATCTACGAGCATCCCTTTTTAAAACTTTATAGATGGCTAGCATATATTTTTATTCATACTTGTTTCATTTTATATGCTTTTATATGTTCTTGTGACTTTAAGATCTTCTTGTGACTTGAAGTATCTCTACATCTGGAATTTATAATGGGTTTCTTCTATGGACTTCTAACGCCGTAGCGCATCTACGAACATCCTTTTTAAACTTTATACTTGGTTAGAATATTTTTATTCATACTTGTTTCATTTTATATGCTTTTTTATGTTCTTGTGACTTTAGAGTCTTCATTTCGGGACTCCGTTTTTCCCCTGGCATACTGTTGATTGTTGCTTCGGGCGTGTAGTGGTTTCTGGGAGTGTTTCCTGGGATTAAAAGCATGCTTAAACCAGGAAAAGTGGTCGCAATCCCCTTTGACCTCTCTACAACACCGTAAACACACAACTTTTATTTGTATTATTCCATTTTCAATTTCATTTTTTCATATTGTACTTTGAGGCTTAGATAGTGCAGCAAATGCGCCTTACTATTCCTTGGATTTTATATTTTATATTTCATTTAGATTGTACTTGAGGAATATATATATATATATATATATATATATATATATATATATATATATATGTAAAGTAAAAATCATATCTCTATATTAGTTCTTTATGGACTGGCATTCACAACCGGTAGGAATAAGAAAAACGACAGATCAAATACATATCTCTATTATACATCTCTGGATATAAGAATGTCTCGGTGAATTTGCTCGATTACACCTAATGTAGATATACTTCCACCGAGATCCCAACTTGTGTAATCACCCGGTTTTTGAATTTAAATAATTAACAGCGAGTGTTCTCAGGCGTTCTAAAGCGACCTCTTTCGAACTTTTACCGTCCTTCCCTTTGCACATCTCCCCCCCCCTCCCCCCAGTATCTAGAGTAGACAGGAGGTAAGTAAGGAAGGGTGTTCCTAATGTTCGTCGTATATATATATTCCGAGTTATATATATTTCACCGGCATGCTTAATTATTTTCAGCCTTTATGCATTTTTCGAAGCGAAGAATGAATATTCATTTGTAAAAATGAGTTGAAAAGGAATTAGAGGAGGAATACGCGAGCATTGTTTGGAGGATTTTGGAAATGAAAGGAAGAAGAATATATCGATTAACTCCCACAGCGTAATACGATACGATAGAATATTATCGTTTTTGAAAAATCGGCTCAAATGTTTTGAAAGTCGTTAACTTTCCGACTTGTTAAACGCAAGATGTGTGCTTTAAGAAATATCGAAGATAATTAATTAGTTTTAATGAATTTTTACATGTGAAATAAAATGAACGAAAACGCTTATTTGCATTCAATAACCCTTATATTATTTCTGTTACCTTGTTTTGACTTTGCATTCGATGTATCAATTATACTGGAAAAAAATGTGATATGGGCGGCACATAACTGTCCTTATATAATGAAATTAATTAACTCATTTTACAAACATAAAATAATGTATAAGATCCACGGTACTGTGTCTTTATCATTGAAATGTACATTTAGGCGATTTTCCGGATGATAACATGTAAAAATATTTCAAAATACCCAATTAATTCATATTTCGCGCAACTCGAAATAAACAATTATTAATTTTGATAGCATCCTCAATAAGCGATATAGTCTATATATTAAAATATTTTAACAATTAATTCATCAATTAGGCGTCATTTTTACAATTTTGGCTATATTTTTGTCAATGTGGTATCGAAATATCGACTTGTTGGCGATACGTTGATGCTAAATTATTCGCCAAATGTGTTATCAAGTGTTACGGACAAACGGAGATAAGAACATTTCTTATATACTAGAAGGTATGCTCGTCATATGACAAAAATCAGAATTTGCGAAACATTACTTCCCATTTGGCATCATTTTTAACAATTTGGCGATATTTTTGTCACTTTGGCAACATTTAGAGTAGTTGCCAGGTTGGAGACGTCGCTCTAAATTTCGTGTCAAGCGTTACCGACGATGAAATGGGTTATTCTTAATAGTCTACTCTTATGTTCTTTCCAAGATACTTTCGTTAATATGATAACATTTAAAAAGTCGCCAAGTTGGCGACTTTCGGCCAAAATCTAGCCAAGATTTATGGACGGGGATACAAGCTATTGATATAGCAGATAAATGACGATTTGCGTCCAAATGCAAAAGTATTACGCAAAGTATCTTTCCTCATGAATGGAACAAGCTAGATCCACAGGAATGCTGTCACCGAATTTATCGCATGATATGCCTTATGAAAAGTTAACATATTTCACAATAATTAATATTTTTTATTCATAATCAAATCAAATAATAATCAAATCATAATTATCATCAAATAATCATATAGATTATTTGATATTTTTTTAATGTGCAATATCTCGAGAATGGTTCATACTAGCATTCTAAAATTTATATCAATCGTGCATAAGAAATGTCTATGTACGTAACTTTATTAAAGATTTTGATTTTTTAATGATTTTTTCAAAATTTCACACGAAAGTTTAGGGGGTTCTAAACATTTTTTGCTTTTAAAAAATGACTTCCAATCTGCACGGAATGTAAATTTTGTATCAAATTTCGTTCGAATTGCTCCATTCGTTCGTGAAATATTGTCTCCACAGTCTCACTGACACACACACATACACACACACACAGAGAGAGAGAGAGACAGACATCATCTCAAAAACGTTTGATTCTTGTTCAGGGATACTTGAAACGTGCTTTCGAGTCGAAAACTCGAATTCGAATTTTCGACCCCTTCAAAATACTTTCCTTATACATTACAGTACGCATATAAGGAAAGTTGAAGACCCAGACAGACCGACTCATCCTGGGCGATAGAGCAGTATATAAGGAAAGTAAAAAGTTAAACGCATCCAATTAAAGACAGTTTTATGCAGATTGGAGTGGTTTGTTTATTATTCTAAATTTGAAAGTAGATTATTTTCTTTGAGTTTTTGAGTCATTTTGCCTCTGAATGATAACCTTTTGACTGAAACCAAGAATAATTCCAGTCTTGCCATATGAAAAAACTTTTAACGGAGATAAAAACATAATGCGTTCTGTAAACTAAAGTGTTGATTGACGTGTTGTCACTGTATGTGACTCACATGACGTGTTGTCACTGTATCGTGTTCGCCTTTGAATATTAATTGAGATTAGATTTCTATTGTGTATTGAAATATGAATAGAATTGTAAATATTCATGTTATAAGGCAATTATGTGGACATCTGTTGGTGTCTAAAGACAATTAGGGTTCATTTCTCAACACAGTGGACGTACATTAACTCACAAAAGTGATCAAAATTTCCAAAATAGAGTTGCGACTGTAAGTCGTAACAAATATTTGTAAAATTGTGGCAAATTTAAAGTTTTACCAACTCTAATAATTTTTAAGACTGGTTCTGAAAACAGAATAGAAGGGTATTAGTCCATAGATGATGTTGTAAAATGAAGAATATGTTCAAAGAATATGTTCATTATGTCTTCCATGCTTTATCAAATTAAATATTTTACTATTAGCAATAAAGTATTTTATTTTCTTATTCCACCGATAAACTGTGAATGTTCAATTTAAATTTGTGCAACTGAAAAAATCTTATGTGGAATGCTCCTACATAATTTTCGTATATAATGTCTACATTCCCTACATAATTTCCCTATACTTTCGGCACTTTATTAGTCCAAACAGAGAAATCTGTTCATACTCAAGTAAAAAATATTTTTCTAAATAGAATATACATCTATATATACTACTTGCCAAGTGTCCGTCTGTCCGTCTGTCTGTCTGTCTGTCTGTTACGCTTTGTTCGGGCACTTTCCGAATAAATAGAGAGTTGCAATTTAGTACACGGCTCGGTCCTTCGATAGAACCCCCTGGAATAATCGAATTTTTCGAAAGCGTTCTCTAGAGGGGGGTGCCCCACACCAAAACGTTCGAAAAGTGAAATGATAGGAAAGCATGCTTTACGATAAGATAGAGACTTTAATTTGGTGTATGAGTAAACCGTTCGAAAGGAAGAATGTGCGCACTTTCAGATTTCGAATATTTTCTACTTAAGGGGGTGCCTCACATCAAAATGTTCGATTTACCGAATAAATGGGAAACGGCTATTTTAAAATTTGATAGAGGCTTGAAATTTGGTGTATGGGTATGGGCTAATCATTTGATAAAAACACCCAAAACGAATATAGTTTTCTAAAATGTTCCTTTAGAGGGTGCTCCAGAGAAAAACGTTCGAAAGGTGAATTGATGAAAAACACTCTTCGGGATGAGATACAGATTTCAAATTTGATGTATGGGTAGATTGTTTGGTAGGAAGAAAGTGTACAATTTCAGTTTTCCAATATTTTCTACTTTAGGGTGTGCCGCAAAATGTTCGATTTTCGACCAAAATGTTCGATTTTCGGAATAAAGAAGAAACCCCCCCCTTTTCATATGTATTAGAGACTTCATATTTGGTATATGGGCAAATAATGTGATAGAAAACCCAATCAAAATTAAGTTTTTCAAAAATGCATATTTAAGGGGGTGGGTACTGCACACAAAAACATTCGAAAGGTGAAATGATAGAAAAAGCATGCTTTGCAATGAGATTCAAATTTGATGTAGGAGTAAATAGTTGGAAAGGTAGAAAGTATGGAATTTCAGATTTCCAACATCTGCTATTGTAGGGGGTGTAGCTCACTAAAGTATTCGATTTGCCGAACAAATTGAAAACGCCTCCTTTACAATGTAATAGAGGCTTGAAGTTTAGTATATGGGCTTATCATTTGAAGAACAAACCCAAGATGAATAGAGTTTTTCAAAAATGTGCTCGACAGGAAAACTTTCGAAAGGGGAAATGCTAAATTAGTTTCAGGATGAGATAGAGACTTTAGTTAGGTGTACTGGTAGATAGTTCGCAAAAGAAAAGGTATGCAATTTAAGTATTCCAATATTTTCTTATTTAGGGGGTTCTGTACACTAAAATATCCGATTTGCCGAATAAATGTGATACGCGAATTATTAAAAAATTACAGTATTCAGGGGTTGCTTATTGCGAGAACGTTGATTTTGAACGGGTATTCGGCTAGTTTAATTACTAATTTATGAAGTGAATGTTTAGAAACGAATGCCCTGATGTCAAAAGTATTTTCTATTACAAGAGTATGTTCTCTAGTGTATAGATCGAACTATGTATATTTACAGAAATAATGTTAATAAATGTATTACATAATATCACAAATGGAACTGAACTTATTAGACAATACTCAGTTATTTTTATTTTTTATGGTATTTATTTATTTATTTGTTTATTTAAAAAACGTACAATACCTGAAGAACGGTTTAATCTAGCTGAGGCGAAAATAGATAATAACTTAATTTATGAATATGTGGTAATTGAGCTTTAAAATGCTTCGTTGTGAATATCCACTCCAAATTTCTTCTCAGATATTAATTACTGTTGTTGCAAAATAAATGCACATAATCATTGGAAAGGCTTTAGTAGAGATAGATAGAGAGATGGATAGATATATAGAGAGAGATTAAATATTTGACTCCTATGAATACAGAAACAACTCCAACGTCGTCTTTTTTCATTCAACAGAGCTGTTATCCGCTCGGACTCTAGTTCAGCTCTCCAGACACTTTCTGGCAACCAAAAAAGCAATGACTTCCGGATTAAGGAGATCAGGGCGCTTTTAAAAGACATAACGCACAAAATAAATTTACAGTGGGTGCCTGCTTATTACGGAGTACCTGGAAAAAAATCGGACTTTTTGTCCAAAAAGGGTGCTATGGCGGAGCAAAGATTCTCAAAGTCTATAACTTTTCATTCAGCACAGCTGTACAATAAAATGCTACATAAGAAACAAATTGAAACACAATCTCTGGAGGCATCTAAGGTATGGCCATGTAGCGTCCTCAGCAAGAACATTTCAGTCATTACAGAGGTTCCTCAACGAGAAGGAGTTGCCAGGTACAGACTTCTGAAGACCCCAGAAGTCTGGGGTCTTCAGACTTCTGACGGGTCATGACTGTCTCAGGGTTCATCTCCATTGAATTGGGCTTGCTCCTTCCCCGAATTGTATTTTATGTAAACTAGGACAGCGTAAGTTTGGAAAACATTTGGATAAGTGTCCTGCACTACGGACTTTTAACTCAACCATTGATAAATACTGAAGAGCTGTCTAATGGTCAAACGACCGGTATTTGTAAACAACACTCTTATGAACTCATAGAAGGGCGCACATACCTCAGTAATGAATGGAACTGTGTTGGCACATTTGAGTAGTTGCGTTCTAAATTCTGTGTCATTATTTTTCTAATGAAAAAATACGTAGGAAATGTATCCTATTAAATGCTATTTTTTTCAATAATATATTCAAAAGGTCATTCTGAAATTTATAATATCTTGACTGCTTATGTTGGCATTTTAAAGCTTATCCATTCTGCATTGAAAACTGCTAATTAAATGATTATTTATTTGTCAATTTCTCAGATCTTGTTTTTAGAATGATTTTTTCAAGAATCCTTTCGAAAAGGGTGGGTTCTTTCGAACATCCAACTGCGTCTAAAGCAATAGGGTTTCAGCATTAACTGACTGCAATAATCATGACAAATTATTTTCGAAACTATTCATTTGTTCGCATCAGATATATCGCATCCAGAGACTCTCGGACACCCACACTAACATACATATGCAGACGGACACAAGCCCATATATTTATCTATCCTATAATAATTCCCGAATTCGAATTTTTGACTCATATATATTATATGTAAGGAAAGTCATAATTTGCGGTGCAACTGAGTTAGATTTTTCACTCCATTTACAATGGAGTCGAAATAAAAACGACTTTCGATTTTGCGGGAAAATCCATATGACTTTTTCAGCCAATAAAACATTTCGAGTTCCTCTGAGAAAGAAAAAATTTGCATAATGCGGAATTGCCACGAGATATTTTTGAAACACCGCCAAGACAAAATTTATTATACTTCCCAAAAGACAGATTGTAGTACAATGTGGCCTACAAAAACACTGGATGGAAGGCATAATCGGAATTGGATTTAATGCAGACAACTTATTTAAAAACACGAATCGAAAGTTAGAAAATTAAAAAAAAAATAACTAGCGTGTGACTCAACTCAAATGGCTCATACCAGAATCCGATTTTATGTAGTTTGTGAATTTTTTATTGCGATAAAACATTTTAAAAGTCTGTATAGTTTGCAAGTTATAGCATGTTACCCTTCATTTTTAAAGAACTTGAAATATTTCTTCGACTGGTACCAAGTTTGGAAATGTACCACGTAGAAGGGATGCTTATTACGTTACGCACAAAAAAAGCTTCTGTTATTTTTCACTATAATGCTTAAAACTATGAAGTTTCCTGATCATTGAGCCCTAAACAGTCCCTTTTATTCATAATCACATCAAATGTTGTCCAATACTACCATGTTAAGAACATATAAAATTTCGAATCCATTTCAAAGTTTTCGCTCAAATTAAAAAAAAAATGTATCTAGATTTTTTGGTAATAAAGATGGATATAAAGTTTCGTGAAAATCCATTAATATTTGCGGCAATATCATGCATACAAGAAATGGGCCCCGTATAGAGAGACTGCCGTTTTGACTCTGAAAATAGTCAAAATGTGTTCAGAATGTCCTAAAACATATACAGGGTGCTTCTAAACGATGGGGCAAAACTGTAAGGGGTGATAGAATACACATAAACATGCACTTTTCGTCATTCAATGCATGGTCGCAATGCACTCGGGTAAGCGCTAGAGGGCGCTGTCCAACGAACGTATTAAGCAGCTGTTGTCGCACTCGTTATCAGTTTTACCGTGGATTTCAGAAGAAATGGATTGCTTCATAAATCAGGAGAAGGTCGACATGCATTTAATGTACGGAGTTGTTTCACACAGCCACGCTTAAATGGGGTGGCTCACTGTCGTGTTGGAACCACATACGGATTTTGGCTTTCCTCGCATTCCCTTCCGTAGCTCCGTACATGAAATGCATGCGACATTTTCCTGATATATGAAATAAGCTATTCCTTCTGAAATCCACGGTAAAACTGACGACAGTAGGCGCTTAATGCATTCGATGGACAGCGCTGTCTAGCGCTTAACCGCGTGCATTACGACTATGCCTTGTATGACGAAAAGTGCTTGTGTAGGTGTGTTCTATCATCCCTTAATGTTTTGCCCTATTGTATTGAATCACCCTGTATTGGCATCCAAAAAATATATCTATATTACATTCTATAATATGATAAATTTATTTCTACTTTCCTTCTGGATGAAAAACTTAAATTATCTATATGACAAACGCATTCTCATCCTCCCTAACCTGATAAAATATTAAATAAATTAGATCAAATAAATGATAAATCACAGAGTTACGTGGATTTTTGATATATATCCCGATTGCATTTACCTATCTGATAATAGATCCGTTCTACCTTTCCAACCGGTATCTTCATTTTGAATGATAGTCAGAACATGAAGGTTCAGACAGATATTAACATTTTTATATTCATTCAAATTACATCATTGCTCAAAATTCCGTCCGGAAAATTGTGTGTTTCTTTGCTTTAATGTGCGATAAAAAAATCTCTTTTGGGCAGCATGTAACTTTCCCTATATAATACACTGACCTTTTTCACAGCGAAATGATGACCACAGAACAATAATTTTTGGCATTGACTAACTTTTATGTAATTTTATTTTGTAAATTTTGCAAATCAAGCAATATATCAATAACGGTTCATGCCAGCGTGTCGCGATTTATGTCAGTCATTTACTAATATATATATATATATATATATATATATATATATATATATATATGTTGAACATTTTAAAGTTGGAAGGTATTTTGAACATTTGATTGTGTTTAAAATCAACAGCGTTCGGGAATTCAGATTTCAAGAATCGCACCTATTCTAGACGCTTCATTTGCTCGTGAGATATCGCATTTAGATACTCACCGACACACACACATGCACTAATAAACATGCCCACGAACATGATTACACAGATTTCACCACAAAAACGTTCAATTCGAGTTCAGGAATTTTTAAAACACGATTTTCTGTCGATAAGGCGAACTACAACTCCCCATCAAAATACTTTGTCTACTAGATTAGGTATGTAGGAAAATCAATTATACTCATCGCCGCTAAACCGTTAAAATATAATTATTAATAGATAGCGTCCATCTTTGTCTCGATCGCCAATCATATTGTAGGAAAATTAGTAAGTAAAAACATATAATACAAAGGACTAAAAACATAACTAACGCAATTAACTGCATATTAAAATACAATGCAGGAAAACATTGTATATTAATATTTGCTTAATTAAGTTGTGTATATATATATATATATATATATATATATAGCGCATCACCACAAATATTCCACAATTAATCTACAAATCTGTTGTGAAAAATCATATTGCCGTAAGCACCTCAACAACTTTGTGAAGGAAGGTCCATGAGTGTGAACATTAGGTTTGCTCATAGTAAAGTCATCACGCCCGATCGAATAAAAGTGATTCCATCGCCACGGAAGGTTTAGAAAAATAGTTTTAAAACTCGGCAACATAGCAAGATAGACGAAATACCAATTACAAACTGGTAGAGCTGATTTATGATTCGAAATCGTTACTAGAGCTGTTACAGAAGGCATTTATTGGACACAAAAGGATTATGGAAAACGTGAGCAACGTATATAAGCACAAATAACACAAAAATGCAGCATACAGCTGTTTCGAGTATTACTCCGTGTCCTCTTCATCGGTGCAAGATAATCAAAAATCTGAAGTCTAACAGTAAAATGGCCGAAAATAAAAGAAACAGACCTAGATTAAGAGCTCACTGGAGAAGATAGACAATGAGAGAGCAGGATAAAGAACAGTCCAACCAATCCGAAAGCATAAGTAGCAACAAGGCAAAAACGTATGTCCAATAACGTTACTGTCCAATGTAACGTTACTGTCCAATGACTGCCCTTTCAGGAATGGTACAACAAACAATACTTACACAAGACACGAATGCATAGGTTTTTCAAAATAATTTCTTTAGCAACAATACACATACGAATTGTATAAAGAAGGATTGAGTAATGTGACAAGCATTGTTGGTGTCACCGTGTTGAAATCATTGACAATAGGACTCTTTGATAGATATTTATTGCTCTTCTTGTGTTTTTGATATCGATTCTTACTAATTAAATAATCCTCTACAACTTGGTATTGTACATTTTTCCTCTATATTACATTGTTGCGAGAATTAATTATTCTAACTTTTAAAAGTATCCGTTAGGAATGCTGCAATGGCTCTTCACATGGGGACTTTCTACAGATAGACTTAAAGTATACACTCAATGATATTTTCTTACAAAGTTATTTGTGATCTGAAAGGCTTTTATATAAGTACTTATAAAGTACTTTTCTAACTCAAGCCAAGATCGTGACTTTTGTATGAACGATTGCAATCTACTTCACTCTAAATTAAACTTCCCATAACCTAATGACTAGAGTTCGGCAAAAGAATCACGAAATTTAACAAATAAACAAATTTAGTTACAGCTAGCTTTGCTGGAAACTCAAGACAAACACACACATATGTATATATTACAAATCTATATACACATTATTTGCAACACTAACATTACAAATTCTGCACGAGACATACTAATCTATAATAAAATTCAAACTTAACTTATTTCTAAACTGACTTTTAATCTAAACCAATGCTGATTAAACTACGACACAATATATATATACTCTAGCTGCTACCTTCCATGAACGATCAGAACACACACACGAGCGAACTTGGCAGAATGACAGAGACGTCGCTCTAAAGTATGTTCTTCTTATAGATCTGGCCAATCGTGAGCATGCAATTCTTCGGAATGATAGTTGAGAAGTTTAAAACGCAAATTAAAATCAGGAAAAGTAGAATTAGAATAAAATTATAATAAATAATAGATTCCTCACATACTGCATTTAAAATTAATTTCCGGTCTACCTGTGTATAAAAAGATTTATCATCGTGGTGTTTACAGTTGAGAAAGCAGTTTAAGAAAGGATTATCTCTCCTTCCGTGATATAAACTGAAATAAAATCTCAACAGATGTTTCGATTTTCATAGGAAATCCATAAAAAGCTTCTTAAACCAGATAAAACACTCGTGTAAGCTCAAAAGAAGATTTTTACAGAACAGGGTGTTGTGAGAAATTTATGAAATGCAGTCAAGACGAAATTTATGACACATCTCCAGGAAATTGAATCCGAACGCTGTGTTGTCTGAAGACGCATGCGAGAACTCTGCCCGAGGCTCTCAAATGTCACTGACAGCTTATATCAGTGCTTATATCCACAGTTTGAACAGCATTTTCTTCTAGAAAAGCAATTGGACGGAAAACAAATAACCCATGACACGTTTATCTCTAAAGAGTAAAACATATTTCCATCACTAAAATCAACATCGTATTGAATCTTTTAGACTTACTTTTATCTTTGCGTACTCGGGGTATTCATCTTGAAACTTTTATTAATAATATCAATAAACTAGATCGCACGAGTAAGGATTTCTGTACGCCCCCCCCCCTCCTCTCCTCATTGCATACACGATCATATTTCTCTTGAATTTCAGAGATTAATATAAATATTTTCAAAAGGGTTGTTCAACTCATTATTTCGATTTCAAGCATCCTACACATGGGAAATTATTTTTCGAAATAATTTACTCACATTTTAATTTTGTTGTCAAAATAACTTTGAAACCGTATGCCCCAAAATAGTTTCTTTCTTTAAAATTTCCTTTTTTACCAACGTTAAAAGCGGTATTTTGTGTAAATCATCTTTAAAGCTTAATACCAAATTTAGTCACTTACTTAGCCCTCATGTGGCAATATTAAATTCCCTAAACGCAATATATTTTTAACTCAACTTCTTCCTGAAGGTTATTTTAAAATAATATGAAATAAAAATATTACACAAAAAATATTATTTTATTGTGTGTGTATGTGATAAATAGATAGATATATATATAGATATATATATATAGAGAGAGAGATAGAGAGAGAAAGAGAGATAGAGATAGAGAGATAGATAGATAGAGAGAGAGAGAGAGGGCTGAAAATCGAAGCTTTGGGTAGTCGTGAAATTCAGTATAAATGTAAGGGATAATGTACTTTTCTTTTTTCTTCGAATAAGATTATAAATTATAAACATAAAAGTCAATATACTGCCGACATTTTGTCATTTTTTAAATCCAATTTATTGAGCAGACTATTATATTGGAAGGCAAGTATTATTTTTCTGAGGTCCTCTGAGAACAGTGTCTCAGATTTTTGTTTAGACACCTGAGAGCATATGAGATTTGCAATTTTCTAACTTCGACGATTTCAAAGATAAATTTTCAATTTTTGGAATATAGTAATCTAAATATTATAAGAGCGTTCTAGAAATCAAAGCAAAATCATTTTTTTAATTTTGACTTCAAAATATTTTACTCCAGCAGATGAATGGAACTTTTTTTTAATCGGCCCAATGCAGTGAACTTTAATTGTAGAAAAAAGGTAGGGTACGAACTACATGATGAAATGCGAAAAATAGTACTGTAAAATAGTAGACATGCCTGAAGGGAGGAGACATATTGCCATCGCCGTAAGAAAAAATGAAAGGGTATCAAATCAAAAAAGTATAAAACGAGTGACAAGATACTACGAATTAACGTTATAAACAATGAAAGAAAGACAGAATAGGAAAACACAGCGAAAAGATAACAAAGCGGTATGAAAACATTAACAGAATTATTAGGAACAACTGAAGAGTGCGTAAATCTACTGAAAAGGTGACGGAAACAAAATGAGTCATGGATAAGGAAAACTGGAGCAACCTTTTTAGTTACAAATAAGATAATAATGCAGCATACAGTTGTTTTGAGGATAGTCTGGATCGCCTTCGTCGCTGTAAGAGAACCGATAAATCCAAAGTCAAAAAAAATGAGTGCTCATAGAAGAAACAGAGGGAATTATGTATCCACGACATGGCTTAAGAGTGTACCTGATAGAGCCAATTAGAAAGCAGAATGAAGGACCATCTAACCAATCCAACACGACAAGTAGCACACAGGATTTCCGTGGGCCCAAATGCAAAAGCCATAAACCGACAAGAAGTGTCAAGTCCGAAGAATAAGAAATGAGAACCACCAAAACAAAAATAAGTTGAAACGACACACAAGAGCCCAAAAGGCTAAGAAATAGAATAAAAAATGCGAAATAATTTAAAGGCTACTACAACAGACCGCGAACAAAAATTGAATACTGGACAAGTCAGAAACTAAATCGCTAGAATTTTTCTTGTTCTTGTAAATCTCTTTAATAAATCATCAATTGTTCAACATTGCTATAATATTGGTGAATGTTCTGAATTTTCTTCAACAAGATTGATACAAAAATGCACGTTGATCTATGATCTTGGTTTCTTTGAAGGCTTCTATATCCAGAAAAAGTATAGTAATTTAGTTAACTTGTTCAGTACTCTATTTTCGTCCGCGATCTGGCGGAGTCCCTGTAAGTTTCTCCTCTTTCTATTTCCTTTTATTTTCTCGTTCGATTTCTTAGCCTTTGGAGCTCCCATGTGTAGTTTTACCTCTTGGTGGATATTATTCATTTTTGTTGGGACTCTGTTCGTCTTGTCGGCATATTCCTGCTGTGTTTTTACACACACCAATCTTGTGTGTTACTTATTGTTTTGGAATGGTTGCACTGTTATTCATTCTTCTTTATTTTTGGTTTTCTCGTGTGGATTCTCAATCCAAATCTTGGGTATATAAATCCTTCTATTTCTTTCTTCTATTTGCAACAATTTCGTCTTTTTAACTTTGTATTTGTTAGTTTACTTGCATTGACGATGTGGATTCAGCGTATACTCGAAACAACTGTATGCTGAATTAGATTATTTTTGCTTAAATACTTTGCGCCAAATAGCTTATATTTTAAGCATTTTTTTTTCCCTTATTGTTAACATGAAACGCTTAAATTAGCTATAAAAACCACCACAAAGATAAATAAGTAAAAATATCAGAACATGAATGCCAACAATTGGAGAAAACGCGAATAAAAATGTAAAACAAATGTGAATGAACCAATTGTTTTCTGATGATATATAAGCTAAGTTTGTTAAACAATATTTCGGAAAATAATAAAAAAAAAATCCGAAAAAAATCAAATAAATAATCGTAACGAATGAAGCAGACTGGAGTGGAAAATTAAACCAGAAATAGCAAAGCGGAAGGGAAGAAGGGGCAGTGATCGCTTGCAAAGAAGTTTGGCTGACAAACAATAGAGAAACATACAAGAAAGTTCAACTCAAAATTAAATTAAGTGTTAAAATGTTCTTCGCTTCCAAAAAAATTGATTAAATATTAGTTCTAGTTATTATTATGATTTCTAAAGATCAAATACTTTTACAAAAATTTCTCCTTGGTCAATACGATCACTTTTAACTTTCATGGTTGTACCATTCATTTGGTCATACTCCAAGTACTGTATATCTAATATAAAATTATTTCAATTTACTTTTCTAGTGAAATAGTTGTCAAAGTCTACTTTATTTGCAAATATGTCAAAAACAATTTGAGAGATGACTGAACAACATCTACCGCATCAAACATTCTCTGAAATAAAAACGAAAAAGACGTCGTTGTTTGTATTTTTTGAGTGAAAATCTATACAACGCTGTACAGCAAATAAAACATTTCCAGGCCGCCCAACTGAAAAAGAAATTTACATAACATCGTATTGGCGAGAGATGTTTTTGAAACGCAGCCAAGACAAAATTTATTACACTTTCCAGAAATTGAATCCGAACACAACGTGGGCCGACCAAACACAGCCTCTGCGGAACACAGCCTCGGGGTTGAAAATGTCACAAGCAGCTTATTTCCACAAACTAGACAACATCTTTCTAGGGAGGAGTGGAAAAAGGAAAAATCTACATGCACCATTTTTCATTTCTAAAATCCAAAAATTAAAATGCCATCTTTTATAAATATGAAAACCGCAAAAAACTTTTTCCTGCATTCAACCTTATTCGCTCTCATTAATAATGGATAATAATGGATTTGTTTAACTTTGCGTAATGGAACGAATTTCTACCACTACCCTTCACCCGGTCAAAGTGAATAATCGTCTGGTTCTCGAATTAGAAAACAAAAGAAAAAGGTCTGTGAAGTATTTAAAACAATGCATTTAGAACAGTTAGTTACATTTTGCAGTATTTTTATCTTCAAAAATAGCACCACAAACCAGTAGTTCATGAACTTTTTACTATACACAATCTTTGATGTTACGAAGAGTTTCCAAGTAACGCTTTTTTCGGAAAATTATCCGTGTACCGCATTGACTAGAAAAGGTAGGTAGAAAATTTCTGACAGTTTATAGCAATTTTTCCGCGTCTCACTTTCTTGTATTGATAAGAAATTTGCAACACACTACACTGCTGGGTACCTGAAGAACTTGTAATACACTACTCTGTCTACGTGGTAAAATATTTTAGACGAACATAGCTCATTATAATTCAGCAATACCTTTGCTACGCTATGCCGAATGCACTCACTGTGATACTCTATGGGAACATACGTATAAACGTTAAAAGTGTGGTCACAGTTTCAGCCACTATATCTTTTGAAGGACCCTGCAATACAAGTAGCAATTGTAACCTAGATGCTTTTTAACACCATTACTAAACATGTCGTAGGGTCGTCATATATATGGCAGAATACAGAGTATTTTTATTTATAGGTATATTCCTATCCGATAGATGGTTTTATTTATTTATAAAATGACTGTACCAGTAATGTTGTCACATTGAAACAATCTATTGAAATCTGATGATAACATAAAATCACATGAATATAACATACTTTTTCCCAATTTTGGGAGTTTGATTTATACTTGGTACTTTTATTCCAAAATGTGTTTGTATGAATCATTATTTTGATGTTTATTTGAAATGTTACGTTTCAGAGTTCAGTAGGACCTGTTTAGTTATTCAAGAATATAAAAACAATAACACGCGCATAAACATACGTTGAGATTGACAAATATAGGTTACATTAATCTACTGAAATTGCCCTGATTTGAATTGCATTTCAGAAAAAGATGTTAAAGTGCAAATTATTTTAAAGCAATGCAATAAACATAATGTAAGTAATTGATAAAAATAATGTAAACAACGTCATCGACAATAAAACAATGGAACTAACCAAACTATGTAAAAGTAATATCCCAAATTATATTATTATATTTTTTTGACAAAATGTATAACATGCTTCGAAACAAATAAAACATATCCAGCCTAGCCAGGGGAAAATTAATTTACATAACTCTATATTTCCACGATATATTGTTGAAACGCGGTCATAACAAAATTCATAACACTTCCGGAAATTAAATCGAATATAATGTAAGTTGTCTAAATACATGCCTAAACAGAACCTCAGGCTTCGAAGTGTGACGGGTAGCTTATTTCTACGAAATGTGCAAAATATTTGTTAAAAAAAAATGGAAAGAAATGAAATAGCAACCACTTTCGTCTCCAAATAAAAATGTTGAATAAATTAATTCCGTCCATATACATAAAGTTAAAGATCTCTTAGTAAAAAAAGTGCACATTTCAATACATAATGCTATTATCATTCTGGTATATATCCTGGTCTGAAACAGTTTTAAATATCCTTACAGTTATAACGCACATCATAATGGTAAAGCCGATGCAATGGTCTTAGGGAAGTATAGTTAACTTGACGGTTTTGGGGGTTAAAGTACCAGAATTGATACAGACAGACAAATATTTATCCCGGTTTTTCTAAAAAATGTATTGCTATAAAATGGCTATAAATTTGCTATAAAATGTATACAAGAATGTTTTCAATGTTTTTGAAATTATTTTATTAACTTTGATCAATGTATTGTGAACCCGATAGTGTATTGAGAATACGAGTATCATTTTCAGGTTTTCGACATTATATTAGATATTTAGAAAGTTTTGCTATATTTTGTCCTTGTTTGCGATTAATGCTAGAAGTTCTCAAGATGTGCAAATTCTAACTTTGAGAGCATTTTGGTTTTTGATCTAGTTCTTGTGCCCTGAAAACAAAAGCCAATCCAGGAGAGGGGGCATAACAAGACATCTTAGGATATATTTACATGCATCTGATTAATAATACATTCATCCAAATATGTAGTATGATTACTAATCACCGCTTCATTTGAATATTCATCCTGTCATTGAATATTAATAATTAACAAATATAGATCACCAATGGTCCTGTCAAAGTTTTATCGACTTCTCTTTGCATCTCCCCTCTCCCTTTAAAATAATCTGATGTGGGCAACACATGATTTTCCTTATATAATGTAATGAATTTATTACTTTTACAGTAGAAAAAATAGGTTTTTCTTATAGTAGATACTAATATTCTTTCCAAGATATTGAATTTTCGACAATTAGTCGTCATTTTCATTGATTTAGCGTCATTTTTATCCATTTGACAAGATTTTCGTTAATTTGACAACATTTCAAAAAGTCGCCAAGTTGGCAACATTCCTCCAAATTCGTCGCCAAAATCTCTTCAAGCTTTATGCACTAAGAAATAAGTTATTCTTACAGCAGATAAATGACTATTGGCGTTCAAATACAAAAGTATGACTCAAAGTATCTTTTTTCATGAATGGAACGAGCTAGATCCACGAGAATGATGTCACCCAATTTATGCCATGGTATTACATATGAAAAGTGAACATGTTTCTCAATAGGAAATATATTTTTTTTATTTTATATGACTTTTTGATTATTTTTTTGAAAAATGTATAATATCTCGAGAACGGTTCATGTTAGCGTTCTAAAATTTATGTCAATCCTTTTCTAATGAAAAATTACATAAGAAATGTCTATTTGCGTAACTTTATTAGCGGTTTTGATTTTTTAACGATTTTTTCAAAATTTCATTCGAAAATTTAGGGGGGTTCTGAACATTCGATTGCGTATAAAAACAATAGGCTTCCAGTGTTTAAGGATTGTAATTTTTGTACTAAATTTGGTTCGAATTGGTCCATTCGTTCGTGAGATATCGTCTCCATAGACTCACTGACACACACACACACACAGACATCACTTCAAAAATGTTTGATTCGTGATCAGGGATGCTTGAAACGTGCTCTCCCGTCGAAAACTCGAATTCGAATTTTCGAGCCCGTCACAATACTTTCCTTATACATTATGTATATAAGGAAAGTAATAAGAAATGGGGTTAACGAAGTAGAGAATTTGTTCCTAATGTTCGCTTTATTAGCATTTATTCTAAAGTTGTTCTTAATTATTTGAAGGCTCGAGTTTACTGGAGCGTAGAATATTCATTCTTAAAAATGAACTGGAGATGAATTAAAGAGGTCGGCTACGAACGCATTGTTTTGAGTATTTGAAAGTGAAAGTGGGAGATATATTGATGAGCTGGCACAGGTTAATCAGATATGCTAGCCCAAGATTGTTTTTTTAAAGTCTGAGCAAATGATTTGAAAGTTGTTAACTTTTCAACTCATTGGTAATCACCAGATGTGGAGTTTTGAATATAACGACGGAAAAACTATTTTAAATAGCAGCTCCCATGAAAAGGATATATACTGACGACTATTTTCGATATTTTATACAGAATATTGATTTTTATATTAATATTCTAATATGATCGCGGTAATTAATAGCAAGAAAGATCAATCATGCAGAAAGCATTGATTATAAAACACTTTCCAACTGGATTGCACTTTTATTTAAACATATCTAAAATGCGATACATTCAGCGGTGATATGTTTTTTAATTATCACAAAACTACAATAATTTATATTTACTTGAAAACCCAAAACTTCATAGTAGAAAATGATCTTTATTCAAATGACATCATCAAAATATAATTCGTCTGGCTCTCTATGTAAAAGTAGTGAATATTTCATTCATACACTTTTATTCCAGACTTTTATTCCAGATAGATAATTTTATGATTATCAATTGCATATTGTTGGAAATTGTGTCTACATTAGAAATATATAAAATTAATTTCAATATATATATATATATTTATATATATATATATATATATATATATATATATATATATATATATATATATCTTAACATAATACGAGCTCTCTCAGCAAATGTGCTTTTCATTTTTTCTAATTTTCATTTGAAATATATACTAAATTATAAAAGATGGACATAAATAGTAAACAACACAAATGTGTACTAGAAAATTTAGTTTTGCAATCTGTATGTATTCTTAAAATAACTCTTATAGATTTTGAATCATCATCTTCTCAAGTTGAAGAAGATTGAACATTTTTCGTGTTTCAAGTATGTAATGCCTATAGTATATGAAACACTACAAGAGATAGCTTTGAATAAATAACAAGAATTTATAACTTTTTGAAAGGCCTGCAAGTGTATATAATTGAATTTTATATCCAGCTGTATTTTTTTTCCGAACGAGGTTTTTTCTTAATTTGTCATACTTTTTTTCGAAATATCTTTAAAACTGCGACAAAATTCTGTATGTGGAAAATTAGTTTCTAAGTATGTATGTATTTAGAACCCCCCCACCCCCCACCCCTCAAAAAAAAGGTCGAAAATTCGAATTCGAGTTTTCGACGGGAAAGCACGTTTCAGGCAGACCTTTACACGAATCAAATGTTTTTGAGGTAATGTCTGTGTTTGTGTGTGTGTCACTGAGTCTGTGGAGTATCGAGCGAAAGGAGTGATTCGAACGAAATTTGGTACAAAAATTACAATCCTTGAATACTGGGAGAATATTGTATTTACGCAATCGAATGTTCAAAACCCCACTAAATTTTGGAGTGAAAATTAAAAAAAAATAAGTAAAAAATTAAAACCTTTAATAAAATTACGCAAATAGTCATTTCATATGTAATTTTTCATTAAAAATGATTGACAAACTTTAGAACGTTCTTGAGATATTGCAAATTTTTCAAATGAATTTATCAAAAAATCACATAAAATAAAAACAAATATTAACTATTGTGAAATATGTTCACTTTTCATATGTAATATCATGCGATAAATTGGGTGACATCGTTGTCGTGGATCTAGCTCATTCCATTCATGAGATAAGATACTTTGGGCAATACTTTTGTAGTTGGACGCCATTAGTCATTTATCTGCTATAAAAATAACTTATTCCTATCCATAACGCTTGGCGAGAGTTTGGCTAAAGAATTTTCCAAATGTCAGCAATTGGCGACTTTTTTAAATATTGCCAAATTAACGAAAATTGAACCAAATCAATGAAAATGAAGACTAATTGACAAACATTCAATATAAGAAAGAATATAAGAATTGACGAGTGCTATAAGAATAACCTAGTTCTCCATCCGTAATGTTAGGATAAAATTTTGGTGAATAATTTTTCAGAATATCTCCAACTTGGTGACTTTTTAAATGTTGCCAAATTGGCGAAAATGTCACCCAATTGATAAAAAATTCTTCAAATTAATGAAACTGATGCTGAATCAATGAAATGACGACTAAGTTCAATATTTTGGAAATAACATAAGAATAAACCGTTCGTCCTTCCGTCCGTAACGCTTGACGAGAAATTTAGCAGGACTTTTGCCACTTGGCGCCTTTTTTAAAATTTTGACAAAGTGACAAAAATGTCGCCAAATTGATAAAAATTACGCCAAATGAGAAGTAATGTTTCGCAAATTCTGATTTCCGTTATATGACGGACATACATTCTAGTATATAAGAAAGGTTCTTCTCTCTTGTCTGTAACACTTGGAGATGTATTTGGCGAAATTGGCGAATAAGCTAGCAAAGTATTCCCAACTTGACAATATTTCGCCCCAGATTGACGAAACTTTCAAAAATGCAAAAATTGCAAAACTGCTACTAAATTAACGAAAATGGCGTCTAATTGACTAATTAATTATTAACTTATTTTAATATAGACTATGTCGCTTATTGAGGATGAAAATCAATATTGATAATTGTTAATTTAGAGTTGTGTGAAATATAAGTTACTTGAGTATTATGAAATAGTATTGTATGTTGTCATCCGGAAAATCGCCAAATTCAACGATAAAAACACAGTACCGTGGATTTTATATTATTATTTGACTGTAAAAGGAGTAAATCCATTATATTAAATAAGGAAAGTCATGTGTTGCCGTTATCAGATTATATTACATTGTCAAGCTTATTTAAAATATATATATATATATATATATATATATATATATATATATATATATATATATATATATATATATATATATATATGAAGCAATTGTCCCAATATAGAAACTTTGTGATAATAATTTAAGCCGCTAATTAATCGATTTAAGTGAATACTGCCCGAATAGTTTTAAATCGGAGCAAAACATAAAAAATTAATTAGACATTAATACAAATAAAGCCAAGATGCACCTATTCGGGTCCTCAAGTACATGTTTTCTAAATTCTATGCAGGTACAATTCTTAGATTTATTTCTATAGTCTGCACACTCACACACACAAACAAGCAGACAAACATAAACAGCCACACACAGACGCCTTCATTTACTATGCAGGATTCATTTAACATTAGGAGTTCAAAATTTTAAATATACTTACTATTTTTGAAAGTCTCTTCAAACTTGGTATCACTGGGAGGAAGGGGCGGAATATATTACGTTCCTTACATACATAATGTATATGCAAAGTATTGGAACGGGGTCGAAAATTCGAATTCGAGTTTCCGACGGGACAGCACGTTTCAAGCGTCCCTGATCACGAATGAAACATTTTTGAAGTGATGTCTGTGTGTGTCAGTGAATCTGCGGATACGATAACTGACAAACGAATGGACCGATTCGAACGAAATTTGGTACAAAATCACAATCTGTAAACACTGGAAGCCTATTATTTTTAAACGTAATCGAATGTTCAGAACCTCCTAAATTTTCTGAAATTTTGAAAAAATCGTCAAAACATCAAAACCGCTAATAAAGTTACGCAAATACACATTTCTTATGTAATTTTTCATTAAAAAACGATTAACATAAATTTTAGAACGCTAACAAGAACCGTTCTCGAGATATTGCACATTTTTCAAAAAAATTATCAAAAAGCCATATAAAATAAAGAAAAATATATTTCCTATAGAGAAAAATGTTCACTTTTGATATGTAATACCATGCGATACATTGGGTGACATCATTCTCGTGGATCTAGCTCGTTCCATTCATGAGAAAAGATACTTTGAGTAATAATTTTGTATTTGAACGCCAATAGACATTTATCTGCTATAAGAATAACTTATTTCTCCGTCAGTAAAGCCTGACGAGAGTTTGGCGACAAATATGGCGGAATGTCGCCAATTTGGCGACTTTTTAAATGTTGTCAAATTAACGAAAATCTCGCCAAATGGATTAAAATGACGCTAAATCAATGAAAATGACGACTAACTGTCGAAAATTCAATATCTTGGAAAGATTATAAGTATCAACTGTAAGATAAACCTTTTTTTTTTTACTGTAAAAGTAGTAAAGTCATTGCAATATATATGGAAAGTCATGTGTTGCCCACATCAGATTTTTTTTAATGGGAATTTTAAGTCTGATTCATACTCGGGGGGCTGTGAATGTAAATTTGGAGATATGTGCATTTTTATATAAATCGAGCCCTTTATGTAACTTGTATGCACAGAAATGCTTAGTAAATATTATTCTCAATAGAATAGCACTATATCTTTTTAAATGCTTTATTATGAACGATGCATAAATAGTGAAAGATGACTTACATTCTTCCGCAGCTGTACTGCTACATCAAAAACAAGAATACATTTGCATATTTACGGATTAGTAATATAGCTTTTCCAACAGCCTAAGAATTTTTTTATTCTAAGATAAAAATATTTTATATTTTTCCAATAGTTTTTCACTTATACAGCTGTATATAGAACGTATAGTTATCATGAATACCAGTATTTTTAATGCGACACAGGGTATCTTATAA
Source organism: Amaurobius ferox (assembly GCA_951213105.1). NCBI lineage: Eukaryota > Metazoa > Arthropoda > Arachnida > Araneae > Amaurobiidae > Amaurobius > Amaurobius ferox. The sequence goes on along the minus strand of OX578146.1, from coordinate 136,838,882 downwards.
AATGCGGATGTTTTGACTAAATTTAAATCTCGCCGACTTGGCGAGACGATTAAAGCATAAATTATCAGAATCTGGCGAAAGCTACATGGAGATTGGCCAGATTATACAAATGAGCTATATAACCTATTTTAGATGATAAATATAGTGACAATTTATTTCCATTTTAGTGACAGTATACTTCCAGAATTTTTAATGATAGGTTAGATAGAATCAGTGTTTCCAGAGATTGAGTTTTGGACAAGCCCATCACGTCAACTGGACTAATCAGTCGTACAAGAATGCTACGGCTGTAGAATGTGCAGACTTAAGAATTACATATTTGATCTGTGTGTTCAAACGATTCATCGCAGCGGTGGAATACCTCTTTTTGTGTTGTTGTTGTTGAGACCCAGAGCGTCCTGCCTACCAGAAAGGTGTAAGGTAACTGTTTGGACGGTCGGGAAGTGCCACCCAATTTAGACCGGAACCCAGTGGGGGAGGCATCCACAAGGACCGTACCCTCCTTCTCTACCACCAACCTCTCGGAAGGACTTACGGATCCACATATTTAACGTGATCGTATTCCGCGTGAACACGGTGGCAGTGACTGGAATCGATTCCGGGCCTACCGAGTGTAACTCCAGGGCGTAACCACTGGGCTACCACGCCCCACCTGTTTTTGTGTGGAGGTTTTCGGTTGTTGTTGTTGTAAAGAGGAAAAACTTCATTTTAAACATTAAATATGGTATTATTTTATGACAATGTTCCCTGAACGTTAATTGAAGCATTGCAATTTTAACTCTACAGTCGGTTGTAACATGTCACATATGTTGTGTTTTAATAACTGTCTTATCATAAGACGTAAATACAAATTTTCATTCAGGCGTATTTACCGAAAACGGTACAAATTGTATATTTTTACACTAAAACCAAATTTGGCATTGCATGATAATTCTTATTCTTCCTTAAATAATATAAAAGAAAGTATACACGCAAATATGGTAATAATTAATATTCGAGTATTTTTCTCTAAACGGGCTTTTCATCATTCTTGTTACAATATTTTTTCTATTTATTTTTTAACCTGTTATCTGCATTTTATTTTAACAGGGGTGGTTTAAACTAAAAAAAAATAGCAGTTATCATTTTTAGAAAATTAAATAGAAATTGCAAATTTTTATTTTCAAGACAAGTAAATACATATTGTTATACAAGATTATACAAGACAAGTATTATATATATATATATATATATATCATTAGAAAAATAAAAAAACTGTTTTGCTTTAATTGCAATCTTATATTTAGAGCTAACTTCTTATTTGTTTTATCTTCTAAAAAGAAAATCTAGTTTTTAAATATTATTCATCGGCTCTAATGCCATTTCTTTGTCTACCAAGAAGACTGGTGAATGACGGTAGGGTTATGACAAATAATGTGAGCTTACTTTCTGAGCATATGAGTTTTATATGCAGTCTAACTGAAAAGAATAATTTGAGAACAATTTTCTAATTTGATGTCTAACTTGGTATTCAGTTTGCTACACTAACTAGGCATAAATATCTGTTATAAAAATGATTTACATTTTTATTCTGAGCCTAATTAAAGACAGATGAATGACAGGAATAAAAATACTCACCCAAAATTGTTCAGCTTCATAATATTTCCCCGCACAGAATGATAGCTATAACATAGTCAAACTCTTGAAATGGTGAAAATGGACTGTAGTAAAAAACAACAATACTGTAATTATATTTTATTGTCATCCATGTATAGAAAGAAGTTAAAATTTAACGGCTGGTGAATGACAAAAAAGCTAGTGGACAGTTGTAAAAATGAATTTAAAATATTGCCCTAATGCATGGTGAAATTTTTTTATTACTGATTGTATTTTAAATTGTCTAATTTAATATAAAGCATTAAATTTAAAGAAAACTGGAAAACGAAGTCTTGTAAATAAAGTTGTAATTTCATTATTTGGCTGTTGGGACACACAGAGGAATGGCATTTAATAAAAATTTAATTTTTAAATATTAAAAATATATATTGTTTCTTTAGCTAATGGGTGGTAAATATGAACTACAATATAGTAAAACTGATCAAAATCAGTCCCAAGTCATGCAAACTTTTATTAAAACACCTGGGACATTTATAACTCTCGTTTACAGAAAATAATCCATATGTGACTTATTTGGAAATGTCATATCGTCTCAATAACATTGTCTGCTCCAAAGGCAAATATTAGAAAAATCCATAAAATTGTTTCGATGTTTTGGAGGGAGTAACCATATACTAAGGGCAAATAATATAATCTTCAATGCAGCTTTTAAATCCAAACCTAGTGGATACACATTTCTATAAATCAATGTTTTTAAGCGACACTTTGAATCAAAGTAAAATATATATAATTGTTCAACACAACATATACTTTCTCTTGAAATGGAATTCTTAGTCATTTTTGACACATTGTCACACTCTTCAAATTACAGCTACTACGTATGAATTGATCTAAATATACTAAATATAAGTATAGATAATTCAAATATGACCATCCCTTTTTATGTAAAACAAAATCGTCGTGTTAATACATTAACTTGCATTAACTTTCCTTAAAATTATTTCAAGAAAAAATACATTTCTAAATTCAACTTTTAAGCCACTTATCATTCATTGTTTTATCCCAGGTTGCTAATTTAGCCCTTTCATAACTAGATTAAGCCATTTTGTTGAATATTTTTGCACCTTAAAGTCTCTAAATGTAGGCGTAAAAAGTCTAGAGTGTGTATGTACTTATAATGGTTACCCACGTCAGCTAGTCATTCTTGGTTATACTTCTAGCTTTAAAGTTCATCCAAGGGTTGGGTACGCTTGATACTGAATCGGATGCATTTATGCCTTCTACCTCCCCCTTTCAATATAATTTCCGTTCTCAGAGTCCAAGAATTAACAAGTGTTCTTAACTATTTAAAAATGACCTCTAATTAACTTTTACTGTCCTTTAATCTGTCGTTCTATCCACCGTCTCGAGACAATAATATTGGATAAACAAAAGAGCCAAGTTAAATTGTAAGTTATTAATTTTTTAAAACTCCCGTTATTACCGGTTATATTTAATTCACACGCGTCCTCCATCATTTGAAGACTTGATGTGTTTTCTGGGGCATAGAACTTTATTTTAAAAAATTAGATAAAGAGAGTTAATTAAAGGGTAGGATGCATATAGTTTAATAACTTTTGAAAATGAAAGGGGATATATAACGGCGAACTTGCACAGGGTAATAAGATACACTAGTATAGTTGTTTGAAAAGCTCGAGTAAATGGTATAAAAGCCGTTAACTGCACTTTCAGTCGGAAATTGTAAGATGTAGATTTTCAAGTATAAGGTATAAGGAGGGGATAAATGTGTTTAAATACGATTTGTGTCCAAACGGTAAATGCACAGTACTCATATCGGTATTGCATTACATACTATTGCGAAACGTATCCTCTTGAATCGTGTATGTACTCGTATATTCAGGATACAAGAACGAGTCCAAATTTCTGGATAACTAATGTTCATTCACAAGTGCAAAGCAAACAGGAACATTATACAATCAAACAGTACTTAAATGCTCCACTCATTACACAAAATAAGTGATAATATTCTCAAAATACTAGCGAAAATAATTTCACATAACAACAGGGTCCTTGTAGATGCCTCCCCCACTGGGTTCCGGTCTAAATTGGGTGGCACTTCCCGACCGTCCAAACAGTTACCTTACACCTTTCTGGTAGGTCGGACGGTCTGGGTTTCAACAACAACATAACAACAGCTCCGGTCGTCCATTTTGTTACTCTAAGTCCTCTGGATGAGTCGGACGGCCTGGGGTTTCCACATAACAACAGCTACTTTTCTCCTATTCTCAAAACATTGAGAAAAGTCACAGTCCACTGTAGCTCGTATATTATCAACTCGTCAATTGAATTCTAACGGAGTGATGAGTCCTTTTTATACTCACTCTATAGAAACCTCTGGGAATTCCTCTGTATAAATTTCATCCCAAGAGCTCAACCTTAAAGAGCATCGGCGGACCAGTTAAGATCCAGGATTCGATTCCCGGGTTTGGCAGTTCATCTCTTCCCAGTTGGGCAAGGTTCTTTACATACCTAATTGGAACAGTTGCCTTACACCTTTCTGGTAGGTCGGACGGTCTGGGTCTCAACAACAACAACAACAACATACCTAATTGGAAAATATATATGCCTTCCACTCTCCATTTGTACAAATGTATCTTAAATATAAATTGAGGATGTCTTAAAGGCGTTTATTTTGAGGATTTTGAAATTGAAAAGAGAATATTTATACCTTCGCACAGTGTAATGATGTATGGTTATTTAGTTTTGTTTTCTGAAAGGTCCGACAGCATTTTCTGAAACGCGTTAAATTTTGAACACTGATAACTATCCCTTAAAATATAGTACATACTTTGCTTACTGAGCATTTTCATTCGAAATGTTATATATTAGTTAATATGGCAAAAATGGAAAGAAATAAAAAAAAAGTCTGATGTGGGCAACACATGACGTTCCTTATATAATGCAATGAATTTACTACTTTTACAGTTAAAAAAATGTTATTCTTATACTAGATACTTCTATTCTTTCCAAGATATTGAATTTTCTTCAATGAGTCGTCATTTTTATTGATTTAGCGTCATTGTTATCGATTTGACTAGATTTTTGTTAATTTGTCAACAATTAAAAATGTCGCCAAGTTGGCGACATTCCGCCCAATTCGTCGCCAAAATCTCACCAAGCGTTATGGACGGAGAAATCAGTTAGTCTTCCAGCAGATAAATGACTATTGGCGTTCAAATACAAAAGTATTACTCAAAGTAAACTTTTTTCTTGAATGGAACAAGCTAGATCCACGAGAATGATGTCACCGAATTTATCGCATGGTATTACATATGAAAAGTGAACATTTTTTTCAATAGGAAATATTTTTATTTTATTTTATATAACTTTTTGATAATTTTTTAGAAAAATGTGCAATATCTCGAGAACGGTTCATGTTAGCGTTCTAAAATTTATGTTAGTCGTTTTCTAATGAAAAATTACATAAGAAATGTCTATTTGCGTAACTTTATTAGTGGTTTTGATTTTTGACGATTTTTTCAAAATTTCACTTGAAAATTTAGGGGGGTTCTGAACATTCGATTGCGTATAAAAACAATAAGCTTCCAGTGTTTACGGATTGTGATTTTTGTACCAAATTTCCTTCGAATCGGACCATTCGTTCTTCAGTTATGGTCTCCACAGACTCACTGACACACGCACACACACACACACACTTTCACACACATACACTTTCACACACACACATACTTCACACACACACACATACTTCACACACACACACACAGACGTCAAAATATTTTATTCGTGATCAGGGATGCTTGAAACGTGCTCTCCCGTCGAAAACTCGAATTCGAATTTTCGACCCCATCACAATACTTTCCTTATACATTATACATTATGTATATAAAGAAAGTAATAAAAGGGCGGTCAAATAATGAAACTGTGTAGGCCAAAGACACTTACAGATTGTTTTTCCCGTCGAAATTCATTTTAAGATATGTTTAAATATTCAGAATACAAAAAAAAATGATAAATACTTACTACATTGCTTTTAAGTTCATTCTAAAGGTTTTAAATGATGAGCTGTATGACAAATAGCATTTTCTCCAGATCTGAATTAAACTGTGAGAGGGCTAATTTCAAGCGAAAAGTAAAATACTCATCAGTAAAAGATGTTTCTAAAATCACCTTTCTTATGTGTTATGCTTGAAAACAGCTGTTGACATGAATATTGGGTTGCAAACGTTATCATATATTTTAGTCATTATTTACATAATTCAGAAATGGCATGGATAAAAATTCACTTTTGTTGGGTATATCTTATTTCGAAAAGTTTGCCTAGCCCTGTACTATACTATACAAGTTTATTCAAATATTACATTTTTATACTATTGGCGGTAGTAAAATCTTGAGCGTTCTATTATCATTTTACACGTTGAGTACAAATTTCTGAAAAAGAACTAATGAGTCACAACCTAATCCTTTTGAAGTTATTATTCTTGAACAATATTGTACGAAGCTCATTTTATTAATATATAAATATATATAAATATATATAAATATATATATATATATATATATATATATATATATATATAAATATATATATATATATATACAATTTCCGGATTTTATATTTGGAGTGGGAAATATCCATATATTTATATATATAATAATAATAATAGTAATAATAATAATAATAATAGTCTGAAGTCCAATGAAAGAAAAGTGAGAATCTGTAACTCGAAAAACCTAACATTCTAACAAGCCTAGAAAATAAAAGTATAAATCAGCAAATCTTCAATCAAATGAAAAAAACAAATTCAAATTTTGAATTATCAGGTTAAAGAATATATATATATATATATATATATATATGTATGTATATATAAGTATCGTCAATTTTTCAGAAAACATCCATAAATTTAAAAATGTTATAAAACAATACATGTACATAACTATTGTTAATACTGTATACGTTTACCACAGCAAGGCAGAATATATATAGTATTAGAAATTGTCCTCCAAAAATGTATGCAACATTTCTCTTAAATTGAATGTGAACAGACACAATAGTCTGTTCAAAATCTCACTCAATCACCATCCTTACAAGCAGTCACTTTCTATGGAATACATTTATTTCTAATGTGAACTAAAAGAGTATGAATAAAAAGAATCTGCCAACAGCATTTATCTCAAGTATAGAATTAAAAATATAGTTTGCTTATAATTTGAAATCTATAAAACTATTTTTTCTATGCATAATATATCTTTAGCATCAATTTACATGTCACTTATAATAAAATGGGTTTGTTGATTTGCAACGCTGGAGGATACATGCTACATCTGTCCCTCTGTACACTCGAATGCTGATTTTAATATTCGACCGTTTCTCTAATTTTAGCAATTATAAATGTTCTCAATTGTTCGGAACTTGTGTGGAAATGAGCCAGTTATGCTCTTGTGTAGAACTTTATGCTCTTGTGTAGAACTTTACTTGTGTAGAACTGAACCAGTTATGCTCTTGTGTAGAACTTTATGCTCTTGTGTAGAACTTTACTTGTGCAGAACTGAGCCAGTTATGCTCTTGTGTAGAACTTTATGCTCTTGTGTAGAACTTTATGCTCTTGTGTAGAACTTTACTTGCTTAGAACTGAACCAGTTATGCTCTTGTGTAGAACTTTATGCTTTTGTGTAGAACTTTACTTGTGTAGAACTGAACCAGTTATGCTCTTGTTGTTGTTGAGACCCAGACCGTCCGACCAACCAGAAAGGTGTAAGGTAACTGTTTGGACGGACGTGAAGAACCACCCAATTTAGACCGGAACCCAGTGGGGGAGGCATCCATATGGACCGTATCCTCCTTCCCCTTCCATCAACCTCTCGGAAGGACGTACGGACCCACATGTTTAACGTGATCGTACTCAGCATGAACACGGCGGCAGTTGTGGCAGCGTGCGAATCCAGCGCGCAAGCCACCGGGCTACCGCGCCCGAAATGTGCCAACAGCACGCGGTGTTCCCAGGTGGTCACTTATCCAAGTACTAACCGCGCCCGATGCTGCTTGACTTCGGTGATCTAACGAGAACCGGTGTTATCAGCACGGTAGGGCCGTTGGCCAGTTATGCCCTTGTGTAGAACTTTATGCTCTTGTGTAGAAGCAGTTATGCTCTTGTGCAGAACCTTACTTGTGTAGAACTGAGCCAGTTATGCTCTTGTGTAGAACCTTACTTGTGTAGAACTGAGCCAGTTATGCTCTTGTGTAGAACTTTGTGCTCCTCTGTAGAACTTTACTTGTGTAGAACCAGTTATGCTCTTGTGTAGAACTGAACCAGTTATGCTCTTGTGTAGAACTTTATGCTCTTGTATAGAAGCAGTTATGCCCTTGTGTAGAACTTTACTTGTGTAGAACTGAGCCAGTTATGCTCTCGTGTAGAACTTTGTGTTCTTGTATTGAACTTTACTTGTGTAGAACTGAACCAGTTATGCTCTTGTGTAGAACTTTATGCTCTTGTGTAGATGCAGTTGTGCTCTTGTGTAGAACCTTACTTGTAGAGAACTGAGCCTTGTTCCAGAAAATTCACGATATACCGATTAGTCAAGGAGTTATGCTCCTTGGATTTTTTCTTCCCTTTTCAGAAAGGAATATTGGATGTAAAAGTCTTGAGGATGCATTTAAAAGAGAAAAATATGATGTGTCCAATACATCACTTTCTCTGAAAACTCACATTTATTTTGTTTTTATTTTTTTAATAATTCATTACATTGAGTTTTATTGCATAAAAACATGCATACTTAATTAAAATGACACTGAATTGGCACTTATATTTCAATTTTCGTTTTTGTTTCATAACTTTACGTATATTCAAAGGCGGAGTATCAAAAATGCGAAAAAACTAAAATATCTTGGGAACAACTAATGCTAGAGTAATGGGTCGTCAGAAATGACGTATAACATAGGTATTTAATGCATATATTTCAGCATACGTAGTATTTTATTGTAGATTTTATTGATTTTTGCGGACCATTTTGCAAAAAATACAGGTTATGATTTCCCGAATCGTATGAAAATTTAATCAGCTCCTGAGTAATCTACACGTGACTTATCTACCAAAATTTGCGAAATTTGGAAAATTAGTTTTTTAGCGAGTGCATACAGGCAACTTTTGCGGGCCATTTCGCAAAACAAGGCGGGTTCTTTTATGCCGAATCGTGACAAAATCGAATTAGCACCAGGGTCATCCATAACTAACTTACCTACTAAATTTTATTGGGATAATTAGTTTTTTAGTTAGAGTAGATATGCACAGACAGACAGACACACACACACGGACGTTACGCTAAAAATAGCTTTCTCGTGTTTTAAAGGTCTCAAAACGTGCAGATCCGTCGAAAACTCGAGTTGCGATTTTCGGCGTGATTCCAATAATTTCCCTATATATTACCATGCATTGCAGGGAAAGTAAAAAGGCACATTGTTTTGGAATACTGAAAGGGAGAAAGAAATAGAGTGATGATTTCGGATAAGATAATATACGTGAGCTTACAAGAGAACCTTACCAGTTGAATCCGAGCTATATCAAAACTGTTACAGCCACAGGCTTGTCTGAAAGCACTTAATGCTGGAAAATAAAAACGAGACTCCAACCCCCTTATTTGAAAATTTGCGTTTTACCTGCAGAAATTAATCGATATAAATGAGCGCCATCAAGCGACCAGAAGCAACTGGACACAAAAATATTAAAAAGAGTTATTGAAATTAAATAACAAATAATCTGTGTTTCTGCTTTATTCAGAAATTAATTTTAAATATTCTTCATAAATACCAATTAACAAATGTTGTTTGATTGTCAATTAGCAAAAGTTGTTGGATTGTCAATTAGCAAATGTTGTTTAATTGTCAATTAGTATGTGTTGTTTGATTGTCAATTAGCAAGTGTTGTTTGATTGGCAATTAGCATATGTTGTTTGATTGTCAATTAGCAAATGTTATTTGATTTCCAATTAGTAAATGCTATTTAATTATCAATTAGCATATGTTGTTTGATTGTCAATTAGCAAATATTGTTTGATTGTCAATTAACAAATATTGTTTGATTGTCAATTAATAAATGTTGGTTGATTGTCAATTAGCAAATGTTGTTTAATTGCCAATTTGCAAATGTTATTTGATTGTCAATTAGCAAATGTTGTGTCACTGTTAATAACCAAATGTTGTTGAAAGCAAAAAAATATTTTGCACCAAGACATATCAGTAAATACAATTAAGAATTTGGACATACTTATAACAGAAATAAGTTGACGCGTCAAAAGAAATGAAATCCTCTTGTCAAATGTTTGCAGAAATAAATGAATACTTTCACAAGCTTTTAAGTCGAGGTGATTGCATTTGATTGCAAAGCAAACAAGCATTTGATTCAAAGCATTAATGTATAGGGAAAGTATTGGAATCATGCCGAAAATCGCAACTCGAGTTTTCGACGGATCTACACGTTTCGAGACCTCTAGAATACGAAAAAACTATTTTTAGCATGACGTCTGTGTGTGTGTGTCTGTCTGTCTGTGCAATGTATGTATCCACTCTAACTCAAAAACTTATGGACCGAATTTCATAAAATTTGGTAGGTAAGTCACTTGTGTATGACCCTGGTGCTGATTATAATTTGGTACGATTCGTAAAACCAGAACCCGCATTTTTTTTGCGAAATGGCCCCCCCTTAAAAATTTCATGTATCCACTCAATACTAATGCTAAAATACTAATTAACTAAATTTCACAAAATTTGGTAGATAAGTCACTTGTGGGATACTCTAGTGCCGACTAGATTTTGGTATTATTCGGAAAATAACAACCTGCCTTTTTTTACGAAATGGCCCTCAAAAATCGTCAAAATCTAAAAAAACCCCACGTATGTTCAGATATATCAATTAAATGCTTGTTTTCTTCATAATTTTTGATGAGGAAAAGAATAAGAACAACTCTATTACTCTAGGACTAATCGTTCTGGAGATATTTGATATTTTTCGCATTTTTGTTATGCCGCCTTTGGAAAAATTTCCAATTACCGAATAAAAACAAAAATTGAATTAAAAATGCAAATTTAGTGTTATTTGGTTCAATTAGACTCAGTCAAATGAATTTTTAAATAAATAAAGAACATATGAATCTGCAGAGAAAGTTATGTGCTGCCCACATCAGATTTTTACTTACCCTGCAATACATGGTAATGTATAGGGGAAGTATTGGAATCATACCGAAAATCGCAACTCGAATTTTCGACGGATCTACACGTTTCGGGACATCTAGAACACGATAAAATCATTTTTAGCGTGACGCTTGTGTGTGTGTATGTATGTGTGTGTGTGTCTGTGTGTCTGTCTGTCTGTTCAGAATTTGTATCCACTCTAACTAAAAAACTTATTGACCGAATTTCATAAAATTTGGTAGGTAAGTTACTTGTGAGCGAATCTGGTGCTGATTAGCTTCTGGTACGATTCGGGATAAAAGAACCCACCTCTTTTGCGAAATGGCCCGCAAAATTTGCCCTAATCTACTCGAACTGAAAAACTAATTGACCGAATTTCACAAAATTCGGTAAATAAGTCACTTGTGGGTTATCCTGGTGCTGATTAGATTTTGGTACGATTTGGAAAAAATATCTGCCTTTTTTGCGAAATAGCCCGCAAAAATCGTCTTAATCTAAAATAAAAAACTACGTATGCTCAAATATATCCATTAAATGCTTGTTTTATACGTAATTTTAACGAAGAAAAGTATAAGATCAACCCTATTACACTAGGACTAGCCGTTCTAGCGATATTTTAGTTTCTATTCGTATTTTCTCTACGTCACATTTGAAAATAAGTCCCGTTAACAAATGAGAACGAAAATTGAATTAAAAGTGAATTAAATTTAATTAAAATAAAGAGAACGTGCATATAAGTCTACAGAGAAAGTCATGTGCTGCCCACATCAGATTTTTAATATTATTCCCAGTGTTTGACTGGTGTTCATACTATATTTACTTTGCAACGCTATGGTTTCACGGCCCGAATACCGCCAAATGTCATTAAATTATAAAACGGGACAAAAATGTAGCCGTTAAAATTCTATATGAAATACAAAAACTATAGACTTTTTTATTGCTGCCTTGGAATTCCAGACGCAAAAATCGAAATTCTTCACAGACCCGATCCAATATTTTCGTTTCCCTTCAGGCCAGATTTTTCTCCCTCAATCCAAATGATGGAGAACTTGAACTTTTTCTTCTGAAGTCATTTTAAAAACCTCCGACTGTCAACCAGTCGGATCCGCTTGTATCCGCAGCAAAATTTCTGGAAAATAAATTCTCCCTTTTTGGAGTTCTGGAAAAGGAATGTGATAGAACAAGGAAGACACACCCATCACAAATAGAACTCGGAGAACTTTATCTTTCGTTGTCGAAAGGTTGGAAAATTAAATTCTTGGAGAAGCGGATTGTAAATGTATGAGATGCATTAGTAAATGTCAAGTGATATGCTCCACTCCGCTTTCTCGTACATAAATATTTCATATTCACATCCCTTTTTACTATAATGAAACCTGGAGTTTAAAGTTATCAAGGAAGCGCTACGCATCATTTTTATTTTGTAATGCATAGCATATAATTTTTTTTTCAGTGGGGGATTTTAAAATATCTGACTATTTGATTTTAACGAATTTGAGCATTCCTGAATTGAAGTCAACCATTATTCAATAATTAGAGCAAGGGACTTTGCGCACAATCAATAGTAAATTGGTTTACAACGTCAGAGCAGCGCAAATGAAGATAAAAAAGGACCTAAACGCCCAGATAAGCATACGGTAATGTCGGCTAAACTGAAATAACTAAACGTCATCACAATATACTAGCGCCACCTAGTAACATGAAAAGAAAATTAAATAATAAGAATAGGAAACAAGGAAATATAAACATGAGACATTAAAAAGTTAAAATAAAATAAAATAAAATGCAGAAAATATGAACTCAAATGAACAATATATTAGACGTGGTCTTACCATACCTCGGAGGAACTGGTGACAGTGGCGTATCATTAACTAGATTACTGGAGGTTTTATAATTGTGAAAAAATTAAAAAATATCCAAATCTGAATATCCAAATATCCAAAACTGAAGAGAGCTTTTGAATAATTGAGGCAGAAGAAAAATTATAACGGTGACCAGTCATCCAACGAAGATTAGTGGTAAAAGATTTATCAGTTTCTTGTTTTTTTACGCAATTTTTGATGTTCTTTTAAGTTACCCTTTAAAACATGTTTAGTTTTAACTATATTCTTCTAAGGCATTTATCAAATTCTTTGTCAAAGCGAACTATCGTACAGAGGTGAAGTACAGCTTCCTATCAAAATTGAGCAATTAAAATACAGTGGCACCACCTAGTTGCACAAATTTACTTCCTGGAAACCTCGGATAATTCGTTTTAGTTTATAAACTAAACGATCGATATAATTGTAAAGGAATGTTTATGTTGTTTAAGTCAGTTAAACAAATGCCTTATTTCAATTCGTATAAATTGCAGGGAAAAAAAGTGGGATTTGTGAATCTTTTCAATGAGATGTGGTACACGCATCAGATATTTTGTTCTTCAATTCGAATGATGAAGAACTTCAACTTTCTTTGGGACTTCTTTCAACAGCTCGGTTGCACTGACATTCAGCGTCGAATAAATTGTCCCTTCAGTTAAAGCTTTCAGTGGAAAGAAATGACAGGAAATGCTTTTCGAACTTCCACTTTCGATATAGAAAGTGGGAAATTTAAGACCGTGCAGCAATGTATTAGATATGTACGGATTCAACTAATAAATAATCGGAACGTAAGGCTTCACTTGGTTTTCTAGCATATTAATATTTAATTTCGTTCTTAAGATTAGCTGATTGTATATTTGTACGATGTTCTATATAATAAATTTTTAGCGTCTTTACTTCTTTCCAGCCCTACCGGTAACCTAGAAATATGTATTTGCACACTTATCGTATTGATCATTGAACCAAACCTAACGGCCGGATAATCTATTTCTCACCACCCCCGGTGGAGGGTCGTAGAACTTAGACATGGCAGAATGGGGGGGGGGGTCGAAAGCCCAGACCAACCGACTCGTCCGAGGACATGGAGCAGCAAAATGGATGGCCGGAGAATGGGGTGTGTGTGAAAGCCCCAGGCCGTCCGACTCGTCCAGAGGATTTGGAGTATCTAATTGGACGACCGGGAAGGGAATGGGGTGTGTGTGTATAAAAACTCTCGGGCCTCTCTCGAATCCCCCTCCCGTGGCTTGTCGTGAACGCTGAACTAAGGGGCAAAAGCAAAGCCTAAATAGGCTCATTTTCGATTGAGAAGACTTAATTTTGGCACTCTAAGTACCATACATTGTTAAGCAAAATGAAACTTATTAAAAAACGTTGCAGTCTTATTTTTCTTATTAAAAAAGTTGCAATCTTATTTTTCTTCTTATTAAAAAAGTAACAATCTTATTTTTATTCTTATTAAAAAGTTGCAATCTTATTTTAAAAGTTGCAATCTTATCTATTAATTATCCTGTGTTTGACGGGTTTGTATACTAACTAGTTTGATATAGCGTTATACATATCGCATGAATCGGTCGCAAGAATCATGTTAGATATTAATGTGGGAGAAATTCCAGTAAAGCTTTTCACTGTAATTTTATGAATCCATTCCAAATATTTGTATTTAACTGTTTTATCTTGTTTACTCATGTCTGGTCTATGACGTTGAACAGACAAAATGTCTAACGGGACTCTTCTAACATTTTTCTGTGTTTGCAAAAGTAATTGTTTTACCGGCTTGTTTTACGTGCAAAACCATTTGATACCTTTAACTATCTGTATTGCTACAAAAGAAGTTATTTTTTCTTTTAATTTATGTAGGCAGCAGTTTGAGCGCTTGAGCGAAGTATTTGCTCAAGTAACCGAGTTTGGCAAAATCTGTTCCTCTATTGAATCTTATTATATAATTATATAATTTTAAAAATTCTTCTAAACAAATTTCCTAAGCATGATATGAAGTCCTCTGTGTATACCTAGATGTGCATGCTTTAAAGTTTGGGGACATTTTTTAGCTTTTATGAGGTCATGGAAATAGATTTTTCCCTCATGTGATACGAGTTACATTGGGATTGCAAATCGCAATATAACAAGAGTGTTGTCTGCGATGGCACCCCATACCATTTTACGAGCTATGGGAGCGGTGTGCCGCTGTAAAGAGAAGGCAGAATTGAGGTGTTTACCACGGAGCCTCCACGCACGCGCACGGTTGTCCATCGCCCTAATTGAATCTCAATGTGTCGCTGAAGATGACTTGGTTCTATTCGGTTGCGGACCAATCACGTCGGAGTCGACAGTGGGTAGATGTCATTGGCAGCACATGTAATGGATTCCGCGATAACAAATGTCCTTCGGCCAGGGGCCTCGCGATGGTACGGACAGACACAGGGGCCCGTAGTGAAGGTGCTGCCTGTGTCCGGATGGCGGATATTGATGCACTTGGCGTTATGTGTGAGTGTCGGATGATGTTACGGCCTTCTCGACTATCGGTCTGTTGAGGGAGTCCTGAGCTTGGCCGCTGTGTATGCGACCTTTCTCTCGTCCAGTGGTCCCAACACCTTCTCACAGTAAAGTTAGAATGACCTGGGTGGCGGGCTACTGGCCTAGCTGATCACCCGCCTTCTGTCATTCCGATGATTCTTCCCTCTCGAACTCTGACAGCTGATCATATTGCCTTCGACAGCGGCGTAACATCATTCTGAATAAAAAAGCGTACCTCTGCAACAGATTAAGTACAACGCCGACGAAGTTCAACGCCGACTGGTTGCACTACGCAATGCGCATTCAAGCCGTATTTCTAATCATTTGAATATCTGGTTGACTCGTACCTTCATGCCAAGTTTCGTTACGATTCCACAATTACTTCTTAGTGCGCAAAAGTTTATAGCAATGAGTATATATGAATCATCTCTTGATTTTATTTATTTCACTCCATCCCCATTTTTACCCCCTTCACTAAATATTTCTCATTTTCGTGCTTTTTTTCTCTGATATTTTTTCATTATTTCTCACGTAAACTTATGTATCCATTTCCATTTGTATTTTAAGTGATAATTTGCTTAGTTAATTTAATTTACTTTCTTTCCATATTTCCTTATTTACTTTTGGTAAGGTATATTGCCATTCCTGTTGTTGATCTATGAACTATATATATATATAGAAATATATATATATATATTGTCGTGACGGCATTCGTCACTCCTTTGTAAATTGCTTAATTTCAGTACTTTTTAAACTTTTATTTAATCAATCTGTGTTCTGGAGCCCTCAGGTCATTGTATATTTTATTATCGTATTGTATCTGATTCTGTGCAGAACTGTGGCCATTTTATTTCGTTATATAATTCTCGCACACTCTGGGAACGACGCCTGTTAGTCTGGCTTGCTGGCGGAGACAGATGTCTTCTTGTTGTCACGCGGCAGATACGCGTCCCTTTGGAATCGTCCGTTTGTTGGGCAGAACTGTGGATGATTTTGAATTGGAAGTAATTTTCGATTGGAGGAAAGGAGAAGTTCTGAGCCCATGTGATTTTCTATTGGACGGGTTCTGGATCCATCTGGAATGTATATAAGCTGTGTGAATTGTAACTCTGGGCTCTCTCCCTGGAAACATCTTCGAACTCACGTCGACGCGGGACTTAGCCCTCAGGCGGAGTTACCGTGTTGTGAGGGTCGGGAGAGATGCCACCTGCCACTGCTGTTACCACCGACACTGCTGTTACCATCGCCACTGCTGTTACCGTCGCCACTGCCGAGATCTGATGATGCCTTGCCCTCGACGACCGTCGACCGCCGTGTAGACGTTAGAGATGATGCCTCATCTCGCTTGGTCGAGTACCGGTACCAGAGAAAGCAAATATGAAGCTGTTCCTTCGGCTGACCTGATCCGGCACCTTGCCGGAAACTGCGGTTCGGCCGTTCCTGCTGGAGCGGGGCAATGTTTGCCCCGAGGGAAACTACCAGCGGATGCCTGTGCTCTTTCTGCCATGAGTCCTTCCAAGAATTTCTTGAGGTAAGACTTTAACACTTAGACTGCCGTTGGGCTGTTGACTGGACTTGTGCATCGACCACTGCAGAACTTTTCATCCATAGGATCTTCTGCCAGCATTATTTATATATATTTTACCTACAGTCTCCTTCTTCATAATGAAGCCTTATCTAAGCCATAGTAATTTAAATGGAATTTATACTGTTTGAAATGCAGTTAATACTTAAGCCTTTATCGTTCCCCGGGTGTGTGCATTCTCTCTGACCATACCATTATTTTGCTAATTTAGAATATATGAAATTTATGTGTATTTACGTGATTTATTGAATTATTATTAAAGTTCCGGCAAAGAGCCGATGATTTTTGGTAAAGAGAGGTCCAGTGGTTAAATCAGTAATTGTATTTGATCTGCAACTCCACTTCTTGAATAATTAATAAATATTGGATTTGAATTAAAATTGTGTTCTTATTTGTGTAGAATCTGTATTGTATTTAAGTGTTTTCAGCTTCTGAAGGAATCTTGAAGGTAAAGGTAAATTCTTTAGTATTTTTGGAATTTGTTGGGTTTTTCCTTCACAGGTCATCAATTGGAATTCTTCCAATTGTCGGGAGGAGTGTTTCGAACCTGGGTTTTAAATTTGGTGAGAGTTAGACTCTCGGTCTGCCGTGTCTGGCCGGTATCCGTGGTGACTTTAGGAGCCCTCGGAACCCGCTATGACAATATATATATATAGACG
Organism: Amaurobius ferox; assembly: GCA_951213105.1. Taxonomy (NCBI): domain Eukaryota; kingdom Metazoa; phylum Arthropoda; class Arachnida; order Araneae; family Amaurobiidae; genus Amaurobius; species Amaurobius ferox. The sequence goes on along the minus strand of OX578146.1, from coordinate 136,821,461 downwards.
GGATTAACAACATGTGACATCCCTCTCTGAATATATTGAAATAAACTGTGAACACAATTATTACATCATGTATATTTAAAACTATGCAAATAAGTGAATATATATATATATATATATGTATGTATATAATATATATATATATATATATATATATATGTATAAAATAAAATATTTTTTGCAACTTGAACATAGCTGACATAAATAGCTAAATGCGACACTTTTGGACTCAATTCAATATATTTTATTTTATCTTTAGTATTTTTTTATCCCTAATCCGAAAGATTGAGTACTTGAAATATTTCTTTGGAGTCGTTTTAAAAACCTCTGACTGTCACCCAGTCGGTTCCGCTTGTATCCGCTGCTAAATTTTAGGAATAATAGAGTTTTCCCCTTTTGACTTCTGGAAAAGGAACATGGCAGAAAGAAATCCGCCCCCCACAAGAACTTCCGGTTTCTATACGAGTTTAAATTATTAAAGGGAAGAATTAGAAATGTGGAAAATGTTTGTAAATCAAATACAGGTTAAAACACGAAAAAATTATAAAAAAAAAACTTGTGATGTAGACTACACATGACTTTCCTTATAGAATGCAATAATGTACTTTTCGCACATTGAAAAATGATGTATAATATCAATGGTACAAGGTTTTTAATATTGAATTGTACACTGGATGCTTTTCCGAATGACAACATGCAAATCCGTTTAGAAATATTCAATTAACTTATATTTCCGGATACCTTAAATTGATAATTATCAATATTGATAACATCTGTAATAAATAATATAGTTCATATATTAAAATATTCTAATCATTAATTACTTAATTTTAAGTCATTTTTGCAATTTGATAATATTTTTCGCACATTGCCAAGTTGGCGATATTTAGCTAAGTTATTCACAATTCGTTATTTCGCCAAATTTATCGCCATGCCTTACATATAGACGGAGAAATGATCTTTCCATATATATAAATGATTATTGACCTATTTTTGGTCGTAGTAATACAAAAATATTTCACAAACATCTTCTTTTGAGAATGGAACGAACGAGATCCACAAGAATGATGTTAACACATTTATCGCATAATATTGAATGACAAGTTTACCTATTTCACGATAGCTAATGTACTTTTTTTAAATTATATCTAATATCTTTCATAAATTTATTAGATACACCTGCAATATCTGGAGAACGGTTTAGTCTAGCAATCTATAGTTTGTGTCATATGTTTTCTAATAAAAATTACATAATACATTTTTATATAACAATATTAAATGTTCTGAATTATTAAGAATTTTTTCAAAATTGCAATACAAACTATGAGGGACTTCAAATACTCGATTGAGTTTATAATCAACAGGCGTCCAGTATTTACCGAGTGTAATGCTTGTACCCAATGTCTTTCGAAACGCTCCATTTAATTGTGATATATCGCTTCCATAGATTCACAGAAACACACACACGCACATCATCACCTCATAAACGCTCGAATTGAGTCCAGAGATGCTTGAAACTTGCTCATTCGTCGAAAACTCTGAGTTCGACCCCATTACAGTACTTTCTCTGTATATTATACTATGTATATAGGGGAAGTGGGTATGTTCGAAACGCAATCCTTTTCTTGTGCATTTTACAAAGTCCACTCAGATGATAAGAGCGTGCAATTCCCACTTCGGTGATAAGAGCGTTCCAATAGCTCAACAATAGAGCGTCGAATGGTCAGTTCGGAGATCCAGGGTTCGATTTCCGGTTGGGACAGCAAAGCTTTTTCAATGGCTCTCAAACAAATCAACCCTATAGGTTAGTGCAAAGATACCGGAGGTCTGAAGACTCCAGACCGTGCGACTCACATAGTAGATTTAGAGTAGCTAGCTGAACGGACGGGAAAGGATACCTCCTGCACTCAGGAGGCACCCAAGGTCTACTATCCCGCCAAACGAACATTTTTTAAGTCTAAAAAGATAACAATCGATGAAAAATAGTGTGATTAAACAGACAGTTTCATTAGCTCAATGGTACAGCGTCGACTGGCCAGTTCAGCGATCCAGGGTTAGGTTAGAACAACAAGACTCTTTACAATCTTAATTGAATGTCTTGTGATAAATTTAAGATTGATCATATCTTTCCCCATATCTCTGTTCCAAGCATCCCATTGTCCATCCATATCGAATGTCAATAGAGTACAATGGAAAATATGTATTTATAGTTTGAAAGTCGTCAAATCTGTGTAGAAATAAACCAGTGTACCCATCGTATTTTTTCTTGGGGGTCCACTTCTTAATTCCATTTATCTCCCCTCTATACCTTGAATCCAGTTTGAAACGCATAGAATGGGTAATGGGTATTTTGTGTATAGAATGCAAAAGTTACCGTGTTCACAGCGTATTCTATATTTTATTCGTAGCCTCCAAGAAATACGCAGGTTCCTCCTGTGTGTGTGTGTGGGGGGGGGGCATATGATTTCCGTTGAAAACTGCTGATATAAATGAACGGATTTGAAAAGGATCGAAATACACATATAATATTACACAGTGAGCGCCTGCTTAATAAAGTATATTAAATATTAGTTTAATTTTATATAATTTTTCCTTTTGTGCGCGCTTTTTAAATTGTCTTACCCTTTCTTTTGAAATAGAATGGTTACGTATAAAATAATTAGTTATTTAACATGTTGAATTGTCCGTAGTTTGGTAACATTTGTTAGAAAAATCCATCTAGAATTTGAAAATGTGATTCCATTGTCTTGTCTAATATCAGGAGGATTCTACTATAGATATAGAAAATAATATAGAGAAAGTATTGTTTTCAAGAAAATTTTTATTTCGATATTTTGAGGTCTATATACGTTTTAGGACCTCATGAACGCATTTTGACTAATTTTAGAGTGATGTCTGTCTGTTTGTCACATGTCTGTGGTCGATTTCTCGTGTACACGATAGCAGAATATTAATGAGCATTATATCAGCTTTTAACCTTTTGGGATAGGGTATGTCAAATACCTGTCTTTTTGAGAGGTTCTTCGTTAAGGATGGACGCTGTCCAACCCGTAAGCAAAAAGTTAAGTATTAAGTCGGATTCAAGTGGCGTTTCAGTTGCCAGTATCCTTCAGATGGTACGTGAATTTTCTACAATTTAAAGTTTATAATATCGGTAAGTGCTTTACATTATCTGTAGAATCCAAGCTAAAATCGTTGTGCAGTGTATAAAGTATATACTTATGTAAAAATTTTGCATTCTACGGGGCTCTGCCCTCTGCTGGCTACGCTTCGCCAATTCTCTTAAATCGCTTCGCAAGACGGTAGGCTTCATCTGCTACTCGTTACGCTCGCAGATCTCGTTTCGCTGGCTATTTCAAGCCAAATTAAAATTTAAATCGGTAAAGAGTTTATGTAATCTTATTACCCTATTATTTCACTATAAATGTACCGAATTTCATAGTTTTGCATATAGAGAAACTCTTCGGACGTGCCAATACGAAAGAACATTTTTGACTTCAGAAAATTCCACAATTTCTTTTCAACTCCGTCCGGCAAAAATTCAACTATGTAGGTACTTGCCTGCAAAAATTCGGTGTCTTGCTCTTTTGTTAGTCTATCCAGGACGCGAACTCTCAGCTCAAATACTTTGTCTTTGACTTTGACATTAAATATTTCCTAAACTACAGTATATATCGGAAAACGGTTTATTTCAGCGTGTTTCCCGAAATATTCTCTATAAGTGTAATAAATAAATTTTATACTTTTGTATGCCTAGTTTCTGCGATACGAAGCATAGAAACTCGAGAAACGAGAAATTTGTTAAACAGCGTCGTCAGCTACTTCTTTTTAATATAGAGACTCTACAAATTTGTACACATTATCTTCAAAATACATTGCAATTTTTGTACATGTCATTTTTCGAAAACTTATTAATTACGTAGTTTTAAAATTGTGTAAGCCAGAAATTGGTAATGAATTCTCAATAAAATACAGATATTAATTTAATGAAAACATAAATCGCATTTGAGTAAAATATCATGCCAAATATAGTACCTCCCCTCAGAATTGCTTGTAACGTAGCAAATCAGAGCGTTAGATTTAAGCGACTAAGCCTTTTTACTGTCTCTATATAATCAAGTTAAGTTGTCGTCGAGTATAGAGGTGATAGGTGTATGGTGGTAGGAGTTCTCGAGTATGGAGGTGGTCATCAATAAGCAAAGTTATATTTGAATTTTTGATTATCCTTTTGCACCGTTATCCCTCATTTGAATTTTTGAAATTTAAAATGTTTGCCTTGGTCTCGAAGTTGAGACGAAACGATAGACAACAGAACCAAGATTCTAATTATGGTGGAAATGCTCAATGATTTTTATACATCATCCACACCCCATACCCCTCACTCACTCACTCACTCACTCACTCACTCGCGCAGTTCAGTGCATGTTATATAGATGTTTGCAACATACTAATTTTAGTTTAAAATCACTTCAGTTAAGTACATCCGATACCACTTTATGGCAAAGCGTTTTAATCAATAAATTTCAGTGGAAAAAAATCAGTCATAAAATCAAATATCAGTAATAAAATAATCATAAATCAAATAATAGTAATATCAAATAAAGTATCATAATAATAAAGTATGATCAGTCAAATATCAGCCATAAAATAAATAAATCTACTAAAGATTTGTTTTCATTAAATCCCCTTCTATGGTAATTATTACCACAGAAATAGAAACAGAAAACAGGAACACAGAAATATTGAAACTGTAAAACATGCTTTAAAGCAATTCTTATTTTAACCCTAGTATGTTTCCGAATTATAAAGAAGCAAAAGATCTATCAATTGTGTATACATTACTAAGTCGTGTAATGTATACACGCTCTTAGTAATGTATACTATCTATCAATATATACAATCTATCACAATATATAATCTATCAATTGTGTATACATTGCTAAGTCGTGTAAAAAATGTATGCTTTCAGTATGATCCATTTATCTTCAATTGTGGCGTTTAGTAGAATATAATTAGGAATATACATACACTCATGTCTTTATATAGCATCACGCATTGTTACCAACTGTATAAGCGTTTTTTTCCAAACGCTTATGAAACGCTTTACATGATTACTTTTGGCATAAGTATGTCTAGTAATTCGATGGAGGACTAAGAATAAGATATGCAAATCTTTCGAAGAAATATTATTTTCCATACATGCTTCTTTTAGTATGATAGAAAGTTCTGTGAAAGGAAGAAGACCCTGTTTGTTAACGCCCATAATTAAACTATATGCTTTCTCTTTTATTATTAAGTCTAATGTATACTGATAAAATTTATATTAAACATTTTTGACGTATTATGTCGCTTTTCTCACTTTTATTATTGATATTGTTGCGAACGTGCAATATTCTCTCACTGACGTCCCCTGTCTTGTCTTTCGACACTATGGCAGACCAAACGGTGCTATCCGTGTTTTCTCCAGAAAACAGCGCTACAAGCATTCTTTCCCTGACGTCACTGTATGGTTGCTAGAATTTCTTGTCAGAAGGGTTGCCAGATTTGAAAATTTATCGCCATTTTACGTTTTCCGGGATGTTCCCGAAACTTCGCGAAATAACGATTAGGAAATATTAGATAATTCTGAATATCTTTACAGATATTTTCAGAAGTTTCTATATAGAGGCTATAAAATGGACTCCACTCCGCTGGAAGTTCAGTTAAAGAGTTGATAATATACGAGGGTCAGTTAAATGTGACTTTTGTCAATGTTTTGAGAATAGTGGCGGTTGTTTTGAGAAATTATTTTCGCAAGTATTTTGATAATACTATCGCTTATTCTGTGAAATGAGTGGAGCATTTAAGTTCTGTTTGATTGTATATTGTTCTTGTTTACTTTGACCTTGTAAATAAACGTGAGTTATTCGAAAACTTGGGCTCGTACCCACAATTCTAGAGGATACGTTCGTCACAATATACATAAATGGAAATCTAAAGGACATTCATATTTTGTTTTTAACTGCAAAATCAATTAATTTATATCGAATAATTTTTCATTTTCTTCACAATGTGACATGTTTACACACACTGTGCTAAATTGCAGCCATGTGAAACCTCATCACAGTATGAACAGAGCGCAAAAATATTACGAAAATTATCTGCAATGTTTTGTCTACGTGCAACGAATTGAGAGATTTCCTAGTTAAAGAACTATGTGAAACACGTCAACAGTCTTCGTGAAATAATGCATTCAGTCATGCACTATTTTAACTTTTATTGATACATTTTACAAGAATTTCAGTTAACATCAGATTTGAATGCATATTTATGTTAAAATAGTTAAGATAAATTTACTATGTACTTTTTGATTTATCTTTTTATGATTTTGTAACATCTTGACCTGTTATCGTCGATAGTTCTCCAATTCTTATTTTTTCAAATGCAAAAATCCCTGTCTACACAGTTAATCCATCTAGGTTTTAGATCTTCCTCCAGGCCTAACTCCAATTGACCTGTCCAGAAATATATTTTAGTGCCCATTTTGAAGGGCATTCGAATGATGCCCGTCGAAATCGGTGCTAAAATTATTTATGGCCAAAATATATGTTTCTAGTTAAGTAAAACATTCTCATCATAACCCTCATTTTATAAAACTGTCGCCTACGTCATTTTGTATGGGACATTAGTTTTTTGCCGTCACTCTTAAAGGTTTCAATGACTCTCCGAATATTTATGAAAGCTCGTCTCACCAGCCATACTCAGTGCGGCTTGACGCTTTTAAGAGTTAGGTGATATCTTCCACAAAAATGCATTTTTTGCCCAAAGAATTGTACAGCCGTTAGAAAGCTTGTTTTATTTGAAAGTTAGAATACAGCTTCCCACGGAATAACTGGTACTGATACAATTATCATTCGGTGCACTGAATGCATTGAGGAGACTTGCACCTATTCGTCCATAACTTCATTATCGATTCTAGTAGCAACGTAAAGCATATAGTACTGATATTTAATAAATAGCGAATTATTTTAAAACCTGCTATACTTTCATTTGATCTGATTTATCTTTCTTGCCGACAAATCTACATGGAATGATCTTTCCGAAAATACCGCATTTATTGCCTGAAGCACGGTAGTTTATTCAATCATAATAATACCAAGAGTGTATCGTCGAACTTACGTGTAAGATCGTTTTGGACTCACAATATGCAGTCATGAAGTCGCTCCATTATACTAATGCATTTTCCCTATAGATGGTGTTGTATGTGACGTCACGTCTAGGATAGCTATTATAGTAATAATAGGAATATATCTACTACAAAAACTTTGTGTCCATACCAACTGTCGTGCCTATTGAAATCCCCAAAAATATATACCTATAATATATCTGGCGAATGAAAAAGAATCGTTTGATGGTGTGGACATGAACGTTTATGGAGAGTTCCGTAAAAATATATCTGACCAAAAGCGCAAAGTAAACCGAGAGGACTAAAATATGAAATGTAAGTTGAACAGAGGTATAAAAGTAAATTGCATAAATACGTTTTATATTCATTATTGCCTGAGCAAAAATGAATATAAAATGAATGTGAAGTGGAAATATCTTCATTTCCACAACTGTAGAACTATTTCCCCAATCATTTTCCCAAAATAAAACAAAATTTCTGACGGCTGCACAATTCGTTGGCCTAAAAATACATTTTTGAGGAAGATAGCTCTTAACTCTTGAAGGCGTCAAGCCGCACTGATTATAGATTGCGGAACGAGCTTCCATAAATATTCGGAGAACCTTTGGAACCTTTAAGAGTGACGGCCAAAAGCTAATGTCCCATACAAAGTGACGTAGGTGACAGTTTTATAAAATGGGCGTTATGATGAGAATTTTTCGCTTAAATGGAAAAAGATATTTTGGCCATAAATATTTTTAGTAACGATTTCGTTCGGAATCATTCGAATACCCTGCAAAATGGGTACTAAAATATATTTCTGACCAGGTCAAATGGAGTTAGGCCTGGAAGAAGACCAGAAAACTAGATGGATTATCTGTGTAGACAAGGATTTTTGCATTTAGAAAACTAAAAACTGGAGAACTATCGATGATCACAGGTCAAGATGGGACAAAATCATTGATGAAGCCAGGGACCACATCGGGCTGTCGAACAATTTAGAAGAAGAAAATAATATCATAGTTTTCATTACATGACAGTTTGTATAAAGGATGTTTTAGTAAACTAGATCAGACTTATAACTTTTGAGCCATTGGTTACCGTTTGTTTTGAACATACACTTCCGAGTGGAAAATTGTTTTGAATCGTAAAAATTATGTTACTTACAACGCAGCTGTGACTTAATAGCATGAAAATATAGTAAATATATTTTCACATGGCCTCCTTAGCGAAGAGATTTCCATTACTCAAAAAATTTGCATAAAAATATGGAGGTCATTAAAATGTAACATCAACGTTTCTAAGGAATAAACTATGTGGTTATATTTTTGGGTCGCATTTTTCGGGACAATATATCAATGAAGTTTTGCAGCCAAAACAAGCACACAAAGTGTATATATATATATATATATATATATATATATATATATATATATGTATATAGTATATATATATCTTTTGTGGGTGGTCTTTATATATTTCGAAAATTACTTGGAGCTCCGTTTTTGTGTTAGAAATTTTATTTTATTCCCCATGTTTTAACTCCATACATACAGATGCTAAACTAGAAAACTATGATATAAAGTTTATAAACATTTTTTCTATTGTCTATTTTTTATTTAAAGGGACGGTATCGGGTGTTAGATTGTTGTATTTTTATGCAAATACCTTTCCCAGTTTTTATAGTACTTTAGATACACTTTTGTGCACATCAAAAAGGTTTCTATTTTGGTGAATGTGTTGATTGGACTAACATAGTTTTATAAACAAAAGTTTATAAAACACTTTTATCTACCAGTTATTTATCATAATACCAGTTGGATACAAATGAACGGAAAAATACTGAATATAATACTTGAAAACTCGACGCAGTCTCAATCTCTAGATCTTTATTATATGAATTATTTTCCACATTCATTTAATTTTAATAATTTCCTGCCTCTCTCTCCAAGAACTATCCCCGAGTCCTCTCCATATAACTGAGTCGTCTCTCTTGTGACTGCACCGTATGCTGACCAAGAAATAAATTCCTTGAGAAGATATCTCAACTCTTAAGAGCCTTTGGGGAGCCGCACTCCAAGAGGGAATTTCGGGGGAACAATCATAATAAACACTCTGAGGATTTTCCGTATCTTCAGAGTGACGGCAAAGTCCTGATGTTCCGGCCTAAGCGACGAGTAGGAATAAATCTCAAAAGAACGAAAAGTTTTAAAACGCTGGTTTGTTTTATACGATCCACAATGGATAAAAAAAATGACTGTGTTATTTTAAAGATACAAACAATTAAAAAAATGTAACGAAAATATTAGATATACATGCTCAAAATCATGTGCAGACATAAAAGCATTAAATTTAGTAAAATTGGTATTTTACAAACGATGTTGTGTTTTTGTTTTTGTTACTAATTTCACATGTCTGTAACTAGGTCTGTCTAGCTCATAAGACCAAAATCCATCATGACAAATGCAGAGAGACTGCAGCGTATTTTGGTCCAAAAACCTCGGGTACTCTACAGTAGACATGTGACTTATAGCTATTACTACCCAATTTAAATAGAACTCAATAGAAAGGGCATCCACAGGGTCCATATACTGTCCTTCATCTGACACATTACCTCTCGGGTGGTTTTTCGTATTGTTTATATTCCATATTACTTTCCATATTATTTTCGTCATTACCGCATTAAGTATCTATAATTTACAATGAATGCCGTAATATATCAAAATAAAGTACAACACTGCAAGCTGTGTCATTGGGCACTGTAAATTTTGCATGCAGTAGTGTAGTATATACACTCTTTTGCAGAAAAAATGAAGCACCCCTAAAACATAACCCGATCATCTCAAAATTTTGCATGCAAATTCCTTTATACCAAGTATGCAAATGATTAAATTTGCAAGGCCAATAAGTGTTAACTTCGTTCATAGCACGCGTTTCTACTGAGCAACAAGCATCCTATAAAACAGGTTAAAAATGTGGACGGTTTATCTTTGCTCGTTAGTGGCGTTATAGTTCCGTGAAGACACAACGAATAATGCCGTTACGATGTTGCTGAATATCCTATAAGCAATTAGACGAGTTCGAACGTGATCGTAAAGTCTAGATGCGTGAAGCTGGCTGGTCATATCAAGCAATAGGCTGCCTCCAACACCGAACGGGCAATGCTATCCAAATGTGCTGGCAGCAATGGTTGCTGCAAGGAATTCATCGGCGGAATGAAAGCTCTGGAAGTCCAAGGTGCACGAATACGCGGCAAAATCGGATGATTGTCCGACAGGTCGAGAACTGGCCCAACGACGTCATTGGTCGCCATCCAACGTGCTAAAGTCCCTTCCATACCACCCCTGGTACCTTCCACCTTTTCGGTACCTTCCTCCTACTTGGTTGAGGTAGTGTTACGCTCACACCGGCCTTTAAGACGTCTACCCATAACCCACAATATCGACAGAGTCGTTTGGAGTGGTATCGTAGCCGAACATCATGACTGCCAGCAGGCCATCGGGTACGTGTGTGGAGGTGCCAGGACCAGCGCACCCAATCAGCCTTTGTTTTACACATGCACACAGCCATTACCCCTGGTGTGGTGGTGTGGGGGGCTATATCTTACGGCTGCAGGTTGCCCCTACTCATCCTGCATGCAACTTTAACAGCTCAACGATATGTTGATGAAATCCTACGGCCGTTTGCGTTACCTTTCATAGCACGTCATTCTAGGGCCATTTTCGGACAATATAATGCCAAGCACATGCGGTTTACATATCTGCGGACTGCCTCCGTTCTGTTGATACTGTTTCTTGGCCAGCAATATCACCAGACCTTTCGCCAATCGAGCATGTATGGGACATGCTAGGCCGTCAGATTCGGGCAACCCAAAATGTAGCAGATCTGGAGCAACAATTGAGGAATGTATCGCAGGATGACATTAGGAAACTTATCACTTATTACCTAGACGTATATAAGCATGCATGATCCCGCCAAGGGTGTTTCACCCATTACTCTTTTGAAAATTCAATGTGCAATTGCTAACCATTGATGGATCCTGCGACCTTGATTTTTTAATCATTTCATTACCTGTGTGTGAATTGTGCACATATTTAATTTCAATAAAAACAGTCACTTTCTTCATAGTTCTTCCTTTTTTTTCTGCAAAAGAGTGTGCTAGTACATTTTAATGCAATTCCTACTATTTCATATTTCTAGTCGCATTTTCAGAAGATTTCATTGTGAATTTTACTGCAGTTTACATATAATGGGTAGAAAGCACAGATCGTCCGACTCGTCTTTGGACATGAGCAGCTATTTGGACGGCCGGATAAGTAATGGGTGTAAAATTAGAAAATAATTAAAAAATAAAATGTTTCTTTAGGCAATTATACAGGATAATGGTCATAAAACAAATAAACATATCTAGCAGCTTAAAGTTCAACCTTACGTAGTAGGCATAATCCTTAAAACAACTATTTCTTTTATAAACATTGCTCTCATACAGTCCCACCAAAAGTTAATTTTAGCGTTTGCATTTGCACAAATTGAAGTTTACAAGTTTGAACCAGTAGATCACTAGCTAATCAGAATCCTTAATAGTATTGAACAAGTGAATTAAATGTATATACCGTGCAACTTCTAATGGTGTGTTTTTTAATTGATGTCCCACTACTGATGTGTTATACTACGTATTTCGTAAGAAGAAACACGGGTGGCATACAAATACCTGAGAAAGTTTTGCTTGAGTATAAAAATAGTTCAATAAATACTGTAGAAATAATGATACTGGGCTTGGAGATAAAAAATCATTAAGTTTATTAATCATACTTCATTTTCAAATTTCTAGTTCATTTATCCTGAAATTAGACACTTTGAGAAAAGCAATATTTCTGGCAACATTCTACATGCAACGCCAAATTGCCTCGATGTTGATTTTAAATACTTATTTTCAATAATATCCTCGAATAGATTTAAATAATATCGTAGGTCCAGTTTATTTGAGTTACATAACTCAGCAGATGGCTCCAAATTATTGTGTATATTAATTCACACTGAATTCTCAATTTCAAAATGTTCACTGCTTTTATAAACTATTTTACTAACAAAATATTTCAATTTGCTTCTCTTTAAACATTACATTCTGACGCTTAAATTATGAAATGTTTATAAACTTGATATAAATTCTTTAAATGCCAGATTCAGGATTTGATTATGACTCTAACAAAAGTTGAATTTGCCGTGAAGTTGAATTCAATTTCTTAAGATTTCTTTAGAATCGCTCCTTAAATTTATATGTAAAGCCACTAAATCCTTTTCGGCAGCGATATTGAATTTTGGGAAATAAGTATCTTCCAAGAATTCGATCTTTCTTGCGCGCTGAATTTTAGGAAGCAATCATCATAAACACTTGAAGGACCACTTGGCGTATATTTGACTATGTGGGTCGTAAAAATTCAACTCAAGAAATTTATGTCTGAAAATATTAGAATAATTCAATTTATTCTCCCAGCAGTAAATTGACTTCCAAGTGACAACACGCCTGTTGTAGTCATAAAAGATTTTAAAGGCCAGGTACTAGCTCAACTTACCATATCATGAACCCTTACCACATGATGTTACCTAGACGCACCACCGGGAGCGGAACACATAGCCTTCCGAACAGACACTGCAGCATCAATGCCCGAACGTGGGATTCGAACCCATGACACCGACACTCGAGAGATCACGATTACCTTAGACCCCTCGTAAACCCAGGTTCTACACGAACACAGACAAATTGCATGACCATCCTTTCTGCGATTCTGTCAATTGGATTAAGGGTTCTAATTATATAGGCTAGTGCAACAGCAGTCATTTTGATTCTCAGTTGAAACGATAGCTGTACATGGCAAAAAGAGGGTTACTTTCTGGTCCTTTTCTCGAGATCTCGAGAAAATTAAAACATTTCAGACCACTTTCTTGAATTGTGCCAATAATTTTTAGAAAGCAGAAACACCTATTTCACAGCTTAATTGCATATCAAATGCGTATCACCGTGTAACTTAATTGCGTATCAGGGTTTCCCGTTCAACTTAATTGCGTATCACCATGTAACATGCGCGCGCCATTAAAATAGCGCAGTCAGATGATAAATGACTGGACCCAATTGGACTCTACATGTCTGTTGCGCCAGCCTGTACATTTAGTATTTTTAAATAGGATGATCTTGCAATATGTTTGTCGATTGTGATGTTGTTGAAAATAATATATTCGAGTAAACAAAAACAAATTGTGTGATCAAGCTTTCGGCTAATCTATCCATTAGATGCCACTACAATGGCTGGCGAGGGTTGCTTAAATGTAAACTACCTATACATTATAAAGAGAAAGTATGAGGAGGGGAACGAGTATTCGACTCTCTGATTTTTAGACATTAGTACGTAGTTTTGATCAGTCCGAAAGATGAAACTACCATATTTTCACTAATGTTGGTGTGTTTGTCAGAGTTCGTGAGCACTATATCTCATATATAATTTGAGCAAATAGAATAAATTTGGATACGACCATTTCAATGGTTGAACGGGCAGAGGTATATTTGTTTGAGCTTGACTAAGGGTGACCCTCAAATATTTAAAAATATAGCAAACGTTTTAGGAAATAATGAAGTCTAACGTCAATGAAGATTATAGCCTTTTATGAAATACCTGTTTTATATATGTTTTATTTAACAACAATGGGTTCATTTATTTCCCACAATTCTATGCTTTTGTTATAGAAAAAAAATAAAATGTTTATTATCAAATCCCTGAATAGTTTGAATTGCTTTTAACAGTCTGTATAATAGTTCTCCAAGTCGCACTAGAGATATTAGAAAATTTTACAGCCATTGATACACCTTTTGAAAGAATCAGGCTATTTCCGAGAAATTGGGACGCTTATCTTAAACAGTAGCTATAAGCTTCCGTGCAGTTATAAACCATGTCTTTTACACTATTATAACTGGTATCAAAGTAAAGAAAACGCAGAATTTTTATGAATTTCAAGGAGTTTTTAAAATATCTCTAAATGAAAGATTATAAAAAATATTTTTAAGCTCTTTCTAGAATCTCCTTAATTATTTAAGTTAGCAGTATACCATTCAAAAGGGTCAATTCAAACCATTCAGCTAGCTATTTTTAGTTAATGATACTTCAATTTATCACCCAACTGTTTTCGTAGGGAAATTTTTCCCTAAATCCACAGCAGCTACTTTCACCGGAAGAAACTCTGTTTATTTGAAAGGACAGAGATGTCGTGTGGGGAATAAACATAAAATATTGAAAAGATCAGCTGCGTCTTATGTCTCAACGCTTGGTCGTAAATGCCCACTAAAAGAAAATCCCGAAGAGCTTGTGAGAAAGAATGTTAAATTCATCTGATCGAAGATTCCTTTTGGATATCTTTCACTAAAAAACTAATAAATAAGGACATAAATAACAAAGACGTAACATAAAATTAGTAGAGTAAAGTCAGATAAACATTCTCCAAAGACTACATTCCGTTAACTGAGAAATAAACCTTATATAAATTAATTGATAAAAATATCAATCTGGCTCGAACTCAAAAAACAGCATCCTTCTTCAGAATGTAAGCTAGAACACCTCAGACAAAACATGACAGATTCTGTCATCCTCAAAGCATGATAGGTTACGTTCTCAATGTAAGGAAGGTTGTTTCTGTAGCCAAAGAGTTGCGCACGATACACAAGTATTATAGATTTTTTATCGGGAAAATTAAATTTAAAGGGGAAAAAAACAAGTAGTTATATTTCATTACCAAACCGAAGTACGTCCGCACCCAAACCTAAACGAACAAATCCATTCGAATAGTCATTGATAAAACCTTGAATTTTCACCTTCAAAGCTAGCTTAATTATGATGTCAAAGAGAAAGCAGATATCTTTACTGAAGTAGCTGCGTGGATGAAGTTGCTTTGACTGAGGTTCTTTGTCTTTTGATTCTGAGAAAGGAGGTTCAATCTGTCGCCTAAACAGGTTGATACTTTAATCAATAAACTTATCTTGACAGTGAAGCGACTTCGTCAGAAGTCTGTTCACCGTCTGTAATTCTGAGTGACTAGAATTCTGTTTACGATTGTTGGCTAAAATAATGTTCTACTTTGTAACTGGAGATAATTAAATACTTTTACCGGAAAAATTCTAAAATAATTACTTTGAAGAATTTTATGTTCCTTGTCATTAAATATTTACGCTGTGGTAAGGAGTCACAATATTCGCGAGATTACTGTAGACAAATAAGAGCACATTCTCGCATTTAATATCAAAATCTAATCAGCCGCAGGGATAAAAATCATATATTTGGATTGTGTGTAGCTAGTTTGGGTACATACATTTCAAACATATAGACACTGATATACAAACATATGACAATTTGATTTTGTGCTCTAGGATACCTAAAAGGTGTAAATCAATCGAAAACTCGAGTTAATTTTTTTTTTGTCAATTTTCAATATTCCCTAATGCTTTTTTACAATGTATGGTAAATAAATTAAAATCAAACATAATATTTTTATTCAAAGTTTTTTTGATAGAAATTTGAGTGAGTTTATTAATTATGGTTTATATTATAGAAAGTTTGTAATTGCGTTCAAAATAAAATCTTTTTACCATATTCTCCTCTACATGGATTTTTTTCCCTGGAGCTACTATAAGACGTACTATGAATCCTTGAAGGGCCATAAGAATCGTGTGGGAAATAAATCTAAAATATTGAAAGGATCAGCTGTCTTACCTCAACGATAGGGAGATCCCAGAGAGTTTGCTCTAAAGAATGTTAAATAAAATACTCCTCTGGCAAATATTTGTCACTAAAAATCAAATAAAATTATACTAAAATGTGTACTATTTAATTCTAAGACAAACTGCTTTATAATAAATCACTACGATTTTTGCAAAGAATGGCGTGATTTTTTTGCAATTAAAATACTTCAAGTTAATATTAGCATAAAACGTTGGATAAAAGTATCAATCTGTATTCGGAAGTAAAGAAAAAGTGTCGAGTTACTACGTTACTCATTATAGATTGATGTGCAATATTACATCTTTCGAATGGAAGAAGGTTGATATGTATTGTATGTGATGAAGATACAGGTACCTGGGGAAATTTTTCAATATTATTTATTTTTTAGAAAAAGTTATATATATCTTTTATTATTTATACATTTCTGATAGATTAAAAAAATGCATTTTATTGCGCCCAAATCGGTCTACAAACGACTAAGTTATCAATGGTGAAATGTTTGGTGAAATGTTTTGGAACTTTTGCAGACACTACCGGGTGAGCGTGCGGTCAGCGCATACTGATGTATACCATAAATATGGATGCACATATGCCGCAGACGTAAAACTTATTTATTTTTTTATATTTTGCTAACAGTATTGTTTTGTATTACAGTTGAAAGCGCTTGTATAAGCAGAAAAAATATCTACAATTGGGTCTGTATGGCGTGCGGAAGATGGTTTTACTCATATCACATTAACAACCCATCAGAACAATGACAAGTTTATGTACGATACCTTCTGTGGAAAGTAGTGGATAAGAACGTGCCTCGTAAAGTTCTTAGCCAATCTACAAAATTCAAATAGTTTCCAAAACTTCCCACAATTCGCCAAGTTTACTATATTTTGCAAAATATGTTACCGGATTACCGAATGGGTCGCCAAGAGGCAACCCAGACTTTAAAACTTTAACAATGATTTTTTGTTCACAAATTGTTCACAAATTCGTAACAATAAGCTGTCACTCCCGTTACATCCAAGTCATATTTCCATTAATATTTTCTCTACTAAGCGCCTTAAGTTGTTTCACATCAAAGAACAACCTGCTTCTGGATAGTGTGACAACGCAACCAGACCAGCAAAAGGCTGAACCACTTTTAATAATACGATCTCTCTGGAACAGTAATCTTGAATAGAGAAGCTCACTTTTGCTTAGAAACCAGTCAATATTTTCAATTGACTTTTTATGTTGTTAACGCAGGGAATTTTTATTGAAGATTAATTTAAACAGCAGTTTGGGCGAATGTTGAAAATGGCATGATTTATTCATGTAGATTGATTTCTCTGGTTCCAAACAAAAACAAATCTAATGTGGGCAAAACATGACTTTCTCAACAGATTGAAAATAATTTTTTTGTTACATGCTTTGAATGTTTTTTCACAGCTTAATTAACATAATAATATTTATTTGAATACACATCCCTATCACAGTTTCCAAGACACATTCAGTTAGTGTTTAGCGCATTTTTAAATGAGACCAAATAGTCAAAATAATAAAGAACCATCTAAAAAGTGACTAATGTTAGCACAATAAGAACATTTTTATTATATCTGTCATCCAAAATTATATATAAAACTAGTAATTAATACATTTGAGCATAAATATTGTATTTCAGTTTTAGTCTAATTTAGAAGTCTAATTTAAAACCAGGGTCATTTTTGGTATTTGTTTTAATTAAATACTAACACCAGCAAAGCGTACAACTATAAAAGCCAATTAAATTTGGTTAGATAGTTTTCTTAGTTAAAATGGAATCATACTTTGCACACAGAGACAAAGAGACGCACGCAGACTAACGATGATCAAATGCATTAGTGCTTAGTTTTAAGTATTTTTTATTACTGTCGTCATTTTATTAACATCTAGAATATTTATGTTTTCTTACAGTAACATTTCTTGAAGCACCATCAGCGACATCCACCAGGTGGCGCTGTTTCTGTGGAGGGACGGGAAAAGTGTGTGGGGAATAAACATAAAATATTGAAGGGATCAGCCGTCTTATGTCTCGACGCTCGATCGTAAATGCCCACTAAAAGAAAATCCCGTAGAGTTTGCGTGAAAGAATGTTAAATTGATCTGATCGAGGATTCCTGCCTGATATATTTTACTAAAAATCAAATAAGAGGGACCAACTTACGAGGAGTAATACAGAGGCGTTCATGGGATTCGGACAAATAAATTTTTAGAATTCTTTTAAAAAGGGATATTGGACATTTCCTGAGTTTAAGTGCAAGTACTATGAAGATCAGTTCTGAAAACGAAGGGCAGTCAGATTGGCTTCTTTTATTAATCAAACCAAGTAAAACAATATTTCTCTAGATAATTTGGGTCTTGGCTGATTTTTTTAATATAATCCTTAGCACTTCTTAGTTGTAATTGCTTATCCTCAAAGAATATCCTTCTAATTGAGAGGGTGATTTTGTAATTTGACTTAAAGTCCCTAAAAATGTTTAAATATTTCCATGAAACGCATATGTATTAAATGTTTAAATTTCGACCAAAGTTTTAAATAAAGAGTAACGAATGGTGAAAAGCAAAATCGGTAAAATACAATGCCATACAGTTTCTCCTCTTGTAAATGTTGCAATATGTATGTGTTGACAAAAACATTCATTGTTTTAATTTTATTTGCTAATGTTCGAAATTATCCAGACAATGTGGAGGACACTTTTTTAATACTTTCAACGTTAAAAAATATATTTTCGATATAAATAGTAAAATGTAATAATGTCACATAAAATATATGTATACTGATTTAAAGAAACTTTTAATAAATTTAAATATATGTATATATATATATATATATATATATATATATCACTCATTTCACATGGAATGATACTCTCTTTCTCTATCTCTCTATCTCTGTATATATATATATATATATATATATACAGGAAAATAATACTTGACCAGGGGGATTGTGGCCCCTTGTTCGCGGTTATAGCCAGCTATTACTCCTAAGGAAACACTCCCGGAGCCGTTACGTGCCTGTGGCCATATTTCCTTGGAACATCAAAGCAAAAGATGTATACCAGAAGTGAAAGCATGGACCGAATGGAGAGAAAATTGGATAGATGCAGGTTGAATCAAAAAGTTAAACCCAATGACAGAACATTCTACAACTCGCATATAAAGAGCCGAGCGATTCGATGCGTTGCCAATATATTATATAAAATGGATGTTGCCAATATCACTGTCAAATGCATTAATTATATATATATATATATATATATATATATATATATATATATATATATATATATATATATATATATATATATATATATATATATATATGTAAACTCATGTCCAAGAGTTATAATTCGTAAAATGCGAAAAAATCGGAGTTAATATGGATACATTGGTTCACAATCAGTTGTGGAGAATCGTGAGACGAAAGTAAATCATTGTGCATATGCAAAACAGTTCAGTCAACGTCGACATGCACAAAGTACCGGCGCATGTAGGATCGTGTATAAAACGGCCTCGAGCGACATGACCAGTTGAGGCAGAATTTCGCAATTCCTGTGGTATGGAGCGTTGTTAACAATAAAAAAGAACGAAAGATGTCACAAAGATGCCAACTGGACATGTTTTTGAAGGATGCATTATTATAATGCTGCAATCAGTTCGATCCCAAACCGAAGAATTCTGAATGTGCCTCAGTGTGTGATCTCCAGACTGTGGCAGAGGTTCCAAACCACTGGAAATGTTACCCGACGACCAGTACCAGGTCGGCCAAGGATAACAATCGCTAGGCAAGATCGATATTTGATGATAACTGCGCGACGTCAGAGGAACGTTCTGCTAAACAATTAGGTTCTGCCCTGACAGCCAGTGACTTCCGGCCGCACAGACCTCCACACCTTTAACGCGGGGTCGGGTACCGGTCAAATATATAGGAGTCACTGTTTCGAGACAAACTGTTTACAGAAGACTCAGACACGTTGGTTTCTTTACCAGATGACTAGCAGTTTGCATCTCCCTGACTTCTGCACAGAAAAGCGCGCGTTTACAGTGGAGTTTGGAACATTGGCAGTGGAGTGAATGGACAACAGTGGGGCAATGTTATGTTCAGTGACGAGTCCATGTTTAGACTGCAAATTGATTCTCGTCGCACTATGATCTGGGAAGAACGTGAAAGGCATTTTCACCCGGGAAAGCTCACTGAAAGACATCGTTTTCCCGTTGGGGGAGTCATGGTCTGGGAAGGCATCATGATGGACGGCCGCACAGACCTCCACACCTTTAACACGGGGTCGGTTACCGGTCAAATATATAGAGACGAAGTCATTGAGCCTACCGTTTGATAGCTTCGTGGTACTATTGGTCTTGATTTCATATTCATGGATGATAAAGCGCCTCCTGACCGTGCGGTCTTGGTCGACGACTTCCTTCAAACTGAAGATATCCAGCACATATAGTGGCCTGCCAACTCTCCTGATCTGAATCCAATAGAGCATGTGTAGGATATGCTCGGGAGACATCTTGCAGTCCTCCTCTATCCACCAAGCTCCGTTCTGGGATTGAAAACTACTCTCCGTGAGGCTTGGAACTTTTGAGCACACAACTCATCCAAACCCTCATGGAAAGTATGAAAAATCGTTGTGCAGCAAGTGTGGCTCCCGAGGATTCCTCACACCATATTAAGCTGCAGCATCACATTGTTTTAATCACTCTGTTTCGCTGAGGTTGACACTCGTATTATGACCCTTTTTCTTTCAATCCTTTTCTTTGAATAATGAAAGTCGTTATTAGCATTGTTTTGCATTATTTTCTTTTACTATAACCCTATTACACCCGCATACCGCTTATCCTTCCATTTCAATGTAGATTTCCTGAAATTTTCACATAAACAGCAACTATGCTTAACTTTTGGACATGATTATATATATATATATATATATATATATATATATATTAATTTCTTTAAATTTCTTTAAATATATAATGCAAAGAAAATTAATAAATGATACTCTATAAAACTTTAAAATAATTAAACAATTTGAATATTATTACATTATTGTATACTCTATAAATACTTCCTACTGAAATACATAGACGCTGTTAATTAGGCGTTGCTATGTGTCAATTTTAGGCTGTTAAAAATTAAAACAATTTCCATGAAATTAAATATGATGTATTAGTTAGTAACAAAAACTTTATTTAATGAGATCTTATGATAAAGCTCTAATTTGTCACATTACTTTTCTAAATTTAATAACCTGCAACAAAAGTCACATAATGGACAGACATATCAGGTTTTTATACAAATTTTCTCTCCAAGACATTTCCAGAGTTCACTCTATCTAAGCTGCCTTTTATCTACATTTAATAATTCAATATACCTTGTCAGTTTGAAGTTCTCCTTCCTTTACATTGACAGCATTCACTTTTTTCCCCTTTGTTTTCCCTTTTATCCGAAATTGGCCTCATAAAAGTGAGTAAATATCTACGTAAATCTGTTTACATTTTTTTTTTCTCTTATAGTATACTTGATATGAAAAGGGTTGGTTCCAATACCTACGGGAGTGTCATTTCGAATATTCAGTGTTTCTCCTGTAAAAGAAGGAAAAATATTGGTATTTTGTCTGGAATATAAATATTTCCCCGAGAGGATTTCAGCTCCATAATTCCCTTGAAAGGGAAATTGTGGAAAGTAATCATCATAAACACTTGACGGATCAACCGCCTGGCGACTAGGAGGCAGGTCATAAAAAGGGAAAAAAATTCCTACCGAGTTTCAGGCGAAAGAATGGCCAAGTAAATTGATTTGATCAATAAGCAAGCAAGAAGATGGATGCCAGAGTGTGTAGGATGTTTGGATTTAGGAAAGGTTTTGGGATTTATAAATGCTGGAGATGTGATATATATATATATATATATATATATATATATATATATAAATGCATCGTTGTTTGAATTATTACCTTGATTTGTGATTCTCCGGTCATTTCGCAATGCGTATATCAGTGTTTCTCAAATTAAGGTACATTCAACCCAGGGGTACAAAACAGATTCAAGGGGTGCTTGGCACGTGGCTAATGCTTACTTACGCATCATTATGTCAAAAAATTATATCTGATTCATGTGTTTTTTTCGCAGAATGCTTATAATGATGACACAATCATAAAATTAAGAATATATCTCTAAAATTAAAAAAATAAAAATTGAAATCAATGTATTGATTTCTGGTAGGTATGTAACTCCTGAACCTTGATCAAAAATATAATTTTTTAGTTATGGAAGGTTGCATAGTCCACTTCAACAATAAGAGCTTCCAATTTCGTCCCAGTAGCTCAACGGTAGAGCATCGGCTGGCCAGTTCGGAAATCCAGGGTTCAATTCCTGATTGGTTCCTGCAAGGTTCTTTACCATGGCCCCCGAATAAATTAGCCCTGTAGGTCACCACTGTCTGGGAGAGGTGATAGACGAATGGCTCCTATATTGTTGCGTGTAGCAGCATAGTGTCACTAACTAGTAAAAAAAGACAACATGTATAAAGTTAACCATCTAATAACGAATAACTTTAACTCAACTAGAAAATAGATATACATTACAGTATGGCATGCCTGGATTTAAAATGCCATGGCAAAAAGCTCAGCTGAGCAACAGCTAGATACACTCATAACGAGCGAATATCTGGTGATGCGTACTTTGATTTCAGGTTTCAGAACTCTGATACTGGAAGCTTTGAAACCGTGAAACTTGGAAACTGTGAAACTCGGAAATTGAAGTCGTGGCGATTACAGAATCATAAATCCATTGCCACAGACATGCACATTAACAGCGTTGGCTGGCCAAGAAGAAAACTGCTTACTCCCGCAGCAACGGCGGCACCACGAGTGCAAAGATGTACTAGGGTCACTTTCAGACCTTCGACGAATAGTATGGATTCAGTGGACTCTGGAAGATGGAGCGCCGATTTTAAATTGAGAGGAAAATGACCACGCACGACGCAGGATACGAACCTGGGTAAAATAAAAATAGCAGGGGCTTAACCTTAGGTAAAAAAGCAGGAGGTGGTCAGTCAGATTGTCGGTTGCCCGCTGATCTGATATTAGAGGGTGGAGAATGCACAATCCACTTCGATGATAAGAGTTTGCAATTTCGTTCCAGTAGCTTAACGGTAAAGCGTCGGCTGGTCAATTCGAAGATCCAGGTTTCGATTCCCGGTTGGAGCAGCACGACTTTTACAAGGTATATGTACATATTTTTTGTATTAAATGTTGTATAACTTGTATAATATATTAATAAATTAATGTACTAGTCTATAGTGTGTGGATAAAATTGCATTATTGTAACTTGTTTCGGACAATTCAACGGAAGTAAACACTTGATTTGCGAAATTTTTCGTATATAGACAAGAAATTAAATTTAGCGGTAGGCGAAAAATTAAAATACAAATGCTGAATACACACATTGAATATAGGCGAGAAATTAAATACACATATTTAATACTTCTATTCCATATTCAATATCATACAACTGAATATGGCTCACTGCCTTATTCCGCATTACACAGCCTGACTTATCGAAAGTAGAAACTTCAAACTTTGCATACATGTAGGACTTGACCTATAAGTAATGAGAACTAAAACAGCGTCATTTTGTTTGAAAAAATTTATAAATCTAGGAAGCTGCTTTTTCCAACATTTTTTCAGACGCATTTATCGTCACGTAGACTATATAATCTCTTTATTTACGATTTTTTTTAACTCCATAAACTGCATAATTGATACGAAACTAAACATTTTGATACAAGACATTACATTCATTCATTCTATTGATTGATATTTTAGTTTTCTTTAATATATTTGTCTCAAATTTAATGGGTGGTTTCCAGCTTTTTCATGTTTATGACTGACATTCTCTCGAGTTTATTTATGGAGGGTATTTAAATACTTTTGTTTGTTATGGATGCTTTACTATTTATCTTTCTATTCAATAATTATATTTTAATACATCTTTATTATATATATATATATATATATATATATATATATATATATATATATATTACAGGATGGCCACGATTAACGTAGAGGTGTTTAGAGCCCGGTACTGTGAAAACTTTTGGGATAAACTCAACCAAAGTTGCAGTAAATACTATATAGACCATGGGGTTTTGATTTTTAAAAGAAAACGGAAAGTGTTCAAATAAGTTTTTGCCACCGCGGACAAAGTGGCGCTGTAAGGTCCATTTTTGGAGTAAAATAGGAATAGGAAGTACAGAAAGTTAATATTTTACATGCATTTTGAAAAAGACATCGCATTTATATTTTTCACATATTTAGTACATTTTATGTTTACATTTGCATCTTACATTTACATACATATGACATTAATTTTTATATTGGCATCATTTACATGTGTAAATCTATATGTTTTCCTAGCATATGTTCCAAAAAGTGCATTCTCTAAGCAGCATTCTGTACTGCAGAATGCAGCAGATCTCCAATAGTTTGCTTGACTATTCGTTTATTCAAAGTGACTAAATTATCCACATTCCCTTGGTATACCAAGCGCTTTACATGACCCCACAACCAAAAACCCCAAGGGGTCAGATCAGGCGAACGAGCTGGGCACTTCATAGGAAACGCTCGACTCATAATTCGGTTCTTGATAAAATGCTGTCGTAGGAATTCCTATACGCGCAATTCAATATGAGGGGGTGCTCCATCCTTATAACTATCATAGATTCAAGACATCCACGCTTTTGCAGTTGCTGAATAACAAAGTTTAGCAGCATTGTTCGATGCATCTCAGCATTGACGAAACTTTATGTACTCCT
Organism: Amaurobius ferox; assembly: GCA_951213105.1. Taxonomy (NCBI): domain Eukaryota; kingdom Metazoa; phylum Arthropoda; class Arachnida; order Araneae; family Amaurobiidae; genus Amaurobius; species Amaurobius ferox. The sequence goes on along the minus strand of OX578146.1, from coordinate 136,796,722 downwards.
ATGCCTATTTTACTCCAAAAATGGACCTTACAGCGCCACTTCGGGCCGCGGTGGCAAAAATCCTAACTATTTTTTTTTCTTTTAAAAATCGAAATCATATGGTCTAATTAGCATTTACTGCAAATTGGGTTGAGTTTGGCCCAACAGTTTTCTCACTATCTGGCTTTAAACACCTCTATTTTAATTATGGCCACCCCGTATATAATATATTTGTAGGTTTGTAGTAACGACTCTATACCACTTTTAATGGTGTTAATGGTATACTCATGTATTCATTTCTTCTGTGCCTCCTATTTATTATTGTAAGAAATTCATCTATGATTCCAATTAATCCTATTTACCCTATTTTAAATAAAGTTGTTCTGTCTACATCACTTACTCCCTGGGTTTAGTTCAAGTGGAAGCTCCTTCATTCCTTCATTCCCCTCTTCATCTATGGTTTATTTTCCTCTATTTCTTTTAGATACTACTCAACTCTGTCATTCAATCCCAACTGCTCACCTGATAAACACGTGGATTCAGAAATTCTACCTCATGGTCCATAGTTATACTTGATTTCTTAATAATTTTTCAACTTTTTATGACCTACTTATGCTTGTAGTCTAGGTTGTGGTATTTATAATAACGAACTATTGCCATATCCGAAACAAACATTTGTTTGGGTTGATTTGGGTTGACCTCAGACCTGAAGAGGAATCTAATCTGAATTAACCTACAATTTAAGCTTAGTGCTGTTCATTTCTTTTTATTGCCGTGGTAGCCTTGTTTTAACCGTGTTCGTAATTTTATTTTTTTAATGTTTTGTCATTAATTACTTTATTATTAAGTCTTCATAGATTATGTCTATGTCGAATGTAATTTCCGGGGAATTTCGCAAGTCGTTTTCTGTCAGCCGCAAATCAGATTCCTTGTTCGGTAGTACATAGGTAATTGGTAAATCAGTAGGGCTGTTATGTAACAGTATGTATTTAAATAAGTTAAAATTATCATAATTATAAACATAATAACTGAACTGTAATATGGCAAATGTGATAAGGCTTTCACACCTCTGTGTTAAAATTGTATATTAAAGTATTGTTTTATTTCTGTGTGATTGAAAGTGTCAATTTCGAAATGTAAATGTCTTTTCTACATGTTTTCAATTACATTGACTTTTAAGGGAAGTGAACTCTAAAATCGCAAAAGTGTTTATGTCCCAGAAAAATAGTAATAGTTTTGTATTTTCGCTTCTCAGTCGCTAGTTGGGAACTTGCAGGTTTTGCGCACGCGCGCGTTTGAAAAAGGATTTTGGAAAGAGTGTGGAAGGAGTCGTGGAAAAATGTAGACGTGTGTGTTTGATTCGCGTATGATCGCGAATTTTAAGAAAAGGTGGATTAATTTTGAAAGTGGAAGGATGTGATTAAAATATGTAACATAGTTCGACAAGTTGTGCGTAGAGTCGTTTGGCTCGGTTCAGAGATGAGTCACTCGTGTTTTTAAATGAATCAGCCTGGTAGTAATGGAATAATGAGTCTTGTGAAAAGAGAAAATGGTTCTTTCACTGGTCGGCTTGAATCGCTAATGGGGCAAGAGGGAAAGCTCATTTTACAGCGATTTGTATTTGCCTGACTCCTCCTTGTGTCCTAAGGTACGAATCAACCAACCAAGATGTCGAATTCCGCCAGCATGATGTTGTGTAGTCAAGTTTCCCGACCATTATGGATTTTGTTCTGCGCAAGAATCTCGATGAGTTTATGCCGAGAGTCCATCCTGATATCCTTTCCCATGGTACAGAATTGTAAATGTTATATTTAAAAGAGACGAGGTAAAGTTTTATATATATTTAGTCTTCCACCTAACGAATAGAGTGTTAATTGTCAAATCCTCGTGAGTATCAAGTCATTGATGATGTTATATGAAAATGTCGTATATGTTCAAAGTATACAAATGTGATATATAAATGTCAAGTATAATATGAGGAATATTGTGTTTATTTTATGTATCAGAAAATATGTGTATTCTCTTGGTTCCTCTTCCTCCAGGGGTGTTCTTAATGGTCACCCTACCGAGTGTAACTCTGAGTTATTGCGAGAAATGCTTGTACTCCACTGTTTTCGATCAACTGCCTTGTTATTTCATGTTTAATAAATGTGTTTGATTTCAAAACTTTGTCTTCTCTGTCGAGTATACCAAAACGTTCGCGACAGAATTGGTGCCGTTACTTTTCTCGGTGAGTGGGGAAGAGCTGAGAGAATTAAAATTTTTAAAAATTTTCTTAAGAATTGAAATTTTGAAGGTTAAAAATTACCGTTGTGCTAAAATGAGTGTTTTCTTAAGTAAACAGAGTTCCATGTTCTGTTTTCGGTATTCTCAAAAACGAGTGTTCTTGGAATTTGATATGTGCCATTTGATAAAAAAAATTGATTTGTTTGCATATTTATGTCATTTGATTTGATAAAAACTGGTTTTATTGTAAATACTGTTTAGGAACATTGCAATTGCATATTGTGTTAAACTATATTGTTATGCAAAATGGCTCCAATTACTAGAAACAAAAAAGTAAATGTCGGTAAGATGAGTAAAAATTCAAGTAAAAATTTAAATTCCTCCTTGAATTTGTCGCTTGATATTGCTACTGAGTCGGATTCTGTTAATTCTAAAAGTAAAGTTAAAAATGTTAGCCACAAAGCTAAATCTAATGAGGAAAATATATCAGATAAATCGCCGGTATGTCTGAATTCTTCTTCTGGCACTTTGCCAAATCAAAACAGTGCTTCATCGGTAAATGATAACATGTTAAAATCATTCCATATTTTCACACCTAAGTTCGCACATCATATTCCAAAATTCTCGGGAAATTCAGAGCTTTCGTTGTCACAGTTTTTGGAAAAGTTAAATTTAGTAGCCACTCATGCAAACTGGAGTGAGTGTGACAAATTAGTTTGTTTGAGATTGAATTTAGAGGGGGAAGCAAATAGATTGATTGAAGAGAATCCAAAGCACAGAAATTGTAAAAATTTGCAGGAAATTATTCACATTTTGAAAGATCATTTTGAAGTGACCGAAAATGTTACTAAAAACATAATTTCACTCGTGAACTTTACACAGAGACCAAATGAGTCGGTTAAACAGTTTTCGATGAGAATCGAAGCTGCTTCATTTAAGGTTGTTCCGGAAGATGTAGATTCCGAAAGTGAGAATAAAATCAGGCAAACACTTTTGAAAACTTCATTTATTAATGGTTTATATCCGGAACTAAAAAGATTGGTGTTGTCACAAAACCCTAGAGATTTTTATTCGGCTAGAAAACTTGCAATTCTTGAGGAATCTATTTTAAATGAAAATAATGCTATGTACTTGACTAATCCGGTACTTACAAAAAAAGGTGTTCTCACACCAGAAAAATATGTTCTCACACCAGATCAAAGTGAAAGTATGTCAGATTTAAAAAGAAAAGTGTTAGAACAGGAAAGGGACATTGAATTTCTTAGGGGTAAAATAGAAAAATTTAAGTTTAATTCAGATAAATTTAACGAAAAGCGTTCACCGCGTCCAAAGTGTGACAAATGTGGTAAATTAGGTCACGTTCAAGAACAGTGTTGGAAAAAGGTTTTTCAAAAAAGAGATGTGTACGGTATAAAATGTAGGAAAATTTATACCAGTCCTGGAACTAGGTATCACCAGGGTGAAAGACACAGAGGGCAAATGTCTGCAAATGAGTGGAAGTATAGAAAGCAAGGAACGCAAAATTATAAAAATAAGGAGTCATATAAATCTTTGCAAAATTCCAAAAATCATTCTTCTGGGAATCAGAGTAGATATCCCATGCACAATTATAATAATAGAAAAACTTTTGATAGGCAAACATCACATTTTGAGGAAAATAATATTTGTCATAATATTACAAATTCTTTGTCATCTTCTTCTATTATAAAAGGAAAATTAGTGAGCAGTGGGGTGTCAATATTGATTGATACGGGTAGTTCAATTAATTTAGTGTATGAGGAAGCTTTAAATACTGTACCCATTGCACATATGTTGCTAACATACAAACCAACAATTTTGCGTAGCTTTAGTTCACAAGATACTAAAGTTGAATGTTTAGCCACTATTTCACTAAATTTGGGAAAAGAAAGATTCCCTACCGAATTTTTTGTGTTAAAATCACCAGCTCCTATTTCATATAATGTAATCCTTGGTAACAAGTTTTTACATAAACATAATGCTATTATAGATTATAATCACTTCTGTTTTAAGTTTTCAAACTCTTCCATTCCTTTTGTTGGTTATCAATGTACGAATAATTTACTTTCGATTTCAAATCATGAACCGGCAAATGAGTCGGAGATTGCAGACTCAAACCTAAGTAGTGTCGCAAAGCGTATTGCTGTGCCTGACTCGCAGATGAGTAGTGGAAAAAATGTTCGTGTGGTAGAGGACTGTAAACCGAAAGAGTTCCATACGAATGCATGTGCCAAATGCAAAGCAGATCTGGCACCGGTAGTGAATGAGTCTCAGGTCATTCGGGAAGAGTATGTGAGCAGAAATTTTTCGGAAAATAATGTAGTGCCACATTTGGGTAGTGAAGAGGTACATATTAACGATTTGGAAAATGGAAGCAAATCTTTTAGAGATTTGGTAGTAAATGCACAGAATGTTACTTTGCATATGGGGGAAAAGCAAAATCATGTTAGAGGTGGTACTGAAGTTAACTTTGTCATTCAACACAAAAACAATCCATGTAATCAGCAATTGGTCCACGTTAATAGATTAACTCCTTTACCTCCTAGACGTAGTGAATTGATTTCTAGCACATATAATGATAACATTGATAATTCTTCAACTCAAGAAACAAGACAATTTAAAAGTAGATATTTTCTAAACCATCAAAATAGGGTTAAAACTCAAAATGTTCCTAATTCACACAAGTATGACTTGCGCCCAAGAGGCCAATTTATTCATTAAAGTTACTTGTCAATTAAGGCAATATGTCAAGAGAGCAATTGGCTCAAAAGTAAAGTAAAATGTTTAGATTATGAAATTCTCACATTTTCAAAAAAAAAAAAAAAAAGACTGATATTGTTGTGAGATGGACAATTATGTTTCATAATATTATATTTTCAATTGTTTCACAAAATGTTTTGCAAAACTGTATGCTATGTTAAAATGGATCCAATATTTCTGAACTTCTGTGTAATTTGCTTTATGTGTCAGTCAGCTGAATGTTCTGTACTGCAAGTTCTGTGCCAGTGCAGCTTTCTGAATGTGAGTGCCATGTTAATCAGGTTGAAGTAGTGTTTTAAAATTCTAAATACTTAAATAATAATTTTTTTTGCTTTACTTTAATGATAAGCAGTAATGTTTTAAAGTAATTTTAAGATAATTAAGTACTTGATGGATTGGAGTTTTGGTAAGGATTTTTAAGGATAACTGATAATTTTTATCTCTGTTTTATTTTATGAATGTGTGAATGATTTTTTTTAATTTAAAGGTCTAGTAAATTTTAGAAATTTTTTTTTGTCATTTGGTGTTTGTTGACTTATTGGTTGGGGGTACCGCCACCTCTAGGTTTGCAACTTTCTAATGGACTTGTTTCTTGCCTGGGTGCCTGATCAACATTCTTGGTTTGAAAATTTGTCTCATTTTCTAAATTAGTAATTTTTTTAAATGTCCTTTAAAGTAATTTGTTGGCAAGGTTGGATAATAGTTAATAAATTGATTTCTGTGAAAAGTAAATTTATAGAATTTTAATTGTAAAATTTTTGAAGAAAGAAAACTTTTTGTTTAGTTAAACTTTTTGTGAGTTGAGTAAATTAAATTTTCATGTCTCTGTGGTACTCACCAGAAAATGTATTAGTGTTTAAATTTTAAAAGGGGCAATTTCATCATTTGTGTCTTGTTAATTTGGTGTTGTCTTGTAAAGGTCTATGCTTGTATTGAGACTTATTTTTTTTTGACTCACGAGTCAAACTTTAGGCCACTCTTGGATTTTGGTTATTATGCTGGTCATGATCTTGTTTGTTTTTGTTTTTTTTCTTTGATGTACATGTACATCGCTCAAAATTTACACTAAATTCCTCTCAATGGAACATATGTCATTGGGAACTTAATGCAGGTATTTTCCTAGTATTGTGTGGAAAAATTCCCCGCTTTGCAGGAAATTTTTCTCCCGGGCCCCGAAGGAGTGTGATAAGGCTTTCACACCTCTGTGTTAAAATTGTATATTAAAGTATTGTTTTATTTCTGTGTGATTGAAAGTGTCAATTTCGAAATGTAAATGTCTTTTCTACATGTTTTCAATTACATTGACTTTTAAGGGAAGTGAACTCTAAAATCGCAAAAGTGTTTATGTCCCAGAAAAATAGTAATAGTTTTGTATTTTCGCTTCTCAGTCGCTAGTTGGGAACTTGCAGGTTTTGCGCACGCGCGCGTTTGAAAAAGGATTTTGGAAAGAGTGTGGAAGGAGTCGTGGAAAAATGTAGACGTGTGTGTTTGATTCGCGTATGATCGCGAATTTTAAGAAAAGGTGGATTAATTTTGAAAGTGGAAGGATGTGATTAAAATATGTAACATAGTTCGACAAGTTGTGCGTAGAGTCGTTTGGCTCGGTTCAGAGATGAGTCACTCGTGTTTTTAAATGAATCAGCCTGGTAGTAATGGAATAATGAGTCTTGTGAAAAGAGAAAATGGTTCTTTCACTGGTCGGCTTGAATCGCTAATGGGGCAAGAGGGAAAGCTCATTTTACAGCGATTTGTATTTGCCTGACTCCTCCTTGTGTCCTAAGGTACGAATCAACCAACCAAGATGTCGAATTCCGCCAGCATGATGTTGTGTAGTCAAGTTTCCCGACCATTATGGATTTTGTTCTGCGCAAGAATCTCGATGAGTTTATGCCGAGAGTCCATCCTGATATCCTTTCCCATGGTACAGAATTGTAAATGTTATATTTAAAAGAGACGAGGTAAAGTTTTATATATATTTAGTCTTCCACCTAACGAATAGAGTGTTAATTGTCAAATCCTCGTGAGTATCAAGTCATTGATGATGTTATATGAAAATGTCGTATATGTTCAAAGTATACAAATGTGATATATAAATGTCAAGTATAATATGAGGAATATTGTGTTTATTTTATGTATCAGAAAATATGTGTATTCTCTTGGTTCCTCTTCCTCCAGGGGTGTTCTTAATGGTCACCCTACCGAGTGTAACTCTGAGTTATTGCGAGAAATGCTTGTACTCCACTGTTTTCGATCAACTGCCTTGTTATTTCATGTTTAATAAATGTGTTTGATTTCAAAACTTTGTCTTCTCTGTCGAGTATACCAAAACGTTCGCGACACAAAATATTAATAAAAACATTGAAACTAATAAATTTATTTAAAGAAAGTGCAATGCCTAAAATTTCATACATAAGCACACATTTTCTCTTAAAAGTACACATTTCCTCTCACACAGGTCCTCTTTGAAAGTACACATTTATTTGACGACACTTCGGCACTTTCATAGATTAAAATAAGTTCCTTTTTCAATGACAAATCCCTTTCATTTCTATTGTTCTGATATGGTCCACATTATTTACCAACACACGTTACAGGCAAGTTTTTATGTAACACACTTTTTTTGTATAAAAGTATCGCTTTCAATAATTTTGAAATCAAGCAATGCGCAGTTACTTTTTGAATTTTCACAATAAATATTTTCCATAGAATCTTTATTATTCATTAAATATTCTGCATTTGTTACATGACTATCACCCACATTCATTCAATTATTCAATACACTCTCTCAAGTTTAAGGTTTACTTTTCCCTAGCTGAATTGTCAGCTTTCTCTTTTCCTCTTTATTTATTTTTCTCTTTCATCCAAAATTGACCTTATAAAAGAAGGGATATATTGGAATAAATATGTTTACCTTTCTTAGCCATATATTGCTTTTGCCTCAAATTGTGTGTGGGATTCATAAATATGTACATGTAGAATGTCATTTCAGTAATCGTTATTTTTCCCTACAAAAGGGAAAAAACGGAAAAGAAGTTCGGGAAAAAAGTATTTTCCGTGAGAGCTTTGACTTCAGAATTTTCGTGAAAGAGAAATTGTGGAAAGTAATTCTCATAAACACGTTAAGTGTCAGTCGGCCGCGACTCGGGAGGGTCGTAAAAATGGGAAAAATTCCTTCCGACTGTCCGTCTGAAGAACGCTGGAATAAATTGATTCGATCAATAAATTCCAGCTCAATAGTGCTGAAAAGAAACAAAAGGTTGGTAAATAGTGTCTATCCCCGTATCTATGCATCAAATACTTGTTAACAAAATATTAAGCATCCGCTGGCATATTAATTAAAATGGCAGCCATTTTATTTACTGAATCCATGGTTTTATCATTATAAAATGTCATTCCAGTAGAGGTCAATCCTGACAAATAAATATATAGCTGTCTGTTGAATCGAAAAGTTAAATATTAATATGAGCGTAAAACTCTTCTTCTGGTAATGGTAGTTATTCTATCATTTCCAGCAGCAATCCTATATATATCTTCAACAATTACTTGATTACAAAAGATTCGCTGTTATATAAATTTAAACTGCAGCTATTTCATCTACTGAAACGACGGTTTTACCGTTATAAAATGTTAATGCCGATTCATAATTAACACAATTCACGTAACCTATGCCCACAGAACCTCAATATGCGATTTACTAATTACTGGTCGTAGGTGTGGATTTATTTACATCTCAAGAAATTTTGCATTGACAAGCATAAACAACACATAAGACATATACAATATATAATAATGCAGAATTTCAAAATATGCATTATGTAACAAAATTATATAAAGATGATAATAATAAATGCTAATTCCAGTAAAGGTAAATCATAGCAAATAATTATAAAGTAGTCCGTTGAATCGAAGCGTCAAATGCCAATCTGAACACCGAAGTTTGTAATGTGTTCATAATGCGAACTTCGGTGACGAGGCGTATAGTGCGACACAAGAAACACCGTTTTTTACAAAGCAGGCTTTTCACTAAGTACAACATCGTGTTTAAGCCACACTCTTACACCCATAATCGGAAAGTTGTAAGAAATGGCACATACATTTTCACTGACATTATAATTGTTTGCATGTTCCAACCTGGTGCATATATTCTGTAAGTTTCAATCTAATGCTATCACTCCTCTATGAATGTTGCAAGTCTAAAAAAATAGTTGTAAGTGTTAACAATTCCATTCTCGACTTCTGAATTTTCTGTTAGTATCTTCGCTGAGGATGGAAGAGCCTTAATTTAAATAACAGCCCCTCAGATTGCGAACGGTCAAGGGTATTGACAACCACATTATAAAACTTCGAAGTGCAGAGCACGAGAGACGACGGTTCGATATGGTAGGAGTTGGTACGTATAACGTGGTGTGTGTGGATGCAGACGATAATAGAAAAGGTGGAAAAAGCCTGAGCGTTTCATTCCAACACTTTTGCATAGTGTATTATACAACAAAAATATAACTGATCCAATTGGTTAAGAAATTAAAATGCTTTAAAATGCTTCATTTTATAAGGGCATCAGTTACATCTGTAAAAGCAGAATAGTCACCAAAAGGAACTTTATGAGCTTCAGCAGTTAAATGTCAAAGTTGTTCATCACTTAAATATGTTAAAACATTGAATTTTCTTCTCGATCACAATAGTTGCCGTAAACACAATACTATGCATGTAGTGAAAGTAAAAATTTTGAAGAATAATCTCTAAGAAAATTTGGGCATACACTTGGGTATACATCAGAGCTTGGTCTTAAGTCGAAATGCATCCTTTAGCTTTCCACGGAAGGGTTATGAAGTTGTAGAAGCAGGGGCTGCTAATAGAGAAGTGATTGCACGCTATCGATTGAGAACATTTGCAGCGTCGTCTCTAGTGGCGAATTAAAGACGTCAGAATTTTTATCTCGAAAACGAAGCAAGACAGATGAACATTTTCAACTACAGCAGTCTTCCGATTAGTGCCATTAATTGGTTACTCGAAAACACCGCGCCAAGCGAAATCACGCTAATAGATTTTAATAACCAATATGCAGTATTTTAATACGTCCCCAAACCTTGAAAACACCAGTTAATATTTTTTTTAAATATGGCAATTTAACGAACAGTAAAATAAAAATAAAGAATAATAATTAATATTTGCAGCAATATTTTTTTACAAATAACAAAATACATTAGTATTTCCTTGAGGAACATTTATAACTTACAATAAAATATTCTGCATTTCAAAATATTGAATGCGCACAAACATTACACTCATTACTTATGAGCAGCGTATTAATATAATGAATGTTTATAAATCTATAAACTTCTGAACCTACATTTAACTTAATGTACGTTTTTGAAAATATTTTAATGTACAGTTCACCACACTCACACACACATTATCAATGATGGATCGATGTATAAAAGGGTATCTCTATAACTGGATATCACCGCTGTATGAATACAACCTACGTCTGAAGTTTCAATTCACTAGATTTAGTCGTTAGCTACATATCGGGCTAATTGTTTATTACATGCTAATCGAAATTGGGTTGCTAATTATACAGCACGATAAATCTTCGGCAGCAAAGACATCTGATCAAAGATGCTTGGAACCTGTACCCGAATTATAAGAACGGAGGAGAAGCTAGCTTTTGCTCAGTGATTATAATGTCGGTCTTGTAAGCAAAGGGTCACTGGTTCGGGGCCCGGTGACTCCCCATGGCCATAGTGGTTAACCTGGACATACGAGCACGAAAAAAACCTTCCTCTCCAACGATTTCACCTCTCAACACGAGATAGCAGCACCACACGGAGTCAGAGGCCTTGCCACTCCCTTTCTGGTTGACCACGATACACGTCATGCCCGAGGCAACACGCCTCCCGGCCTTCAGCCCCTCAACTGCATTTCGGGGGGACACGCGGGGGATTTCTCAGCGGCCTCCCTCCTCGCCGAAATTAGACCGGGGCCTTCATCAGGTGAGGGAGTGTTCGGCAGCAAAAACATCTGATCAAAGATGCTTGGAACCTGTACCCGAATTATAAGAACGGAGGAGAAGCTAACTTTTGCTCAGTGATTATAATATCGGTCTACAATGCAACAGGTCCCTGGTTCGGACCCGGCGACGCATAATCGCCACAAATCCATATTCGCGCTAATCGAGGAACTGCTGTGCAAAATTGTAACGTGTTCCGTATTTAATCTAGAAAGACGTGCAGTTTGGGCATGTATACAGACGATTAAAATTTTGGATAACGAAAAAGGGCTAATTATTGTACTGCATCATTTGTCTGTAGTGTTTATACAGCATTTATTATTTACTGGAAAAAAGTATAATTCTAAATGAATTAAAAGTAACTTATTACATAGATTGTTATTTTTTCATGAGTATTTTTTCCCTTTTCTTCAGAAGTGTACTTTAGTAATAATAATGGAAACATTTACTCAATTATCGCTTTTCGTTATTCCTTACAACTTAGAAGATTCTTATAAGATAGGAATTTGAACTTCTTTAGTTAACCACTAGAGACGCTGAAAACTTGCTCAATCAATAGTGCATAGTAGCTTCAATCGAAATTTAAAGGAGTGGATACGAACTTAAGATGAAAAACGATAATTTTCATATGATTCTCTTTCTTCCATATATAAGTTCAAATCTTAGATTCATTTCACTAGACCTATTATTAAACCTGATGAATTTCTATTAAAAAAACGTAAAGTCCGCTTACAAAATTCTTCATTAAATGAAACCGTCCTTTGGCATTATGTCATCCCAAACCTTTGTTTAAATGCTAATCCCTCCATACCCTTACTCGATGGTTCTTACCGTACTTTTTGAATTATTTTCTTGGATATAATTTTGTTGAACAAAGCATATTAATGGCAGGTCTTTATAGAGCAAGCATTCCTTCACGATTTAGTTAAAAAATAAGTATTTGCTCTTCAAAGAAACGTAAATCTCATTTCATAGTTTCTTAAAATACTCGTTCTTGCAGTTCTTTCTGCAATTGTTTCTACAGCTATCATCTATATACATTCAATATATCCTTTTTGTTTGTTTTAGGTTTTCTCTTCAAATTGACAGCTTTCACTACTACCATGCCTTCAGTTTGTTGTTTTTTTTCTAAAATTGGCCTCATAAAAGTAGGGAAATATCGGAATAAATCCGTTTGCCTTTTTTCTTTCTAATATTATATTCAGAGAAGTTTATTGGCTTCCATATCGAAGGGAGTGTCGTTTCGAGTATTCGTTGTGTTTTCCCTGCAAAAAGGAATTTTATTTTCAAGGAAATAAAGTTTCTTACGAAATGCATTCGCCTCCATTATTCTCTTGAAAAAGAAAACGTTGGGAAAAAGTCATCGGAAACACTTGAAGGATCAGTCAGCTCGAGAGTGGGTCATGAAAAACGGAAAATTCATATTCGGTCAGAAAAATGTCCTAATGGATTGATTTTGCCAATAAACATATGTGAAACTGGAGTATGTGGGATCATTGAAAATCATAAAGGATTAGATATTGGTAAAGATAAGATATGTGCGTATGCAAATCCGCCAAAGTACATCCCTAAATATTTGGAAATTAATTGATACTAAACACTACAATGTCTATTAATAAGATATTGATGATGGAGTGTGTAGAATAATTAAATTTCAAAAAGCTTTGGAGATTAGACTGGAAATGTAATGTGTGTATGTGTTTGTATGCATTTACATATATGTTCATATGTAATTTATATACGTAATTTAAAATTCGAAATGCCTATTTGTTTACTTTTCAATAATTAAAATTATAGGTCTAAAAGGTTTAGTTTATTTTTATTAAATTGAATACATTTGAAAATGTTCCGTATATAATCTCATCAATACATGTTTTCACTAATGTGGGATATCAACCCCTCTTGTACATATTTCTGATAGGTAAAATCACCCATAATAAAATACTTCCGTTTTGAGCTTTTTGAAGACATATATAGCAACCCATAATTCCATCTAACGCTGTGGAAATGCTTATCAAAATATCCAGAAAGGATATCTCCGATGATATGTTGGTTTCAAAAGTTCCTTTCAGAGGTAATTTTACCACTGTGAGTTGTGAACATAAGTAAAATGTGCATACAACAATTTTAATGGTCAATTTAAGAACTTGAAACGATTTATTACATTATAAGTAAAGCTAATCGATTTATAGGAATAGCCAAGCCATATTATTCACAAAGCTTTTTTTTAGAAACTTCTCTATAAAAACAATAATAATCACCTTGCTGTAATTATAAAATTAACCCAGAAATGCAATTTTTTTGCACTTAAAATTTCCTTGAAATAATTTATTTCGGAATAATATACCACCATGTGTTTTCTGAACGAAATTTAGCGTAAAATCGCACCCACATATTTAATAGATTTTCCAACTAATTTCATTGACTCTTGACAGTCATTGGTGGTTCCACAGAAATTGTATCACAGGCAGCCAAGTTACTGATCTAAAGGTGACGTCAAATACAACCAGTGCTACATTTAATGTTTTCCCCAGAATTTAGAGATAATAATGTGGGCATTTTTGAACAGTTCCAAAATAAATACATTTCCCTTAACATTGCCGTATGAGACGTTTGCTTATATAATATACGTCCCTCTTTATAGATCATTTTAACAATTTTCATGATTGCATAATCCACTTTGCCAACATAACTTTCAATTCGAGAATCGGTATAATTTATGTACACATGCTATATAATTAAAACTATTTCTTAAACTAAATTTACACTCGGGTGTTGGTATGCAGTGCAACTATATATACCCTCAGTGAAATATGTTATGCAAGATAGGTTGGGTTTTTATTCCAATGTATTCGAGTATCTTTATTATCAGTATTAGTATTTTAACATGTCAAATACAGGGAATCTATCACTATTAATAAAACAGATGTGGGAATTAGATACGATAGCGCAGAAACTCCGTAATGTATCATCTTGACTTGACTCATTTTTAAAAAGTTCCTTTTAATAAGTTTAATTTTGCTCCAACTGTGTATAGCTTTTAGCTTTGAAAAAAATCGTTTTTCAAATTCAAACATTGCCTCATTTTAGGTTATATCGAACAGTTGATACTGAAAATGTGTAAAAACTCAGTCTTCTAGGTTTCCCGGTTTCTTCTGGAGAACCTGAAAATACACAAAACCGTCAGTCATTTATTATATAGATATTACTTTCAGTAAAAAATAAACACGTGTAAAATAATTTCACCTTATTTACTTGCAAAAATTTTAGACCACGAAAAGTCACTTCAAGTATGCTATGCCACGAAACTTCCACGTCATCCGATGACTATGTCGCTGAAAAAATTTTGTCAGAAAAGAAAATGGAATTTATTTCCTACTTTGCATAAATTATTTAACAAAGGCATTTCTCCGCATTTGATTCTACGGATGTATTCCATATCCACCGAAAACTCAATATACGCATTCCAATATGAGATTCACGTCCCCACTTCAAATTGGAACTTTTTACCACTTTTTCTCTTATCTTTCGCTTTCATCCAAAATTGACTTCATACAAGTAGAGAAATGGCGCGATATATCTATCATTCGCTCTCTAATATTATATTTACAATAAAGTGTGCTCTCTTTTGCAATATCTACAGGAGTGTCAGTTCAGGTGTTATTTTTTCCCGAGAAAAATGGAAAATTCAATAAGGATCTGCATCTTCTCAGGGGAATAAATATTTTTCCCCAAGGGAAGATTCAGATCCATAATTCTCTTGAAAGGGAAATTGTGACGACTTATCATAAACACTTGAAGGGTTATCCGACCGTCGATTCGGACGCAAGTCGTAAGAAAGGGAATTTCAATACAGTTTTAGAAAAATTAAATGGATTAGATCACTAAATGTACACTCGGAATAATGGAGCACATTCCAGTGTTATAAAATTTTGTAATAAGGAAGTTTGAGGACCTTTAGATGCGTGTATGAAAGTATACGGAGGAAATTCGCTTCGACAGTTCCATTGTCTTTTAATTTGAAAGATCCTAATTTAAATAATCTTACATAATAAAATATGTTGTCTGCTCTGTGGTGTCGTCTGTAGTGTAAAATTGAAGCTTCGGATAGGTATGAAATTCGGCATACAGGTAACTGAACTGTCGGTATAATTACGCCCTGTCGGGATTTTTTAGAATACGAATTAGCTGAGTGTTGGGAAAAGTTAAAATTCGTCCGATATGTTGCTTTTTTCGAATAAAATTTATGGAGTAGACGAATTTTCCAGAGCTGAAGATGATACGAGCTGCGATTGACAAGCGATACATCTGTATATGTTGAGACAGAAACTGTGGCTTGAAATACAAAATTCATCCTAAATTTCGAAATTTTGGAGATATAATTTTAATATTATAAGTGCACAATTATTTCATTGTTGTAAGCATTCTATAAAAATTAATTTAATTCACACATCAATTTTTAAAGTCAGCATTTAAAATTATGCATTTACTTCCCAGAAAAAAGTTATTTTTATTTATTTTCCGAAAATTGCATTATATTGACTGTGGCACCGATCAATGCAAAACCTGTGGCTTGTGTAAGAATATGTAACGATCTGTGTTTCCACTTAGTTTTATTTTTTTACTTTTAGAACTGTTATCGCTGCAGATGCGGTACTTGTTTTAATTTATTTATTTGCCAATCTCGGAAGGGTGAGGAGGACGTCTGCCATTGATTACCCTTACAGTCACAGTCTAACTTTATCTCATTTGCCACTCAATTTAGACGTAACCCAGTGGGGTGACAACCACGGGAATTGAGTCCTCTTTCCCTTGTCCATCACTTTTCGAGAGGACTGTCGGATCTACAGATATATCGTGCCCATATTCCGCGTATATATGGGACATTTTGGGATGGTTGGTGGTGGGGGTGGAACTCTAGTATTTCCTGTGCGATTCTGGTGCCGTAACCACTGGGATATCTCTGCCTTTTTTATTTGAGTGGTGTCATGTACATTATTTACAAGTGAAGTTATGTGCAATATGCAGTTATTCAGAGATTCGCATCCTAAATGTCAAGCAACGTCATGTATTTATATATTAGTATTAAATAAAGCGCACAATGCAAATTTCCGCGCAATTAAAATGGCAAAACAGAAGATGGGTTTGGTAAAGCTATGATTTTCTGTTTTCTTTTCATTGCGTGCGAATGACCTATTAAATTGCATTTTCTAATCTCCATTGTAAAGCTATTCTTTTATGCATAACATTTCAATTAGTACAAATCAGTAATACTTTTCTTTTCTTTTAGGTACGTGAATTGTGGATATGTGTTTTGATATATATTCAATGTTTAAAAAACATTATAAAAGGTATGCTATATAGTTTATCATTGTTCTTTATATGTATCGAAGAATTGCTAAAGTGTCTATTCGTTTTTATTTCTACAAAATAAATATATATCCAGACACACAGTGGTTATATATTATTTGACCCTTACGGCCTACTAGTATTAAAGGAAAATTTTAGCGACTATTTCTCACTCAAATCTCTGATCTTTCCTAAATAATACTACAGTATTTATTTACTGCCGTATTTATTTCAAAATCTAAAATATTTTTCTTATATCCGTTTGAAATTCATTCCAAAAAAACCTTTCAATAATTTCCATACGATTACCTCAGGAAAAACAAGCATTGTTAGATCTTTTTAATAGTTAATTTTCAATGAAATTTAATTAGATCGTTTAAACACATTTTGATGTTTGGATATAAAACTATAACAAAATTATTTGAAACGCATATAGTTATTCACAGGATTCGTGTCTCCATATTTTGATACGTAGAAACAAAATGTAACAAATTAATTTGAAATGCATATCCCTATTGACATCCTTGTACAGTCTTTCCAATCAGTCTTGCATCTATTAAACTTTTATAGTATCTTTATTATGAAAAGTTGCATCTGTTTACGATTGAAAAAAATTAAATTTTGAACATATGAAAATTTTCTGTTACAATTTCTGACATATATATATATACAGGGTGAATTGCACCTAATCTGCCAAACAGAAGGGGGTCATAGAAGAGCACATGTGTAGCATAACATACCATAGCAACCCTGTCCTACCTCTAACCGTTTCAGAGTTATGGTGGATAGAAGGAAAGTGCGTCAAGTCTGAAAAAACCCAAATTTGTGAGGTTTCTAACATCTGCATAACCGACAGAATTCACATGCAGATCGTGGCGGATTTCTATACGTTCCATTTATGAGCCACCGTTTCGTTTGCCGCAGATTCGACGAACGCCAATTTCAGTGATGTATTGCAAACAAAAAGCTAAATTTCTCCTGAACTAAAACACCGATATGGTTTATTGTAGGCTCATTCGAAAGTTGGCGGAATGGAAAAGTTTTTGGAAAATTTGACTGATTGTATCTAGAAGAGTTTTTGCGATATACCCGGTTACAGATTTTAGCAACATTTCGATTTTGCACTTCGCCAATATTTCAACGCTTGTAGCTCGCCGTTAAATCCAAATATCCTGGTGGAAATGGTGTCATCTTATAGGACTTTTTCTGCTCTTTCCAGCTGTGTGTTTATTTTGAATGTAGACTTTTCAAAAACCACACAAATTTGGGTTTTTTCAGACTGGATGCACTTTCCTTCTATCCACCATAACTCAGAAACGGTTAAAGATAGGACAGGCTGCTAAGGTGTTTTTCACAGCACATGGGCTCTTCTATCACCTCCTTTCGTTTGGCAGATAAGGTGCAATTCACCATGTATATATATATATATATATATATATATAAATTTCTAAAACGGCCGATTGAATAAGGAAATGACGTACCACAAATTGGCCGTGGGTGTTTGTGACTCCCACTCCCCTGCTAAACGTGCTTTATACCGCGGTAACATTCCCGGGAACCGGTACGTCACTGGGAAATGACATAAACCACAAAACATAAAAATGACAAGAATGTCATTCCACAGTCATTTTTATGTCATTCCACAGTGAAGTACCTGTTCCCGGGAATGTTATCGCGGTGTAAAGCATACTTAATCGGGGAGTGGAGGTCACAACCCACACGGCCAATTTGTGGTACGTCACTTTCTTAATCAATTGATCCTTTTGGATATTTATATAGGTGGCTGAAGGGGTGCGGTTGCTAAGCGCTATACATATTCAGATGCTGCTTAAATATATTTTTATTTCAAACACTAAAAAAAAAGAGCCAGTTCTCACCAGAACATGAGATATATGCCGTACTTGCTGTTTCTATGTTACAAAAATCTATGGGAATGCAGTTACGAATTGGGAAGATCATATTAGGAACAGCTTTTAGTGGTCCAGTTATGATTACAGGTCATTCTAGGCTGAGACAGTAGTTCCGTTCAGAGGAGAAATGTTATGGTTTTGTTAGGATTAGTGGCAAAATATGCCGTTGTCTATACAAATGGATAAAGTTTATTCTGTGGTAATATTAATGGCATGGGATATAATTTAATGTAGTCACATTAAGCAAGTGACGAGATAGGAATTTAAAATAAGAATTATGAAATAAAAGCATACATTAATGGAAGACTTAAAATGCCCGTTTCATATTAAACTATATTTGGATAGAGGGGGATTAAGGGATATTTAGAAATGTGAATACATCGTAATAAAAAGTTTAAGAACTCATAAATTGGTAACGTTTTCCACTACATAAATATATAAATATATATATATATATATACACATACATATATATATATATATATATACATGTATATATATATATGTGTATATATATATATATATATATATATACACACACACACACACATATATATATATAATAAAAGTTTGGAAGGACAACGAAAGGAAAGTGAGAAGCTGTAACCCGATAACCTAACTTTCTAACAGCTTACAAAATAAAAGTATAAATCAGCATCTTCAAGCATGGAAAAAAATACAAATTCCGAATCATCAAGTTAAAGAAAATTATCAAAAATCAATAGTATGGAATCGATAAAAGAAAAACAGATGAAATCCAAGCAACAATGCTATACACGTGGACAAGGTCCAGGCCTAAATCTTGGATTTGATCACTTCTTCAAAACTCTTTCTCACGTCCAAGTGTTTTGTAAAAGCAAACACAAAAATGCATGTTTCTGAAGAAATGGATAGATTATATCTATAAACTCGTTCTACTTGGACAACATACATAAAGACGGAAAAATAAAAGTAAAAAATATGACCTGGAAAATAACTCAACAAATGCACGTACCTGTCGAAACCGGAAACCCAGAATGAAGATATCAGTGTTGACATTCTCAAAAGAAAAAGATATGATCTACTGTTGCCATTCGTAAAAAATAAATAACAGTAATGCAGAAGTCAAATATAAGCGCTAATACACAATCAGAAGGGGCCAGTAATAGAAAGGCTAATGTGTAAGCGGATGTAAAAATAAAATATTATTAAAACAAGAGTTTGGAGATATCTGGCTAATATAAAAAACTATGAAAATAATTCATGAAAATCCAGCTACTCTAAATTTCTTAACTATATCATTTACAAAATAAAAGGGATATTTATATAAATTGCTGGTAATTTTTAGATTATTAATATGTATAGCATGAAATTTTATATCAGATAATGTATAAATTCAAAAAACTGATTAAGTATAATATTTCTAAACAATAGAATCGAATTGCAGGAACTAAATGGTAAGATTTTATTAATGTTAAAATTAAAATAGTCGTTTTATCATATAAATTAGTAACAATTCTATTAGAAGGTTCAATAATAAGATTTAAATCCAAACAAGAAAGATCAATCATGCTTAAAGCATTGATTATGAAACACTTTCCAACTTCAATGCAATTTTATTTAAACAAGTCTAAAATGCAATACATTCCTCGGTAATATTTTGAAACTTATCACAATACTACATTAATTTATTATATTTGAAAACTTAAACCTTCATTGAAAAAAATGAACTTCATTCAAATGACGATATTGAAATATAAATTGCCTGGTTTAAATATCTCTAAAATGCGATACATTCCACGGTAATATTTTTAAAACTATCATAATACTACGATAATTTATTATATTTGAAAACTTCATCGAAAACAACTGAAATTAATTCAAATGACGTCATAGAAAAAACAAGAAAGATCAATCATGCATAGGCATTGATTATGAAACACTTTCCAACTGAAATGCAATTTCATTTAAAAATTTCTAAAATGTGATACATTCAGTGGTGTTATCTTTTACATTATCACAGTGCTACAGTAATTTATTATACGTAAATATTTAAAACTGTATCGAAATAAAAATCATCTGATTCTCTATGCAAAATCAATGAATATTTCATTCATATAACTTTTATTCCAGACTCCAGAGCTAAATAATATTGTGTGAAAAAAATTCAATTCTTATGAAACTCACCTTAAAATCGCTTGAGATATTTGCATTCTGCATAAGTTAAAATTAGGCTTTGTTGAAGAAATAATAAAAGTTTAGGGATCATTTAAAATCACAACAATTGTAATTGCATAGGCACGGAATTTAGATACACAGATAATACACAGATGCACAGAAAATATATGTGTGTGTGTGTAGGTATTCAAAGTATTCGAATCCTGCCGAAGATCGGAACTCGAATTTTCGAAGGATCTACACGTTTTGGGACTTCTAGAACACGAAAAAACTATTTTTAGGAAGACGTATGTGTGTGTAAGGGTGTATCTGTGTATGTTTCTGCGTATGATATTACGTCCACTCTATTGAAAAACTAATAGACAGAATTTCATAACATTTGGTAGGTATGATTTTTGTGAGAAATCCTGATGTTCATTAGATTGTAGTACGATTCGTAATAAAAGAATCGGCCTTCTTTGCGAAATGGCCGGCAGAAATTGCCTTTATCCACTCTAGCTAAAAACTAATGGAACAAATTTAACAAAATTTGGTGTATAATATTTCAATAACCTACAAGTGATTTATATACCAAATTTAACAAAATTTGGTATATAAATCAATTGTAGATTATTCTAGTACGATTCGGGAAAAAGGAACGGGCTATTTTTGCGAAATGGCCCGCAAAAATCGTTAAATATAAAAATAAAAGACTACGTGTGCTCAATTATTTCAATTAAATATCTATTTTATACCTTATTCTTGACAACAAAAATAATAAGACAAACCCCATTACTCTAGGACTAGCCGTTCTTGAGATATTCTTGTTTTTTCGCGTTTTCGCTACGCCACCTTTGGCAATTAGTCCAGCTATCAAATGAGAACCAAATTTAAGTTTAACTTGTCAATTCAATGTCATTTAAAATACTTATGGCTGTTATTTTGTGCAGATGAACTCAAATTATTATTGAAAAAATAAAGAGAACGTGAATATGAGTCTGCAGGGAAAGACGTGCTGCCCACATCAGAGTTTTTAACAATATTACAACAATGATTTATAGAAGTGAACGGGGATTATTTGCAGGCCATTTCGAAAAAAATGTATGATCTATATTTAAAGATCCACCAAATTTTTTAAAAATAAAATGTTCAACCAATTTAAACTGTGTACCAAATTTTAACTCTCTAGGACGTACGAAAGTGCATTAAAAATGCCATCAAATAAGTATATCATGAAGAGTTATATAAAATTTAAAAAAATTTGAAAAATTGTTATCTACCAAATGTATTTTTAGAATGTGTAGTTTCTCTCATATACAAAATGATTATAAACTCATGGAAAGATATTTATTATATAATATATCTCTTTTTTCTTTCTGGGGGATATCTCCAAAGTCAGAATTTAATTGAATTTGTTATTTTACCTATATTAAATAATTTTTAATAAAAAAACTACTTAACATATTTTACTGAAATATTTTATGGAATAATGTGAATATTTCATGAAAATTTCGAAGCAATTTTTGAATTTTAAATTTGCTTAAAAAATGTTTGAAAAATTAGGTCCCATAGGGTTCAATGTATTTCATTTTTCCAACCCGGGTTCAATAAGAAACTAATTGGGTGATATTATTTATTTATATTCCCATAGGTCCCACAGACCGTCTGAAAAACATACTAAAATTTCATTTTGATAAAGTCATTTTTACGGCAGTTATCGTGCTAACGGACAGACAGACAGACAGACAGACAAACAGACAGAATGAACAAAGTCATAAACACTTTTCAACTATGTTGTAAAGTGTTAATAACACGCCTGGATATCTCTATAAAAACAGGATTTCATTCATAACTTTCTCCCATTCATTTCATTCATCACAATACTATAATAATTTATTTTATTTAAAAATTAAGACCATGGAACTACAAGTAATTAAACTCTATGCTTAAAACTTCATCGAGAAAAATCGTCCTTCTCTTTATAAAATCAATTAATATTGCATTCATATCAGCCATGCAGACTCCATGGACTAAATTATTTTGTGTTAAAGAAATACAGCAATTCTAATACAACTCATTCTACATATTTTGTTGTTTACATTTTACATAAGTGAAAAATAGGCTTAATTGTAGAAATAATCAAATTTGGATAATCATTTAAACTCAAATATTTTGTATTTGCGCTGTTTCAGTATGTAGATGCACAGAATTTAAACAAAAATAAAGTAGTTTTAGGACAGATACAACACTCAATATGAATTAAAAAGAACTTAAAAAATCACGATTTTAAAACAAGATGGATGCCATATATCATTTTGAAGTGGGTCATGTGATCTTTTCATATCGTGATCGTTTCATATAAGAGGTGTAATTATTATTTTAATTTTTATTTAAAAAACTACTGAATATATTTCTCTGAATTTTTTTTTTATATATTTTATGGAACAATTTGAATATTACCTAAAATTTTCGAAGCAATTTGTGAATTTTAAATCCGCTTAAAAAATGTTTGAAAAATGAGGTCCCATAGGGCTCAATGTATTTCATTTTTTCAACCCTGGTCAATCCAAATCTAATTGGGTGATATTATGCATTTATATCCTCATAGGTCCTACAGACCGTCTGAACAACATACTAAAATTTCATTTTGATTAAGTCATTTTTACGGCAGTTATCGTGCTAACGGACAGACAGACAGACAGAATGAACAAAGTCTTAAACACTTTTCAACTTTGTTGTAAAGTGTTAAAAATTAATATTTTTACTACTAGTAGCTTCGTTAGGAATTAATTCCAAATTGTCAGGATAGAAATCTATATCTATGACACAATTTTCAGTATATACTAAGTAAATCAGATCATAAACATATCTGTATAATGTTTAATCTATTGATGTAAAAGACTGTTCATAATGATAAAGATATAAATTAGCTAACATACTGCTGCAGCAGTCAACCTGTGGAGCTCCTGAGACATGTAAGTATAATTTATTTCCTTGAAAAATAAAATTATTGGAAATAACAAAGTGAAGAAGTTTAGGAAAATTTATAAAACTGGTTTGAGTTGAAAGATTAGTAATATAAGCATTATATACAGCTAAAATTACATCATACTGGTCTGAGATCTTGATATTATTAAAAAGATCTTTAAATCAAAAGTTTGAAATCCTATTAGTTTTTTAAGTGATGTTAATCTATTCTTTAATTCATTACTATTATTTAGGATAAGGTAATTATTGCTAGACTGACGGAAACTATCATTTACTTGATTTAAAGAATATAGTAGTATAATTTACTCGCAGTAGTAGAGTACGTATTATGACCACTAGTTACTGTTCTAAATTTAATAGGATTTTTGTGAAATTTTCGAATAAGCAGTATATATGGAAATTTAAGAAATTTATATTTAACATTTAAATCACTATACATATTGATAATTTTCAATTTGATACTATTAATGGAATGTAAATCAAGTTTAAAAAGACTATTATTTTATAAATAATCTAACAGAAATTGTATATAAAATTTTTTACAGACAACAGCATAATTTTTAGAGGCTTTATCAACATAGGTGATAACAAAAGATCTTTGTAAATCATTAATGGAGTGTTTAATATTATCAACATTATATATGGATCTAGACAATTTAATACTACTAATAACATTTTTAATAGATTCTAATAAAGTAAATGTCCACATATTAAATGCCTATAAATGCATATCATATTTAGAGGAACTAATTTATATATATATATATATATATATTTATCAAGATTTATTGATTTTAAAAGTTTCAAAGAATTATTACAAGAGGATAACCTGAATTTAGTGCCAAAAGACACAGTGGTTCTTAACGAATTGTGCTGAAAGTGTTGCCACTGCGTAAAGCATTGCTTAATCGGGGAGTGGGAGTCACAACCCCCTCCCCAGCTAATTTGTGGTACCTTCCTCTTCAATTTGTATTGTATTCAATTTTTCCATTCGGATAGCTATATATAGTTAATTTTCGAAAATTACCCGATTACCGAATTCTACTTAGATTTTTTATCCGTATAAATGTCGTTAGCTTTAAAACAAGAAAGATCAATCATGCTTAAAGCATTGATTATGAAACACTTTCCAACTTCAATGCAATTTTATTTAAAAAAGTCGAAAATGCAATACATTCCTCGGTAATATTTTAAAACTTATCACGATACTACATTGATTTATTATATTTGAAAACTTAGACCTTCATTGAAAAAAATGAACTTCATTCAAAAGACGGCATTGAAATATAAATTGCGTGGTTTAAATATCTCTAAAATGCAATACATTCCACGGTAATATTTTTAAATCTATCATAATACTACGATAATTTATTATATTTGAAAACTTCATCGAAAACAACTGAAATTAATTCAAATGACGTCATAGAAAAAATAACACGCCTGGATCTCTCTATAAAAGCAGGATTTCATTCATAACTTTCTCCATTTCATTCATCACAATACTATAATAATTTATTTTATTTAAAAATTAAGACCATGGAGCTACAATTCATAAACTTTATGCTTAAAACTTCATCGAAAAATATCGTCCTTCTGTTTATAAAATCAATTAATATTTCATTCATATCAGCCATGCAGACTCCATGGACTGAATTATTTTGTGTTAAAGAAATACAGTAATTCTAATACAACTCATTCTACATATTTTGCTGTTTACATTTTACATAGGTGAAAAATAGGCTTAATTGTAGAAATAATCAAATTTGAATGAGAATTTGAACTCAAATATATTGTCATTGTGTTGTTTTAGTATGTAGATGCACAGAATTTAAGCAGAAATAAAGTAGTTTTAGGATGGATACAACACTCAATATGAATTAAAAAGAACTTTAAAAAATCACGAATTTGAAACAAGATGGATGCCATATCTCATTTTGAAGTGGGTCATGTGATCGTTTCATATCATGGTCACGTGATCGTTTCATATAAGATGTGTAATTATTATTTTAATTTTTATTTAAAAAACTACTGAATATATTTAGCTGAATTTTTTTTATATATTTTATGGAACAATTTGACTATTACCTAAAATTTTCGAAGCAATTTGTGAATTGTAAATCCGCTTAAAAAATGTTAGAAAAATTAGGTCCCATAGGGCTCAATGTATTTCATTTTTTCAACACGGGTTCAATCCAAAACTAATTGTGTGATATTATTCATTTATATTCCCATAGGTCCTACAGACCGTCTGAACAACATACTAAAATTTCATTTTGATTAAGTCATTTTTACGGCAGTTAAATTGCTAACGGACAGACAGACAGACAGACAGAATGAACAAAGTCATAAACACTTTTCAACTTTGTTGTAAAGTGTTAAAAATTCTTACTGTGTCTTCGTGTTCTCCAAGAGAGTGCTGCATTAAAATTTGAATTAATCGTTGTATAATATCTCTCTTCTGACATATTTTACTTCGATGAATGTCGAAATATAACTACTACGTTTTATGGACATTTCCATCTATTTATCGTATGGAACGGTTAATCCACTTGATATTGTTGACAGCCATTTGAGTTTCTCGAGGTTTTCACAGTTCTTTGATAGATAATGCTTCAAGTTTGATTTATTTCATGGTTTCTTCATTCATTTTTCTTATTATTTATACTCAAAATCTTTATTATGTAGATGTCATAGCATTATTACATGTTTTCAATGCCTGTCAGGAAAAGGGAAATTAATTTTCTTAAAAATTAAATTGTGATTTATTTTTAGTAATTTTCATTTTTAATAATTTTTATTTTATTTAACATACATAGCGCATACATTATTTTATTTAACATACATTTTAATACATCCTGTTGATAACTATCATGCATTGGCACAGACTTATTTATTATACATTGGCTAAATTAAGTTCACTTCCGCGATTGATACTACGAATATTGCTCAGCCTTCTAGGGGACAGGAAGGTGAATTCCGGGGGATATGAAAATTTTCTTCGATCCCGCCCCTCGTATTTTCTTTGCTCATGGGGAAGAAATCGAGAATCCAGCTTTGTTAGGTTCTGCTGCATAATCAATACCAGTATGCAAAAAATCAACCTTCTTATTCACTAGTTAGGCGCCCCTTGCCCTCTCATTTCGCGTTTTCCCCCACTGATTTTGTTAGGATCTATCCCGTGTTTGATACTATAAACGTACAAAAATTCATTCTTCTCGGTCGCCGAGAGGCTTCTATATATAGAGTGCAGAAAGACACAAATACTTAGATAATTTTTATATAGATAGATTTTGGTAGTGACATAAATTGATTGTTCTCGTGGTGATGGATTTTTTTCTTAAGATTGTCAACACGCACTCTATTAAACAGGCCCAGACCGGATACCTGCTTTAATCGTAAAATAATTTGCTGTCAATATGCAATGTGCAATTCTTCAAACATAGGTTCTATAAGAATCATCGATCTTTCTTCACATTTATTCCAAAGCAATAAAACATTGTGCAGAATGTCATGATAGCCTATACATATATGTCACTGAATTTTGTATTATGAATATGTTGTTGTTTCTGTTTGTATTGCAAAGGTATGCATTTTTTTGTTCAAAAATCATTTTAAAAAATGTTCTTGATTAAAATAGAAAAAGGTAGGCGGGAACAACTTTAACATGAAACGAGAACATCATTGTCAATGTGCAAAAGCAGTCTTGTTGTCTTTATGACACTATACTGGTACAAGTCTGAGACCAGCAGGTGCATTAAATAAAAACTTTCTGCCTGATTTCAACCCATTTCCTCTACTCTAGTCCTATTCCTAGCGTAAATATATTATCGGTGAGTGAAACAAGATGATATTGGGGCATATGCCCTGCCGGGGTTGAATCTTATCGAACATATAGGCATTAATATATAATATTCCTATAAATATAGTATACAGTAAAATTTAGGAGTCAACCAGTTTCGAAGGCAAAACACAGCCTTCTTCTTCAGGACAAGCAAGAAGCGCAATCGCACATATTCAGAGAGTTTGGCACCCGTGGTAGAATAGCACATGTGGCTGAGGGTAAGAATAATGTTACCACCGTTGTTAGGAGAAAGAGAGGTAAAGCCAACAAGCAGGTTAACAAGTGTTGGGAAACTGAGAATGAACGATAAAGACAACAGAGCTGAAAAAAGTGAACGGAATGAAACCAAGGCGATAAGAGGGCGGATATCAGAGTGAATAGTATCTATAAAATAGTGAGTAAACCTACTAAACATGAACATAATACTTTGAAACCAGTTGCAAAATATACATAGAAGAAAAATAAATTCAAAAACCCATGAGAACTACAGCAAAACAATTGGAAAAAGTAGGAATAAAAATGAAAGATAAATGTGAAGGAAGTAACTGGTTTCGGAAGTTTCAAACTTCTGCAAATGAAATTCCGATAAAATAACCAAGATTTAGAAAAAGAAAGACAGATAATCAAAAAAATTTAAAAACACATGGAAAATTGGGAGGGAAAATTATACTAGAGAAATGAAAATTATACCACTACATAGAAAATTGAGTGGAATAGAATATTGATTTGAATGAAAAACTATACCATTGAAAGAAAGGAAAATTATACCAGAGATTTCCAGAGTGTAAGTATATATACAAGATTTTTATATTAATTTATTTTTTACCAGCGATTTTAATTTTATTTACTTTTCAAACTACGCTCCAAAGCGTATTTTGAAAGTAAATAAATTTAAAATTCTTCTTAATCTCAATATTTTCAGTCTGATAATACTCACTGGTTTTGCAGCTAATCCGGAATTAAAACCTTGAAAAATTGACTAATTTATATTTGCATTAAATAGTGTATAATTTTTTTATAAATTCGAGATAAAACTTATTCCCGAAAATGGTACATTGTATTTGTTTTGCGACCGTATTTTCAAGAACATAACCAATTTTTAAGACATGAAAATATATTTATAAACAAGAATCATAAAATGTAAGCCATGAAGATGTAAATTAATCCTCGAATTAAGATCTTTATCTCCAATCCCAATAACCCTCATTTGGAGACGTGTTGCTTTGCCCACTTTCATTGTGTTATAAAGTATCTAATTCCATTTCTTTTACCGTTGCTTGAAAGGGAGTGTATTTGTCGGTATCGATAGAAAATTGTCGAAAGCAATCACCGTAAACACTTGAATCATTGCCGGACATTCTTTGAGACGCAGGCCCATAAAACCTTTTTCAACACTTTTATTGGAGTGAATAGCGGAGTGTGAGATAAAATGAATTTATTTTGTCGACTCCTTAATGGAAGGTGATTTAGGTTATATATCAGGGTCGATACTTTGGGGATAAAAGTAATGAACTGGCTGGGGAAAGGGGCGACGATCTTTGTGGTTGCTTCTTTCCAATAAATAAAATTTTAGTTTTATAAAATAATAAGTTTTACCTGAAACATAAAGGATAGTATTTACATTTAAAGAATAGCAAGATTCTTCTAAGTGACCTATCTCAAATGCAGTATTTAAACCTTTAAAAGATAGAGAAACTAATACTTAAAAACCATAATTACAAAATTTTTAATGAGTTATTTATTTTTTTAATAATACATGGCGACAAAATCAATAGAAATTTGGACATTTGGAATAAAATCTTAATTATCAGAATGGAATAAGTTATCAGAATGGAATTTTTTGGGTTGAGAAAAAAAATTCGTCTTTAAAATAAAACTAAGAAAATTAATTGAAAATTAAGAAATATTATATAAAAAATAAAAATAAGATATATAAAATCATATGTTGTTTCGCGCATGATATTTTACATTTTTATGAATATAATCAAGTTAGTCTGGAGATTTATTAATGACAATATTCATAATATACTTCTATACTAGGATTATTAAATTATTTTAATTTTTAATGTATTTAATTATATATATTTTTAATTTAATTTTTTCCAGAATTGTTAACAACATTTTTGTTTCTAAAATTTTTATTTTACACACACAAATATAATATAATTATGTGACAATGATGCCTTTACTATGCATATAAAATTTCATAAGATTTCATCAAACGGTTCTTGAAATATCATTCGCGCAACTTAAAAATTCAGTGTTTTGAGAAAATTGCGGTCAAAAGTTTACATCTATGTTTTTTATATTGTATTGTTGATGTATGATACTTTTTTAATATTTCTAAAGGTAATTAACATTGATAGATACCAATGGTACCCAAATCTTCAAAAATGATCAGACTTTACAACTGGATAGTATAACATTTCCATGATTTTAAGAGTAGATTGCCCTCTTTGCCGAAAATGTGGTTTCACTAGGTTCTGTCTAATGGTATCTATTATCTGCGTGCAAGTATCAAGATTTCTATGTAACGAATGGCTTCTTGAGAGTATGAAATGGAACCGCCATTTTCTACGCCACCAGAGAGGAAATTAAAAACATAATTCTATTAGGTTCTGCCCCGTGGTCGATATTATACGAGTGCAAAGATCCCGATTTCTGAGTCATCAGCTAGATTTTTGGAATATCTCGGATTTTCTCCATAGCTGAAAGAATCGAAAATTCGGTTTTATTACGTTCTGTCTCTTGGCCGATACAGAAAATGTCCAAAGATTCATCTTTTGAGATGCCTGAGTCACTCGGGTGGTCTTGAGGGTCTGGAAATACTTTTCAAAAACACACCATTTTTACACACTCCGGTAAGAAATCGAAAATTCAGCTCGGTTAATTTTTCGCTCACGGTCGATACTCTAAGTGTGCATGCACAGATTCAGCTCTTTAGGTCACCAGAGGCACTTTGGGAGGATATTGAAAGGTTTTCACCCCCCCCCCCCCCAATCATAGCTCTTGGAGCAAAACATTGAATTACGGCTTCGTTAGGGTCTTTCCCGTATTCGATACCTATAAGTGTGCAAAGTTTCAGTCCTTTAGAACTCCGGAAAGCTTCAGGACATAAACACTTTAGACAACTATTGTATAGATTACGCTAATATTTTGGATGAAACTTTTACAGCCAATGAGATTGTCACAATTCCTGGCCGTTATTTCGATATAAGATGATGTACTATACATTTACATGAAGTACATAATGTCGCAATTGCCTAACTATTTCCCTGCATTCAATTTCTATGCTGGAAAAAATTATGTACATTAAGTGATTTCCACTTCCTGGTATCTTGACTTTGGCTACAAGTCTGATGATCTTCGTATCAAATTTGCGAGAAAATTTCAAGAATTTTAACCGAAGTCAAAAATTTTCACAAACAACTAGGTTCGTATAGATTTTTCTAAATAGAACATATAAAGAAGTTCAGTGCTTAGAAATAAATGCGACATAATTGGAGAAATGTTCTAAATTGCGAATACATCAGAAAATTGAGAATAGAATATTCTGTTTAATGAGTGTGTTGAGCATTTTGATTGCTGCTTTATTACATCTGAGCCCCCCATCTTCTTTATTAATTTCTTTTCATGATAGGGAGACAATTATTAGTTATATATTTTTTATTGTTTCTTTACTGTTACTGCGAATGAAAGTGAAGTTATCAAGGTTCTTGAACTCATTCTTGTAGTATGTGCATATGCCTGTTAATCCAGGAAATACGTCGTAACAATGTAGACATTGAAATACAAGAGACGCCACAGGAAAGACAATGATCTAGCCGTGTAATAAATATGCTGAATTAAGAATATAAAATGATTAATTACCACAAAGCGGCAGATATTATATCAAATACATTTTTATTTTTAAAAAATGACACCTAACATTCCTAAAAATCTTCGTATTGTATGAAATATTATAATTTGATAATCTCAAATTGATAATTTTATTAATATTGATTTCCTTTGTTAATAAGAAGTAAGTTTAAATAAAACTAAATGCATGTTTTTTCTCATATCCATTAAACACACACAAAAAACTGGGTTTACTGTCACTAGAATGACACTTTTAAACTGGCAAATTTCCAGTTACACATTAAAGAAAGTAACTATATCTATGAGAATGAGTTTTTTATTCATTTATATGAGAATTGCACGGGATAATGGATAAATTTTATTTAACACTGAAAATACCGTTTTAAACAGGCCATTTTACGCTGCTTTGATAACTGTGTAGAAACTTAAATACAGAAGGTCGTTTGCACTTTATGGAAACGATTTTGATAATTAATTTTTATGCATAAGTGATGTATTTCTTGCGGCGATTTGCTTCTGTCTGATAGTCTTGATTCTTGACTATAGCTCTAGCTCAAATTTTTCATAAAAGTAAACTTTTTCTTAACACTATCATGTCAATTTTATTCCACTCCTCTTGGGTCGTTTTTCACAGTTCAGTCAGTGTTCTTGAATGCCGTTTTCCTAAGGCTCATTTTAACAAACCGAAAGCGCAAAAGTCTATAGGATAAGTGTCAGGTGATTGTACATGTATTTCATTAAATAGGATGCATTTTATTCCTGTTTCTGATTCTTTCTTTGCTAAATAATCGGCAGTTACCTTAGACGTGGCTTTGTCCATGTGAAGCTCAACTTTATTGATGTCCTATCCATATAAGGCTGGAATTTCTTCTTCAAAACTTCGTTCTAATATAGTCTGCTGATAGTAGAGTGAATTAATTTTAGCTTTACTTGAGAAACTTTTTTAGTTTTAAGTTAGCATTATAACAAAATCCTGAAGGTATCATGAATCCCTATGGGAACTTTTCTGTACATTGACGAAGTCATTTCGTACGGTCATTTTCGTCAGTTGAGCAATAGAAAATTGCTCTTTTTTATTACTGTCAGTTAAATACATCCATGCCTCATCGAGTGTTACCACAAATTTCCATTTATCAGCAGCTAGGTATTTTTTATATAATTTTCTACAATTTGTTTTTCTTTCCGCAATATGCTTTGGCAAAAGCAGATGAACTTTAGATTTAAACATCTTTTATAACATCAAATCTTTATGAATGATTTTACTTCCAGTGCCAGAAGACATTCCCAGTTTCCATGCAATCGATCTTTGAGTCAGTGGATTTTCGTTTAGGATCAGAGACTTCACTTTCTTGATATTTACCGGCGTTCTAACAGTCTTAGGATGCGATTTTGCGGCCATTTTTTCATTTTTACTTTCAGCTAGACACTTTTTCTCTTTCAAATTTTATATATTACAAATACCTTTATTTGAAATCAATAATCTCGATTTTTACACCACTTTACAATTTCTTGATACAAATATTTTTCCTCGGAAAGTGCATTTACGTAAATTTTGAGCCATCTATCAATTTCAGGAGCCATTTTCAAAAGAAACATTTTATTCTATATTTCAATCAAAACAAAACAGCAGCAGACGATTATATTGAAAATGCCAAATCTTTATCTCAAAATGCTAACAAGAAACATAAATACAAAATGGTTTCCATAAGGAGCGAAAGACATCTGTATATGGGTAAAATCATACAAAAGTTTGGGGTTGTTGACACTTTTAAACAGGTAAATTTCCAGTTGCACACTTAAAAATGTAACTAGATCTATCTGAATGTGTTGTTTTACTCTTTTAAGTGTGAATTGTGTGGAATAATTTTATTTTACGCAGATAATATCGTTTTAAACAGGTACTTTCACGCCGCTTTGATAACTATGCACGCACTTAAATATATGGCTAAAATCATATAAAAGTTTGGGGTTGTTTACACTTTTAAACAGGTAAATTTCCAGTTGCACTCTTAAAAATGTAACTGGATCTATATGGATGTATTATTTTAGTATTTTATGTGAGAATATTGCGGAATAATTTATTTTACACAGAAAATATCGTTTTAAACAGGTACTTTTAAGCACTGTTTTACCTGTTATCCACTTGCTTACCTGCTTAATAGGGCTCTTTAAGAGAAACAAATTTAAGCAGGTAAACAAGTCCGTAAAGTGAACACCTCATGTTGCCTTTTGACCTGTTTAAAACAGTTTTTTTCTTCAACGTAAAATAAAATACACCCATTATTCCCTGTGATCCCCATATAAATGAATAAAATAACTTATTCATTTATATGAGGTAGTAACATTTTTGAATAGTAACATTTTCAAGTGTTTAACTGGAAATTGACCGGATTAAAAAAGTGTTATTCTAGTAGTAGTAATCCCAGTTTTTGTGTGTGTTTTTACCTGTAATTTTTAGTATAAAACAGATCTATGAAACCTCAAAGATTCGCAAATCACCTCAGAAGCAATTACTTTACAATGATATCATCTGCCATGACATTATATCGACGTTATCTGCTACAGAGAAACATATTTTCTCATACTTCTATCTATATAACTAGAATTTCCAAACTACTTCAAGCACTCACTACGTGAAAACATATATATACGGCGTTTATTTCGTCTCATCAAACAATTTTCACGACCACGGCGGGAAAAAATTCGGAGTGCTGGAGCCTGGAAACCATCTGGGTCGCGTGCAATTGATATTCTGTGGTAAAATGATGTATGTCCTGGCTCCGGCATAACTGCGCTGTGATTAATGTAACTTTCGCTGATTAAACAGAGTCATCAAGGCGTTAAGATAGAATGCAAAGTCATTTTGAGCATGTGCTAGTGAATGCTGTTTCTATTTATTTTGCTTTTGGAGTAGTGTCGGCATGGTGGACTGTTTAGCTGTCTTTGCTGGAAAACAGGCGTATTGATTTCGTAGTTTTTGCGGGAAAAAGGTGTTCTAGACAGACTTATTACAAAACAGTATAAATATTTCAATGTGTGGCGGCGCTGGCAACGCAAAATTCTGCGCATGCGCCGATCACGGTATAAGAAGGCTGATTCGTCAGCTGGATTATTGTTGCTGTTATAACTGACTTATGGAATATAAGCATTGTATGGCGATCCTACCTATCAGGCTTGTGTGCCAAGTTGGCACGAAAATGTTTGCAGTTGTTTATGATTGCTTCTTGTTTTAGTATTTACAATTATTGAAATAAAATATAGGTCCTAAATTGTGGGTGTCACATGAGTAATTTACTTTAGAAATTTACTAGTATGAGAAATTTATTTGAGTAAGTTACCCGGGATACTTGAGACCCCGAAGATGGTCAGTAAAAAGCTAACGAGTAGAAATCCCTAAAAGGGTGCCAAACCTACAAATGCATAGATATATATACTAACAAGAATTCAAATCACAAAGACAAATCTGCATTTGCATGTGACTGAGATAAACGTACGAGTACATTGGCTTCAAAATGTTTACTGTATCACACTAAGTTCATAAGAAAAGCCAATATGCCTGTTAATCCAACTCATTTGGAGACTATATTGAAAATTTTTGCGAGAAATTTGGCGATATATAGAAAACTTGGCGAATTTGATAAAATGTTGTTGCTTTGACGATAATTCAAGATCTCTAAAAACTAAATTTAACATATGTTAATCCCGATATCGCTTTGTGAGTATTGTTAATCGAATATTATTGATTGCAAGGACGTTTTCTTAGAGGATTTAGAAATTATGTTTTGTTAGGGGGCACCAGTGGCGGGGGCTTCACTAAATAGCGGCGAAGACTGAAACATATAATTTAATAACTTTTGTATCATGGGTATCTGTTTCGACAGCGCAATGTTCCGTTTGGAGCCTCCTTTTTCGTCTGACTGGAAGGCCAGGCGAAGAAAATACAATGATGCCAGCATGACGTGAGGGTGACGTGAACCCAGGGTTTCCAGGATTTCCCAGTTAGAAGAAATCTTTCCAGGTTTGGAGATTTATCGACAATTTGGCGCATTCCATAATGTTCCAGAAACTTCTCGATAGAACGATTATTCCTTGAGATATAGCTATTTCCAGAAGTTTCTATGGGGAGACTATAAAATGGACTCACTCTCCGTTGCAGTGGAGTTAACAAATGAACGTGACACGATCTACATTGAACTTGGCTTTCTGTCAATGATTTGAGAATAGTAGCCATTGTTTTGTGAAATTACTTTCATCAACATTCTGTGAATAATATCGTTTATTCTGTGAAATTTGTGGAGGTTGTGGAGGATTTAAATTATGATTGCTGGTAACATTGTTCCTATTTACATTGTGATTCTGAATAAACGTAAGTTATCCAGAAACTTGGACTCATTCTGATATCTTGCGTATACACCGATGATTCAAGAGGATACGTTTCGTAACACTATCTGCGTTCCTAAATTGTGAAGGCTAAAATGATGCAGATGGGCGGGTGTAAAAGAATTTTACGCAACTTTTTGTTATCCCCGTACGCAGAAAACTATCTAAGCAGTGGGTTGAACAAAACAGTGTCACCTCACATGGACACCATCTATTATTCCCTGAACTTTTACCTTCTTCAGAGCTAGATTGAAACAACGTATAACTTCGTCCTCTCTAAACTTTGAATACATCAAAATATATACTACGAAGTTCTCGTTGTCTTTACTTTAGAAGCAATGACTTCAGGAAATGATCTCCATTGGATAATTTTGGCATTTTCGAATGAATATAAACTTATTTAATGCACTAAATGTAAGAATTTGCATAATATTTCCATTGGGAGTTTTTATTAACAGGATGACCTCCCATCTGTCTAGACTTCCGCAGAAAGATGCGAGGATTGGATATTTTAATAAATGTATTTAAATATTTTAATATTAATGCCGTCGATGCAAACGTGCGTATAAATATTTATGCAATCGGAGATCGTGTGAGATATATTTAATATTTCAATAGCTTCTCGGGAGATAGGAATGCCAGTTCTGATATTTTTATTTAAAATATTCAGATAGTGAAGTATAACTTTCGGGTTTTCTTCCATGTTGTGGCGAAAATTCAAAAGGACGATGTATAACCGGGTTTGTTTAGGGGATATTTCAGTAGAAATCTTTTATGGGTCTGTTTTCCCTTGAAATTCTTGATAGTATCCGTTAAAATTTGAAACATTGTTTTTATCCAAATGGCGTATTTTTACTTCCTCGTCATACATAGCATAATGTACCCAGAAAGTACGAAACACGTTGAATACTGTACAGAATACTGTACACCTTTTTATCTCCATCTTTTTATAAATTGACACGTAGGCCTCCAGAATGATTCAACAATTTTTACTGTTGCGTCTGTGTGTGTGTATGCAATATATATATATATATATCCTTTCTAGGTAAAATACTATAAGACCAAACTTCACAAAATTTGGGAGTTATATTACCTATGAACTACCTCGATGACTAAAAATATATGTATAATAGCAAATACATAGTCGTTTAGTATGTTTATATTAAATAAAAATTAAATGAATGCATTATGTAAGAACGGAAATAATTAGAGTTTAGTAAAGATAATATTCTGCGAACATCCGATATTTAAATTTAGACGTACGATACAATATTCGATCTCTAGTATCTCAAATCTGTTTTTCTTTTATTTATACAAGTAATTTAGACAGCGTATTTTAAATATCTTACCCTAAATAACAACTTCCAAGCTCACTTCGCGAAGACATTTGGGCCGTCTGCTACGCAGGCGTAATACGCCCGTTTGGGGTCCGTCCCCCATTCAGTCTATTTTCCTATGTTCCTCCTCCACCGGAGCACGGGGCGCAGCTACCCCTGCCGTTCCGCCTACTACGCAAATGTTATACCCCCGTTGGGGCGTCATTTCTTGTTAGTTGACACTCATTAATCATCGAAACTCCCTTTGCAATATGTTTTCATTTCAACTGCGTAGAGGCTGGGAGCATACACCCGGCCACTATGCTCTCAGCTCGCTGATGTTCTTAGCTTGCTGGTGCTCTTTGCTCACTGACTGTCACCAACACCTTGAGGCTCAGATTCTCCGCTTTCTGTTGCTTGTTGCCGCTTACAAACCACCGGAGTTTGCTTTATGAGCCCTTCTTTACACGTCCTTTGGATCTCCATCCTTTCTTTTGCTGACTCTCTTCAATCCCCGGATATCATCTCGCGAGCTCTTTCACCACATCCGGTTAACAGACGGAAGCACACGTCTATAATGTATAAATATGTAATTTTCATTTACATATTTATAACACTAGGATATTTAATTGCTGTGCAAAAATAATTAACATTTTAGTCGAAATTGTTCATTACAGCAATAGTTGCGAAACACTCTGCCTGTAAAAATCAACAATGAGGCATGTATCATTGTCCAAAATGTGTTAACTAACGTTATAGTCAATTTAGAATTAAGCATCTATAATTCTAATATTTTCAGTGCTTAAACTATTCAGTCCTCGGCTATATTTGTAACGCTTCTGCCGGCAACAAGTCAAAGAGAAGTAGGAAAACGTCTCAGCCCATTAAATATTTGACCATACTAGAGAAAACATTTGTCTTCAAATTTACATAAGCAATATAATAACTCATAAACTAAATCATAATTTTCATAAAAGGGGTTTCGTCAGGCAAAAATCCAACTATGTACTAGGTACATGCCTGAAAAAATTATTGGTCGTACTATTGTTAGTCTGATGAGGATACGAACACCAATTCAAATATATATTTTTTTTACTTTTAAACTAAAGTAGATTTATATAAACATGTTTCTCTAATAATTCTCTACATATATACCTAATTTCATATTTGTGTAACCCATAATTTTTGCACAAGAAAACACAGAAACGCGAAATTTGTGAAGCAGCGGCTGCGTCAGCTACTGTCTTATAGAAAGTATATATAGAGAGATACATAATCTTTAATGTATGTGCAAAAATAAAAACTGTTAAAAAAATAAATACATAAGTAGATTATTTGATACATAAGTACATTTGACACATAAGTACATTTGACACATAAGTACATAATTTGATACATATATTACTGTCCCTTCAATACATGGTAATGTATATGGAAAGTACTGGAATGGTGTCGAAAATTGCAATTCGAGTTTTTAACGGATTTACACGTTTCAAGCACTCTAGGACACAGAATTTTGTTTTCAGCTTGACGTTTGCTTGTTTGTGTGTGTGTTTGTCTGTGCAGTGTATGTATACACCATAACTCAAAATCTAATTGACCAAATTTCATAGAAACGCTACGCTGCCTTTGAAAATGCATCCAGTTACTAAATAAAAACGAAAATTGAATTAAAAGAACAAATTCAGTGTCATTTCAAATAACCCTGCTTGTTATTTTGTACAATTAAACTCAAGTTAATGAATTATTAGGGAAATAGACATACAATGAATTTGAGTCTCTAGGGAAAGTCTTGTGATGCCCACATCGGAATTTTGATCTTACACTTATTTGTAGTGCACTTATTTGTAATTTGTAGTATAAAACAAAAAACAGATATTGCTACTTGTTAAAAATATCGATGAGCGATGTTTTCTCTCATTGCTAACCTTTCAAGATCGTAATTTAGCTATTTTCATTGAAAATACGTAGTAACCCTGGTTGATTGATTTGTTGGTATCTAACAATTTATACTATCTGTTTTTTTTTTCGAAGGCAAACTAGTATTAACAATCCTACTTACCTCATTGTATGTGTGGAAAAACTACGTCTATTGATATCCGAACTTACCCTCCAGCAATTCGTAGGAACACAATGGACATAACTATAGGAACATAACTATTGGAACACAACGAAAATTATAGACTTTCCAGAATATCTTCTCGTTCTATAGATTTCCTCAATGAGTCACTAAAGTTCTTAATCCAATGTTTGTAACGCCTGAAGAAACGATGCTTTGCCCTACATATAAGTTTAATGGGATCAGATAATAATGGTACGTGGCTTGAATTGGAGTAAGTTATAAAAGAGTTATGCAACTTTAATTTATTTCATACATCTCAAAATGAAAAGATTACTATATAAAATCTTGGCTTATTTATTTAATTATAAGCGGTGACATTTATTCTATTATATTTAGTAAAATATTAACTGTAACACAAAGGTTAACAAAAATATTTCTGATTTAATAGATTAATATACTGATTTTTCCTGGAAAACCTAATTAAACTGCGACTGGAATTAAAACTGGAAGCATATATTTACTCAAATCCTATGGGTTTATAAATCTAACAGAAATTATAATAATAAATACTAATACCGATGTTAGCAATAAAAGTACAAAGTACGATAATGGAAAGGATTAAAATAATAATGCATATAACAATAATAGCGAAAACACTAGGATTAAGTATATCACACCCATTTCGTTATTAACGTCAATACTGTCTTGAGAGAAGATAGTATGCATTACCATCCTGTTTTAACATTATTAGGATAACATGCGAGTCAGGTAAGTTACATTATTATTTTTCCTTACAGTTAAAATGGGCAGTATTGCAAAATATATATAAATGTAGAATTGCCATACCACAATGTTATTAGAATAGAATTAACAGTATATAAATTGTAAAAAGTCACTGTTATTAACTAATTAGTCAAAATAGAATTTCCTATTCATATACACGGGCACACACACCTAAAAAATTTGATTCGAGTTCAAGAACGCTTGAAAAAAAAATTCCGTATAAAGCTCAGATTCAAATATTCGACTCCGTCACAATACTTTCTCAATACATTATTCTATGCATGTAGGAAAAATAATTGAAAATGTCGCATTCTATGCATTTTGGAATAAGTATTGATTTAAAGACATTTACTCGATCCAATAAAATTAAACTTATAATTCCAGAAATACGGCAATTAAGGACAAATAATTGATTATGTAAGGAAAATCATGAGTGGGCGACATTAGTTTTGGTTGTTTAGATACAATCATTACATTTTTATTAAAATAATATCAAAACAAGATATTTTGTAATCGAAAATATAAATTTTTATTGAAGCGGTTTTTTAATAATCGTTTAAACTGAGATTTGATGAAAAGAAAAGGCACATTCAATCAAATTAATTAAAAGGAGTTCTCAGAAATGCCATTACGAAGATTAGATATGAAGAAAGGAATTTAGTTGAAAGAAGCCAGATTTTAAGATAAAAACAGCGAGGACAAAAACTTCATTAACTCTTACACAAATATCTAATTTCATGTTACAAAAAATGTTCTGCTAAATAACAAATGCTGTACAGGATTTTGAACATAAAATAAAAATGGCAAAAAATATTTAATATTATTTTTCGTTATTATTTATTCAACAAATTAATAACTCCACAAATGAAAAGAAAATGCGTTGTTGGTTTAAAAAAATGAATAATTAGGGGAAAAAATGAAGTAATCCGCAAAGTTTGTTTTCTTATTCTT
This sequence comes from Amaurobius ferox, assembly GCA_951213105.1. Taxonomy (NCBI): domain Eukaryota; kingdom Metazoa; phylum Arthropoda; class Arachnida; order Araneae; family Amaurobiidae; genus Amaurobius; species Amaurobius ferox. The sequence goes on along the minus strand of OX578146.1, from coordinate 136,756,155 downwards.
TGAGCAAAAATCTTGATGGAATTTGCATGATATATTTTTGTTTTTCTAATATTCTGTGTGCAGAAGCTATGGATTGAACATTTTGAAGATTTGGAAAATCATCTAAGAATATTTATCAGCAGACATGACAGAAAAATGCTTTAAAATTTTAAATAATCCCAAGCTTATTAGCTTATCTGATTCGAGAATACGTTTACGAAATGACATCTCTTTTTATAATGTCCAAAAGCTCTTTATAATAAATTCAGAGAAATGTCGTAAAATTTCGAATAGTTTTCTGGCTGAATCACACCGAAATCCGAAAATCCTGTAACAAATCACATCCAATTTCATTCGTTTCACTTAAATTGTTCGATAAATGCCGTTAGACAAGGCCCAAGGCCGTTTATTCGTATTCAGAGTCACGCCAAACATATAACAGCCTCAAAATCTGATATTTGATTTCTTGAACCTATACTGAATTTTTATTTTTGAATATAACATGTTGTCTAAAGAAGATAATCACTCTAATTCCAAAGAGAAAAATAAATCGTACTGCTTATCACTTAACAATAGTAATGAAATGTAAACATTTTAACTTACAGCACAAAAAAACATAATATAATTAACAAAATTACATTAGACTTATAATAAGCAATAATACAAAACAAAATTGAATGATCGGTTTAAAAAATCTTGCACAATTAAAGAAGATTGTCAATTGATTGTCAATGATTGTTTGATTGTCAATGATTGTTTGATTGTCAATCCATTATGCTATGCAAAATAATATTATTTATTTATTTAATAATTGCAACTGGACATATTGTACTCATGTAATTCACTATGAAGTTAGAAAATATTAAATAATGCAAATTAGTACCGGAAAATGAATCAACATTAAAATAAAATAATTTTGAACTCATTTCCTTGTCTTAACTGGTACAAACATGACCATTTTATTAACAGGTCTATCTGAAATATTGCTATACAAGTCTGTTATATTTCAAATATTATTGGTTAGGGAGTTGGACAGCCCATTGGATAGCGCGTGGGAATTGTAGTCGGACGACCCGAGTTCGTTTCCCTGCTCTTCCCAAATTGTCCTCGTGTTCATACAGAGTACGGGCGCGTTAAATATGTGGGTTAGCAAGTCCTCCAGCGAGGTTGGTGGTTGAGGATGGAGGGTACGGTCCCTGTGGATACCGCCCCCACTAGGTTCTGGTCTAAATTAGATGGCACATCCCGACCGTGCAAACAGATACCTTACACTTTCGAGTAAGTCGGACGGTCTGGGTCAAAGAACACATATGCATCATTATTATTCTATTTTAATTGCGCTGTTTTGCATATAAAATGGATTTAACGTGATTAAAAGTCATGTGATTATTTACTTTAATCTAAATTTTGCTTCATTTTTAAAACTGAAACATAAAATTAATTGTAACTTTATTTTTTTTTTCTTTGACGTCTGCTTAATGATGTCTCGCAATTAAAATCCGATATGAACTCCAGTTTTTTTTTTTTCTTGCAAATTCATCTTATTAAATTTCATTTTATTAAATTATCTTCTATTTTACCAGTAAAGAATACACGAAATTTGCCGTGTTTGTTGTTAAATTCTGGATTAACGTTCAATTGAGTCCAGTATTGTCAAAGTAGGATTAGCTAAATTTAGCATTGGTTAAAACTTAGATGTTGGATTAAAGGTATTTGATATCATTGAGAAGGTTCATCCATGTTGCTGAAATCATCCCTTGCTTTTTTAATTATGTTGAATCGCCTATTTGAGCCATTTCCATACAAATCAGTTCCTTTGCGAGCGAAAATATTATTGCAAAGTTCCTATATTAGTATTATTGGAGAGATCGAAAGCACTTTTTTGTAATGACAGTTATACCGCTACCGTAGGTAAATTTCTTAATATTTAATTTTAAAACAAATCATGAAACATCGTAAACGGATAAAAAAAATCCGATGTGGGCAACACATGACTTTCCTTATACAGGGTGCCCACTTATATCCGTTACATCCCCCTTAACTTCTAAACGGTGACAGCTTAGGCCATAAAGGTGGTGTCTAGGTATAGTAAAAAGGCAATGGGCTACTCGATGAGACAACTTACAACGCCATCTATCGGCAAATTTTGGAATTAGCCGTCCTATCTCGTAAACGGTGAAAGAAACGTGAAAAAAAAATCAATCAGAAAGTTGTAGAGCACTCTCGATTTAGTCCGAAAAGATACCTTGCGCACATCAATACTCAAAAGAGAATTCAAAAAATGAACATTTGTTTGATTGTGAAGAGAAGAGAGAAAAGACCCACCTTACGGACTAAATACGAGGCTGTGTTGTGGAGCAGGGGAGACGCACGTGATTCGCTTTCATGAGGACCATGGTTCTGTCCCCACCGGTTGCGTGTTTTACTGAATGTCTCTACAAACCATGGAAACTTTCTGCTGATCTTGCAAAATCGTCTCTCCAAACACACAGCTCAACTCAACCATGTCTGGTATAAAAATCACACGGATCTCATGTATTATGCAAATGAGGATGGAACGTCATACCTGTTCACTAGAGACTACTAGTATAAAAAGGATGTTTCTGCTAGGCTGTACGTTAAAGCGGAAAGTTATGGCAAAATTTGGCAGTAACGAGTATTGCGAGATGTTGTTAATTTACGGTGAATGTAGGCGTAAGGCAAAATCAGCTGCAAGGCTGTATCGTGAACGTTTCCCCCAAGGCACACATTCTACACGGCAGACGATCTTAAAAGTTATAAAACGTTTAAGGGAGATGGACTGCGTGACCAGCCGACCTCAAATTCGTACACCTCGTAATGTAGGACACAAAGTGCAACCTGAAGATATGCTAGCATGCGCTCTCGCTCATCCTCAGAGCAGCACAAAAATGCTGTTCGACATAAACAATGAAGTTCGACATAAACAACGCTGGTTGATTTATGTTTGGTGCGGAATTTTTAATGACAGGCTCATTGGATCAGTATTTTACGAGGGCACGTTAACGGGACAACGGTACTTGCAGCTTCCGCAGGATGTAATAACCGATTTTGTTGAGAATCTACCGTTGCACCAACTCCTAAATGTATGGTTCCAACATGACGGCGCTCCTCCGCATAAGATTTAAAACGTTCAGCAGTACCTAATAGAGACATTCCAGAATCAAGTCATCGGGTATGGTGATTCAGTCGAGTGGCCCCCTCGCTCACCTGACTTGACCCCATTGGACTTCTTCTTATGGGGACACATAAAAGGTCAGGTATATGCGACCCCTCCGCCAACATTGCAGCATCTTCGACGACGCATTACTGATGCTTGTACGTCCGTAACACATGCCATGTTGCACAATATGCATCGAGAAATCCAGTGCAGAGTGCAAATGTGTATATTGTCTAACGAAGAGCATTTTAAGCATACACTATTGTAAATAAATGATCCTGAAGAAGTGTCTCAGGGAAGTGTCTCAGTTTCTTTCTTCCACTCTTTATGACATGACATTTTTTCGAAATCGTGACCAAACAAATGTTCATTTTTTTGCATTCTATTTTGTGTATTAATGTGCGCAAGGTATCTTTTCCTACTAAATCGAGAGTGATCTACAACTTTCTAATTGACTTTTTCATGCATCTTTCACCGTTTACGAGATAGGACCGCTAATTCCAAAATTTGCCGATAGATGCCGATGTAAGTTGTCTCATCGAGTAGCGCATAGCCTTTTTACTATACCTAGATACCAACTTTATGGCCTAAGCTGTCACCGTTTAGAAGTTAAGGGGGGGGGGGGTAACGGATATAAGTGGGCACCCTGTATAATGCAATGAATTTACTACTTTTACAGTTAAAAATGTTATTCTTATAGTAGATACTTATATTCTTTCCAAGATATTGAATTTTCTTCAATTAGTCGTCATTTTTATTGGTTTAGCGTCATTTTTATCAATTTGGCAAGATTTTTGTTAATTAGGCAAAAATTAAAAATGTCGCTAAGTTGGCGACATTCCGCCAAATTCGTTGCCAAAATTTCTCCAAAGCGTTATGGACGGAGAAATAAATTATTCTTACAGCAGATAAATTACTATCGGCGTTCCAATACAAAAGTATTATTCAAAATATATTTTTTTCATGAATGGAAGAAGCTAGATCCACGAGAATGATGTCACCTAATTTATCGCATGGTATTACATATGAAAAGTGAACATGTTTCTCAATAGGAAATATATATATTTTTTATTTTATATAACTTTTTGATATTTTTTTTAAAAATCTGCAATATCTCGAGAACGGTTCATGTTAGCGTTCTAAAATTTATGTCAATCGTTTTCCAATGAAAAATTACATAGGAAATGTCTACTTGCGTAACTTTATTGGCGGTTTTGATTTTTTGACGATTTTTTCAAAATTTCACTCGAAAATTTAGGGGGGTTCTGAACATTCTATTGCGTATAAAAACAATAGGCTTCCAGTGTTTATGGATTGTGATTTTTGTACCAAATTTCGTCCGAATCTCCATTCGTTCGTCAGTTATCGTCTCCATAGACTCACTGACACACACACACACACACTCACACAGACACACACACACACACACACACACACACACTTTCACACACACACACACACACTTTCACACACATACACACACACACAGACATCACTTCAAAAATATTTGATTCGTGATCAGGGATGCTTGAAACGTGCTCTCCCGTCGAAAACTCGAATTCGATTATTCAACCCAGTCACAATATTTTCCTTGCACATTATGTATATAAGGAAAGTAAAAATATATATCGCTTAGATAAAAAAAAATATGCATCTAGGAAGTTAGTTTTCAAACAACTTCTTATCTATATAAACAAGAAAGATCAATCATGTATAAAGCTTTGATTATGAAACACTTTCCAACGGAAATGCAATTTTATTTAAACATCTATAAAATGCTATACATTCAGCCGTGATGTTTTTTAAAATTATCACAATAATACAATAATTTATTATATTTGAAAACTTCATCGAAAACAAAGGAACTTTATTCAAATAACGTCATCGAAATATAAATCGTCTGGCTCTCTATATAAAGTAGTGAATATTTCATTCATAAACTTTTTCCCATTCCTTTTATTCAGCGGCGATATTTTTAAAATGATCACCATACTGCAACAATTTATTTTACTTAAAAACGTAAAACCATGGAGCTAAAATTGCTTTCTAACTCCGTGCTTAAAACTTCACCAAGAAAGCAATAATTTGGAATCATCTGCTTCTCTGTGTAAAATCAATTAATGTTTCATTCATATCAGCTATAATGCAGACTCCAGAGCTACATAATTTTGCGTTAAAAATACAGCAATTCTTATACAGCTCATCTTACAGCTTGATGTGTTTACATTCTAAGTTAGGCTTATTGAAAGTTAGGCTTCGTTGTAGAAATGATCAAGGTTGATGATCATTTAAATAAATGATGATCATAAAATATTGTAACTGTGTTGGCGCAGTATAGAGATGCACAGAAAAAAAAACGGTTTTAGGACAAGTGCAACACTAAATATACATTAAAAAGAACTTTAAAAATCACGATATTGACACAAGATGGGTGGCATTGATCAATTAAAATCAAATATATTGTAATTGCGTTGTTTCAGAATATAGATGCGCAGAAATTAAGTAAAAATAAAACGGTTTTAGGACGGATACAACACTAAATATAAATTAAAAATAACATTAAATATCACGATTTTGGCACAAGATGGATGCCACATTTTATTTTGAATTGATCACGTGAACTTTTTATATAATATGGGTGCAATTAATATTTTAATTTTTATTTAAAATAACTATCCAACCTATTTTGCTGAATTTTTTTTATATATTTTATGGAATAATTTGAATATTTCTATAATATATAAAATTTTCGAAGCAATTTGTGAAATTTAAATTCGTTTATAAGATATTTGAAAAATTAGGTCCCATAGGGTTTAATGTATTTCATTCTTTCAACCCGGGTTCAATCCAAAACTAAATGGACGATATTATTCATTTACATTGTCATATGTACCACAAACCTTTCCAACAACATACAAAAATTTCATTTTCATAAAGTCATTTTTACGGCAGTTATCGAGCGAACGAACAGACAGACAGACAGAATGAACAAAGTCATAAACACTTTTCAACTATTTTGTAAAGTGTTAATAAAATTGAAAATCTCTCTGTCTGTATGTATGTATGTATGTATATATGTATGTATGTATGTTTGTCTCATCATCAAAAGGAACGGCTAAAACGAATTTGAAGAAATTTTCTTGATAGCTTTGAAATAGCTCCACTTAAAAGTTAGTCCATGTTTCGAGTTTCTAGGAACAGGTGTTGTCGAGCTATTAATGAAAAACGAAACTTTTTCTTGAGAGTTCTACTCTCTAACTCCCTGGTTTTTCCAATCGATAAAGGTTGGAAATCGCTAGTTTAAAACGTGAAAGTAAATTAAAACTCTATCTTTAAGTTTCGTTGGAGTTTATTGGGCTTATCAGTCATTATTGAAAATCACAGGTTTCAAACATGAATTTAAAAGGAAGCTCTATCACCATGGTTTAATTTTCACAGGCTCTTACTCAACAATGAAAAGTATTCAGAAATCAAATTGGTCATTTAATAATGAGCATTCTATGAGGAAAATTATTTCTTACATCATGTTGCTCAGCAACACAATTAAATCAAATGCGTTTGTTAATTTTTATTATTATCTTTTCGATTTGAATAAGTAAATGGATATAAAAATATATCTTATAAATGATAGGTTTGATTTTCTTTTAATTATATTAATTTCGGACTGCGTACATCACTTTTATTTATTTTGGCTAAGAGTTTTCAAACTCAATATTGTGTTTAGGCAATAAACTCATTTAGCCGATTGATGAAACAGAATAAGAGTAGAACGGGTATATCTTCTAATACAGTTTTAGTGCTTTCATGAGGATGTTTTATTCTTCAGATCTTAAAATTCAGATCTATGAATTTAGCGGGATATCGCTAATTTGGCAACTTTTCTTAAACGCTGCCAAATAAATAATAATGTCGTCAAATTGATAAAGTTGACTCTAAATCAATGAAATTAATTTTGTTTTGTTAGAAGAGAGTATTGAAATGATGTTTCGGTAGTACTTGTCTGTCAGTCCAACCGTCCTACTTGTCTATCAGTCCAACCGTCCTACTTGTCTGTCAGTCCAACCATCCGTACCCATTTATCAAATTTTTAAAATGTCGCCAAATAGAAAAAAATGTTTCTAACTCCATAAAAATATCTTGAAATTGATAAAATTGTGCTAAATATATGAAATTAATTCTATTTTGTTAGGGAGTAGTATCGTGATGACGTTTCGTCCATTTGTCGCCAAGTGGGATTGCCGGTTCTACAGTTCCAATGGGCGATAAATTTGGAGATTTATTTTAAATATCGCTAAATGGACGAATCTGTGGCTAAATTGATAAAATGAAGCTAAATTCCTCCAAGTGACATCGAATCGATGAAACGACTGTCGTTTAGTAAGAATTAAAAATATTTCTTCTAAATTTGTTTGCAAATTGGAACAGGATGCTTTATTATTCATCTATACCTGGGAAGATAATTTTGTATATCGAGCCCAGAGATGCTTACTTAATTTAATACTTATAAAAATATATATTTTAATAGAATATTGTAAATAACAAAGTCATTTAAAATAGTATAGGAATGCACATAATTAAGAATTTTATGCTGCTTTATATTATATATTCCGTAAAAAGGACGATTATGTAGTACGGGTAATCTTCTACTAAATACACGGGTATATTTTCTAATCCACGAGAATGTAAGTAGTGGGAGTTTCCCATGCAATTTTAACACTTTCATTTTTACATATATTGGCTACAATTACGACTTTTGGGTGTAAAGATCAGGGGGATTATTGATATTTTCAAATTATTACGTCATCTTATATTTTTTGCCAAATATATTTGAAACTCATATATTGTAGACTGGTACTCTTTAGCTGATACACAGTTATATATATCTTCTAATATTCGAGAATATTAGCAGTACGGTTATATTTTCCCATACAACTTTAGCGGTTATATGTTGGCATATTGATTTAATTTCAGTTTTTTTGTAAATGTGTGTACAAGCGGAACCAGGGTATTTTATTCATCAGATCCTCCTAGGAAGATAATTCCATATAATAAGAAAGAAGAGAGTTTCATAAATTTCTTTTTAGAAGCAATAATTTAGATATTTTATTATAATTCTTTGAATAACAATGTTATTTAGAATGTTATATGAATTTGTACATGATTGTGAATTTTAAGTTTTTTTATATTATATACTCCGATGAACAGGTATGCTGATAGTCTATATAAATAAAATTGAAAATATATCTGTCTGTCTGTATGTTTGTCTCATCATCACGGGAGAACGGTTGCACCGAGTTGGATGAAATTTTCGGGGTAGACTTTAAATAGAACCTCTTAAAATTTGGTCGATATTTTGAGTTTCTAAGACCAGAGGTTGTCTAGATATTAATTAATAACGCACAATTAAACCTTTCAAAGAGATAGCATTATGCAGGCAATAATTTTCACCAATTTATTTGAAGAAAATGGTATTATATCGCTTAGCAACGGATTTAAATCTAATGTGTGTATGCGGCAGACGATTTTTATTAAATATTTTCCGATTTAAATAACAAAGATATGTATATAAAACGAATTTCATTGATATTGCATTTTTGACTGGATAATATCAATTACGCTTCAGGTTTAAACATTATTATTATTGATATTTTCGAGGATTATTGTTATTTTCAAGTTATTATGGCTTTATTTTATTTTGCTCAAAATTGTTGAAACTCATATATTATTCGTAGTACGGGTAATCTTCTACAAATGCACGGATATATTTTCTAATCTACGAGAATATAAGTAGTACATGTATATTGGTATATATTTTGACATAGTATATTGGTATATATGGAAATCAATTACGGACTTCTGGTATAAAAATTATGGGGATTATTGATATTTTCAATTTATTGCGTCTTCTGTTTTATTTTGGCATATTGTTTGAGACTCATATTGCAATACGGGTAATTTTGTCCTATCACACTGGCATATCTTCTACTCTACGACATTAAAAGTAACACGGGTATATCTTTCCATGCAGTTTAACTCTTTCATTTTGGCATATATTGGAATCAATTACTGTCTTGAGGTTTAAAGATTACGTGGTTATTGATATTTCCAATGTATACTTGTAATCTACTAATACAGGGTATATCTTCTAATATTTGCGAATATAAGTAGTACGTTTCTATACAATTTTAACTCTTTTATTTTGCATATATTAATTCAATTTCATATATTTTGTAAATCTGTTTACAAACGGGACCAGGATGTTTTACTCTTTAGAATCTGAAGATAATTCTCTATAGCAAGAACGGAGATTCTTAAACTGTTTTAGAAGCATTAAATTAAATATTTTAACAGAATATTTTGAAAAACAATATTATTTAGTATACTATAGGAGTTTACACATGATTGTGAATTTTAAGTTTATATTATATACTCTGTAAGAAGAACGGATATACTGCTAATTATTTATATAATTATTTCAATTTTCGAAAAATTAAATGTGTTTCCCCTAGACTAAACTTTAAAATAAGTTTGAACTTTACCGATTACAGAAATTTTACTATTTTTATAATTATTTCCATTTTTTTTTAGATTCTGCATGTACATAGAGACTCAGATAAATAAAGTTATAAACACGTATATTATTGAAAAAATAGATAAATTCGAATTCAGGAAAGTCATAAACACATAAATTACTCGATGTCTACTTTTTCACAATGGCACATTACATTCTCAATATATCATATGTATTACAGGGGAAGTTAACAGTGTCCATAAATGCCAAAAGTCAAAAACCACCCAATTTAGTAAATTTGTTTTACTACTATTTATTCTGACAGACATTTTAAACAACTAACTACGTCTTCAAAGCTGCCCATAACGTATAGTGTCTTTAAATATTATATTAATTCGGTTTTTATTAGGTAAATATTTGATAAATAATTAAATGAGCTTTAAAACAACTTAAAACTGCAATCACATATTTACTGAAAATATGTTCGACTACGAAGTTCTTCTGAGACCGACAAAATTCTTCACAATTATTATTCTTTTTATAGAGTATGGAATTTATAAGAAATGAGAAAAATTCTTTTCAACTAAGTAGGATTTTTTTAGCGCATTTCTGTTTATCAATACCCTTTCTTCTCCCGAAAGCTTCTAAGTATGAAAAATTATAAAAAAATAATAATTTGACACTTACAGAAAAAAATTTAATTCCGAAAAACAACATTTAAATGAAGTTTAGTTTTTTTTTCTGGTTTCGAATCATTTTCACACAATGGAAGTTTCATTAAAATACCAGATTCATTTTTTTTTTAATTTCTCTTTTAAATCTAATTCATTAACAGATAAACAAGTTTCTTCCTGTTTCTTCACACAGCTTTTGATTCATTAAAAATGAAAGAATTCCAACTCCTTTTTATCTTTGACATTTCTGACACTCATGTGAACTTTGGATTGGAAAACAATTGTTACTTAAAGTGTGATACAGAAAAACATATTTTGCTAACTACGTTGTAACTAATTAATCAAATAATTAATCAAGATGCAAAGAATACATCGAATTAATTTTTCCGTTGTAATTTTGATTTATTTTTCCTGAAAATGTCAACTTTAAAATGTGCAAGTAGATGACACATTATCACCAAACTTAAAGGACATAATAAAATAAGTTACACAAATTCGCATGTGACCAAGAAATAAACAATTGTTATTTATTTCTTTGTTTTTTGTTAATTTTTAAAAAAGCTATGAAAATTGTAAAGATTGGTGAAACACTCTTGCAATTACCCGATATATACTATATTCCGATATTACAGTGTAAAGAAAGGTATATGAGTATAAACAACATTAGGTATATGAGTATAAACATTAGGTATATATGTATAATAAAGTGGTTATACCCAATATAATAAAAATGATTGCAGCGCCCCTAGCTGATAATTAAAATGTCGCTCTAACAAATAAGCTAATAAAACAAGATGGATGAAAAAGAAAGCCAAAAACAAAGTTGTGGAACGGTGGACTGGGGACAATGGTGGATTGAGAAGGATTCGACCCTAAAACTGTTACAGAAGCATTCGCGTAACACAACAAGGTTACTAGCTAATGACAGTATTCAGAAATGATAAAGTAAATAAAGTTTGCATATTATACTGATAAGAAATGTTGAACGGTACTGATGTCCACCCTACAATAATTTATAGGAAAACAATTATTGTTTTGACTTAAATAAATTTATTTACACACTTAGTAATAAACAAGTACTATAATTTCAATTAAGTCTTTAAATTACTCAAATAAATGTAATTGATTAAATGAACTTAAGGCATTGCTCTTGAAATTACATACCCGGGAATAAATCTAATCCCTTGAGTTATGGGCTATTGTCAAAAATATTTAAATTAAATTTATCTCCAAATGTCTAATTTAATAAAAGCACATGCTTTTATTTGGACTTTGTTGATGCCTCTTCTATTATCCTTGTCTAACTGAATAAAATTTCTATTCTTGACAAAAGCACTCAAACGATTTGTTTTTAGCTCATCTCGTAACTCTGATAATAATCATCCTCTTAACTGCCTCTTCTCTACTCAAATATTTCTTTTAAATTTTAAGGTGTATACCCAGTGATGTAGTAGTACCAAGGGACACCAGGACGACGCCCCGGTATATTTTAATATAACTAGGGCTCGCCCTGCCTCACAAAACACAAGTGAATATTTTGTTATTAAATTTAATTTATTTAACATTAATCCTTTTTGTGTCTACCTAAACAAAACCTAACGTTTCACAAAATAATTATTTATTTACACACACGCGGTGCACACACACACACACAA